>CAOLHI010001165.1:0-428788 GCA_948474755.1 Ctenosaura bakeri
CAACATTTGTGGACACTGGTGGGAACTTACGTACAACAGATCCATTTTCTTTCTTGAGCATGTGATGATTGCACTGGAAATGTATAAATGGCTGTGAATAGGAAGGGGCGGGGCTCAGCCTTTTGGGAAGGATCCCACTAAGACAAATAAACAATTTCCCTTAATCCGTGGGTCTCTCTCTCTGCTCTGCAACAGCACCTCTTTCTTTCTCTTTTTCCCTTTCACCAAAAGCAGCAGAAAGCTTCATCCGTGTACTCTGGCGGTGTTTGGAAAGGCTGTGCAGTGCCTCTGCTGCGAGGAAAGTGGGGGATATGCGAGCAGCCATCTTGTTGTCATGTGGATTTGGGCAGCCATTTGCTTTTTGTGTGGGATTGACCAGCCAAGTTTCTCTTGTGTGGATTTGGGCAGCCATTTTGTTTCCATGTGGAATTGAGCCGCCATGTTTCTCTTGTGTGGATTTGGGTAGTCATTTTGTTTCCACGTGGAATTGAGCCGCTATATTTCTCTTGTGTGGATTTGGGCAGCCATTTTGTTTTCACGTGGAATTGGGCAGCTATGTTTTTCTCATGTGGATTTGGGCAGTCATTCTGTCTTCATGTGGAATTGACCAGCCAAGTTTCTCTTGTGTGGATTTGGGCAGCCATTTTGTTTTCACATGGACTTGAGCCGCCATGTTTCTCTTGTGTGGATTTGGGCAGCCGTTTTGTTTTCACGTGGACTTGAGCAGCCATATTTCTCTTGTGTGGATTTGGGCAACCATTTTGTTTTCACGTGGAATTGGGCAGCCATGTTTTTCTCGTGTGGATTTGGGCAGTCATTCTGTCTTCATGTGGAATTGACCAGCCAAGTTTCTCTTGTGTGGATTTGGGCAGCCGTTTTGTTTTCACGTGGACTTGAGCAGCCATATTTCTCTTGTGTGGATTTGGGCAGCCCTTTTGTTTTGATGTGGAACTGAGCAGCCATGTTTCTTTTGTGCAGATTTGGGCAGCCATTTTGTTTTCATGTGGAACTGAGCAGCCATGTTTCTCTTTGGTGGATTTGGGCAGCTATTTTGTTTTCATGTGGAATTGAGCAGCCATGTTTTTCTTGTGTGGATTTGGGCAGTCATTTTGTTTTGATGTGGAACTGAGCAGTCATGTTTCTCTTTGGTGGATTTGGGCAGCCATTTTATTTTCATGTGGAATTGAGCCACCATGTTTCTCTCATGTGGATTTGAGCAGCCATTTTGTTTTCATGTGGAACTGAGCAGCCATGTTTCTCTTGTGCAGGTTTGGGCAGCCATTTTGTTTTCATGTGGAACTGAGCAGCCATGTTTCTCTTGTGTGGCTTTGAGCAGCCATTTTGTTTTCATGTGGATCTGAGCAGCCATGTTTCTCTTTGGTGGATTTGAGCAGCCATTTTGTTCTCATGTGATTTGAGCAGCCATTTTGTTTTCACGTGGAATTGAGCAGCCATGTTTCTCTCATGTGGCTTTGGGCAGCCATTTTGTTTTCATGTGGATTTGACCAGCCATGTTTTTCTCATGTGGATTTGGGCAGACATTTTGTTTTGGTGTGGAATTGAGCAGCCATGTTTCTCTTGTGCAGATTTGGGCAGCCATTTTGTTTTGGTGTGGAATTGAGCAGCCATGTTCTTCTCATGTGGATTTGAGCAGCCATGTTGCTGTCATGTGAATTTAAGAGGCCATGTTGTCATCATCAATTGGAATCAGTAATTTTCCTCGTATTTTTCATGATGGCGGTAGATGTGGATTGTTTTTCCTGTAACTGCAGTGATAGTTTGATAACACAACTTTCCCCATATATATTAATATCAATATACTTTTCTTCTTCTTTTTCTCTCCCTTTTTGTTTCTTTTTTTACAAGTTCTTTGTTTCTTTGTCTGGACTGGCCGTCATCTGGACTTCTGGTACTTGTACCAGAAACATGTTCCAATAAGCTAAAAGAAAATGGTAGAGAGGGAAGGAGAGAATTGTTACCTGGGTTCTGACAATAAGCTATTTATAGAATTTTAGCCCCCTGCTTGTTCCATCCCCCAGCAGAAAAAGAAATCACTGTGTGTGTTGCACCTTTAAAAAAAAATTAATTGCAGTATGGACTTTGGTGGTAGAGAACCTGATTCATCAGCTGAATCTCCTTTTATAAGAAAAGAATGGAAAAGAGAAAATGACTCTCTCTCCACCACTGCAGCCCTGGGGAAGAAGGCAGGATAGGGTTGTACAGTCTCAGCAAACTTGATACATACAGAATATAAGAGTAATAGAATCATAGAACTGGAAGAAACCACAAAGGCAATCAAGTCCAACCCCTTTCCGCCATGCAGGAAGACACCATCAAAGCACTCCCTTTGACAGACGGCCATCCTACCTTTCTTTAAAAACCTGCAAAGGAGGAGACCCCAACACAGTTCACTTAGCAGCATATTCAGGAAGTTTGTCCTAATGTTTAGGTGGAATCCCTTTCCTCAAGTTTGAAGCCATTGCTCCATGTCCTAGTCTCCAGAGCAGCAGAAAACAGGCTTGCTCCACCTCTATACAATATCCCTTCAAGTCTTTAAACATGGCTCTCATGTCCCCTCTTAACCTTGTCTTCTCCAGGCTGAACATTTCCAGCTCCCTAAACTGCTCCTCTTAGGGCTTCATGGTTTTCAGAACCTTCTACTATTTTGGTCACCCTCTTCTGGACATTTTCCAGCTTGTCAACATCCTTCCTGAACTGCAAAGGTACAATGGTCTGATGGAACGGCATAACACTGAGCCAAGATGTGGCCTTGATGGCTTCTGGTTTCTATGGCTTTAAGAGGAGATTTAAGAAAAGGCTATGGGGGCTGACTTGCCCAAAAATTACAGTAGCCTTCTCAAATAAGGAGGCATCCAAATGTGTTGCATGGCAAGTCCCACAGACCTACAACCAGTGTGTGTGTGAGTGTGAGTGTGTGTGAGTGTGTATGTGTGTGTGTGAAACACCCTCCCAAGTACGGTTGCCAGATGGAGACAGGCTCTAGCCCTCAGTCTCTTGTTTTCAGGGGTCATCTCTGGGCATGAGACAAAGGCCATTTCTGCACTAGTCTGTTATAGCGCTATGATTCTACTTGCAACATCCTATGGAATCCGGCCCCTCCCGAAACTGCAAACCCCAGGATTCCATAGGATGCTGCAAGTAGAATCATAGCACTATAACAAGCTAGTGCAGAAATGGCTAAAGATACAAATTCTCCAGTTTTGGCAGGGCTCAGCTCCAGGCCAGAGGAAGGGACTGTGTACAGCAGGACAACCACTTGGTACAGTTTTCTAGACTTAATTCATTTCTTGCTACGACTTGCAAAGAGTTTCCAAGGGGTCTAACGTAGTTAGTTAGCTTCTTCCTTCCCTGCTAGGTGTTTGTATTGTTGCATTATTTTAATGGTTGTTCTTAGGAGTTTTTTAAAACCTTTTTTTAATTGCATTTTTATTCTTTACTGAGGTGTTACTGTTTTCACTCCTGTTCATTTCCAGTTTCAAAAAGAGTTTTAATAAAACAGGTTCAGAAGGTACCTATATTCTCAATTTTATGTAGAGAGGATGGTAATATGTAATAGTTAGGTTTTAATCTTCCAGTCACTTCCTATTGTTAATAATTATTAATAATTATTCTTCCATAATAATAAATAATAGCTTACAACAGTTAAAACACATGTAGCTACAAATCAACCTCAGACAAAAGTTTAAAATATAATTAGACTGTTAATAAAAGCTGACTGAAATGGCCCAGAGCTCTAAAAATGTGGCAAAATTTGTCTTCCTCATCCCCTAGACAACATTTGGGGCGATTTTCTTTTACTGCTGGGGGACCTGGAGGGGACATAAAAACAACGCTGCCCACTTGCAATCCATCTGCCATTCTTATTCATGTCTGTTGTTGGACTGCAGCTCTCCAAATACCCAACATGGACTATATTGGCTAGGGCTACAGGGAAATGTAGTCCAACAACAGAGGGTTCCATGAGTCCCACCTCTTCCCTAGATAAATAAGCAAGACCATCTCTTTTATAGATTATATCCAAGCACAGGCATGTCTGTAACAAACCCTTGAGAAGTATTAAAATAAAACCCTGCTAGCCTTTCTATTTTAATTCCAACAAGAAAGTTAATCCGTCCCTCATCATTTCTGGTTTTAAAAAAAAAAGCTTTACATGCTTCCAGGAATCTGATGGTAACTATTTTTAATATTTGGAATGAAGCATCCCTTTGCAATTCTGACGCACTGTCCTTTTTCTACAATGTCAGGCAGATTGTATACTACTGAGATCCGCAGAGCTCTGAAAGAGATGACACAATTGTGACTGTGTTTTGGAGAGTGGGCAAAGTCACATTCGTAAGTGTCCACCCACTTTGTGTGTGTGTGTGTGTATGTGAAATGCAAGCAGATGGGTTCTTTCTAACATCTCACAAGTTGTGCATTTGTTAGGATGGGAGTGGAGGATGGGGAGGGAAGATCCAAAAACTGACAACACAAATAGGGTACCCAAACCAAGAATGGAGAGGACTCCAGTACCTTTAATGGTTCTATAGAACAGGGAACTTCAGCAACTGTGGCTTGTCATACAACCAGCTAACAAGCAACACCTGTTGAAGTTCCCTCTTCTGCACAACCACATATCCTCTCCAGCTATCTCCATTTAGCAGTAACAGTCCCAGTTAACCCCCTGTTGCCCTGCTTTTCTCAGCATCTCAAAATCCTAGAATTGGAAGGGGCTTCATGGGCCATGGAGTCCACTCTCTGCTCAATTCAGGATCTCCAACTACAGCATCCCCAGCAGGTAGCTGTCCAGCCTCTTTTTGAATCTATCCATAGAGGGACATCTTGCCACCTCTTCGTTCCATTGCCAAAATACTCTCAGTGTCAAGAAGTTCCTTCTCATGTTCAATTGAAATCTACTCTCCTATAAGCTCAGACTATTAGAACTTGGTCCTACTGTCTGAAGCAGCAGAAAACAGATCTGTTCCCTCCTCTCTATGACAGCCCTCAAGATATTTAAAGAGTGAAATCATGCACTTTCCAGTCTTCTCTTGACCAAGGTGAACATACCCAACTCCTTCCTCATATGTTTTATTCTCCATAACTCCTTATTCTTGTAGCCCTTCTCTGGACCTCTCCAATTTGTCTAGATCCTTCTAAAAATGAGGTGCCCAGAACTAAATGCAGTAGTCCAGATGAAGCCTGAGCAGTGCAGAATATAGGTGGACTATTACTTCCATCGAATTGGCAATTATGCTTCTATTAACACAGGATAAAATAGCATCTGCCTTTTTTGCTGCAAGCATCACACTTCTGGCTCATGTTCAGTTTATGGTCAACAATAAACCCAAGGTCCTGTGCATTTGGTTTGTGTAGCATAAATTTAGAATTTTATATTTGTCTCTATTGAATTTCATTGTATTAATTTCTGCCCAGTTTTCTAGTTTATCTAGATCCTTTTGAATTCTCTCCCTACTGTCCAATGTGTTAGCCATCCCTCCCAGTTTTGTTTCATCTGCAGACTTGATTAGGATCCCCTCTACCCTATCATCTAAGTCACTGGTACAGATGTTGAAGAATAACAGCTCTAGGACAGAACCCCGAGGCAGCCTACTTGAGACCGCCTTCTAGTTTGAAGTGAAGCTATTAATGATGATTCTTTGAGCATGGCTGTCCAACCACTTATAGATCCATCTGAGAGTGTTTCCATTTCTTCCACATTTAATCAATTTGCTAATTAAACTAGGATGAGGAACTTTATCAAATGCTTTCTTCAAATCCAGATAAATAACATCAACAGCATTCCCACTCTTTTTTAAACTAGGGACCTTTTATAATGTCCCTGTTTTTCTCTCTTTCTCCCACTTTCCCTCCTTTGTCCTCAGCTCACTTTAGTTACTGCAAACTGAGTTCAAAGTGCAAAAGTAGTTTGCCTCTAGTTTAATTCAGCAGGTGGGAGAGAAGATGAGGTCTTGCTCTTTCCTGGAGACTTAGGCAAAAGCAAACTGCTGTAAACTCTCCACTGTCAAACAGTTCTTACTGGCAAGAAGTTCTTCCTAATGTTTAGGTGGAATTTCTTTTCCTGAAATTTGAAGCCATTGCTCCATGACCAAGTCTCTGGAGCAGCAGAAAACAATCTTGCTCCATCTTCCATATGATCTCTTCAAATATTTAAACATGGCTCTCATATCACCCTTTGACCTCTTCTCCAGGCTAAACAAGCTTGCCCTAGCTTCCATATGACACATAAAAAAATAACAATTTTTCTGACATGAATCCCTATCAGAATAGTACATCTCTGACGTGATCCTTTTTGACCTGTCGGGAATTATTTTACACTAGGACAGATTCAAGTATGCAACACTGCCCCTCTTAAACTGGAGTGGTGGACTCCCAGTAGGGCTCTGTGTGGCCTGATTGTTTTTATGAGTGGCCTCCTGCCTATCTTGATAATTGTTTTAACCACTGTTCCAGAAAATGAGGGGGAGCAACTCAGCAGCTAACAAAGCCAACTGTTCTGGGCTGCTTGTCTTTGCATTTTATGACTTTCAAAAATGTTCTGTTTGTTTATACTGGCCCAGCAAACCCAGCTCATCTTTCCTGCTGCAAAAAAAGTGCCAGAAAAGTACATTAAAAGGTTTGCTAGTCTGGTTGTTTCTCCCCAAAGAATTAAGAGAACATTTTTTATTCAATAGGCTCTGTGCCAGCTTGCTACTGATCAGGTACTGGAAAGCCCAACATGGACAAAACCTGGTCACACTCATTTCAAAAGTTCCCGTTGGATTACTGATACCTTCGTTTGTCCTGGAAACCAGCCGGAAATTCTGTACTTCTTGCTTGAAGTCCTGCTTCTTGACCTTCTTGATCTGAATCAAGTGGAATATGCCTGAAGATAGACAGATATCAGCACAAATAGTTTAGTTAATCATGCTTAAGTGGACAAAGAGTTTCAAAATGAGTATGATTTCAATGAAATAGAGAGACAGTGGGCTTCAAAAAGCGAGAGAAGGATTAGCCTAGAACCTGGAAAAGGAGAATGGGTTGCCAAGTCTTTGGGAGCTGGCCAAAGCCCCGGGGAATTGTTTTCCTTTTTTAGGTCTCTGGGCAAAGAGACAAATCTTAATACCAGCAGCACTGGAGAAGGAGAAAATTCAGTTTTATTGAATATGGTGGTAATAAAGTTTAGGTATGTCCATCTCTCTTAGTAAAACAACTGCATAGAGGTAATACCAGTTAAACTAGGACGTTTCTAAGTAGTATTCAACTATTTTCAAGTGACAATCTGTAAGAAATAATAATATACCTTATGCGTTCTAGGGGCAGAGGAACAAGCCCTCAGTCCAGGTATATCATACCCTCCACCTACCCTGGTTTGAGAGACGCAGTCCCAATTAAACCATTGTTGTCCTTCCTTTAAGATTTTTTTTATGTCCCAGTTTCTCTCTTCGGATGAATGATATTTCTGACAGGTTTTGCAGGGGAGGTGGGCAAGGAGAAGTTACTTAGTTAAGTACAAAATACTTAGCTAAGCAACTGATACAGAATTCCAGCCAATATACTCCTACATGGCAGGGGACTGGACTGGATGCTCTTTGTGGTCCCTTCCAGCTCTATGACTCTAGGCCATTTTCGCACTAGCCTGTTATAGCACGATGATTCCACTTTCAACATCCTCTGGAATCCTGGGGTTTGCAGTTTCCGGCTCCTCCTGAAACTGCAAACCCCAGGATTCCAGAGGATGTTGAAAGTGGAATCATCGTGCTATAACAGGCTAGTGCGGAAATGGCCTATGATTCTCTTGCCCATTGCATAAGAGGACAATATGCGGGCAGATGGGCAGAGCCACTATTGGTCGCACCAGCTCAGCATTCAGCGGAAGTGGGGGCTAGCACAGCCACCTAAATGTAGATGTACATATGCAGACATGATGGTGGAACTTGGATGTGCTTTTTGTGAGGTTTAAAATTCACTTTCTTGTTAGTTGCCACCAAGTCGATTTCAATTTATAGAGACCCTGTGAATGAGAGATCTCCAGGTCATTCTGTCATCAACAGCCCTACTCTGGTCTTGGAAAAATTCACTGTCTTGGAATAAAATGTGATAATTCTGCTTGTCCTCTTTGCTTCTCTCCCCACCCTGTTCTTTCCTTTTGAGTTGCTCACCTCCTCCAGATTCAGTCCAGCCTCAGGAAACATTGGGGAAGCCACCCATTGAATACTGTTTTAAGAGATAAAAACTACCCTCCCTCATGTAGCTAATTGATTGTTCCTACTCATCAAATGTGGCAAGGAACTAGGTGACCTGCTCTATCTGTCCAGAAAGCACCACTGAAGTAGGTATATTTATATTCCCTTCCTTGTGATTCTCCCTCTCTCCTTGAACAAGAAATCTTGGAAAGGCAACTCACAACTGCCAGGCAAAAAGGAGGAAAGATGAATCTTGGAAGCAGCATTGGTTTTCAGCTGCCAACTTGACACATGCAAGAGCCTCTTCTCGCCCACATTTGGCAGAGAAGTTCGCCTTGGCAGAATAAACCCAATGGGTGTATTTCTTGAAAGACCTCACCAAGTTTCACCTTGAAACTTTCCATGACCATGTATCTGTGTATCCACACTGGACAGTCATATTAGTTTCATACCACTTTAATTTTCAGGGTTCTTTCCTAGGGAATCCTGGGAGTTGTAGTTTGGCAAGATAGAATTCTCTGCTAGAGAGGTCAAGGCTAGAGCATAAAATTCTAAGTACCTCGTTGAACTACAGTTCCCAGGATTGAGCCATGTCAGTTAAAGTGTTCTCTAACTACTGAAATTGGGCAGTGTGGCTATACTCAAGAAGAGAGAGGAAGAGAAATCAAGGCATACTTCTGACTAGGTCCAGACACTGCACAGTTATAGCAGTCTGATACCACTTTAATTGCCCCAGCTGCATCCTCTGGAAACCTAGGAGCTGTAGTCCCAGTTACACTGGCCATGCCATTAAATCACAAATTAGATTAAAACAGCTTAAAATCTATGGAATCACAATTCAACTAGGCATAAAGTTTTAAAAAAGTCAAATTAAAATAGTCTTAAAACACTACAATAACAAGAAGTGAAAAAAGATTACAACATCCAGTACATGTGTTGAAAACCTTTGTCCATGTTGCCATTGCTGTTGCTTGACTTCCTCCTCTACCCTTGCCCCCGGGATGTGAAAGAAACACTCTTGTGTTTTCACTACTGGGCAGAAGAGCTCACCTTTTACAAATTTCCAGATGTAGATTTCCACGTCTTCTGAGGACTCCCTCTCCACAGCAATCTTCCTCAGGTTTTCTTTGGGATGCTCAGAGTTGGACAAAAAAGGCACAAACATGTACAGTGAGACTCTGCATTTGGTGGTATCAATTTCATCAGTGGGCGTCTCTTTGTCCTCTGCAAGAACACAAAACCTATGGATGAGACCATTGCCAGTGCCCCCCACCCCCAGAAACACGACTGAGGGAACTGTAGAGCTTTAGTAAAGCACAAACCAGACACAACTCAACAATGTAATGCAGCAGCTAAAAGGGCCAGTGCGATTCTAGGCTGCATCAATAGGAGTATATTATTTAGATTGAGAAAAGTAATAATGTTTAGAGTAAGAGAAGTAATAGTACCACCCTATCTGCTTTGGCCAGACCTCACCTAGAATACTGTCTAAAATTCTGGGCACCACAGTTCAGGAAGGAAGTACATTGACAAGCTGGAGCATATCTGGAGGAGGGCGACCAAACTGCTTAAAGGCCTGGAAACCATGTCCAACGAGAGGAGTGGGTTAGGGAACTAGGGATGTTTAGCCTATAGAAGAGAAGTCAAGAGATGACATGATAGCTATGTTTAAATATTGGAAGGGATGTCTTATGGAGGATGGAACAAGCTCGTTTTTTGCTGTGTCAGAGACTAGAACATGGAGCAATGGCTTCAAACTACAGAAAAAGATATTTCCCCTAAACATTAGGAAGAATGTCCTGATGGTGAGAGCAGTTTGACAATGGAATTCACTGCTGCCTTGGAGTGTGGTGTGGTGGAGGTTTTTAAACAGAGGCTGGATGGCCAGTACTCCAAAGGGAGTACTTTTGATTGTGGCCATTTCCACACTAGCCTGTTATAGCGGCCGGCCCCTCCCTAAACTGCAAATCCCAGGATTCCATAGGGTGTTGAAAGGGGAATAATACTGCTGTAACAGGTTGGAAAAGGTCTCTGTCTTCCTGCATGGTCAACAGAGTTTGGACTGAATGGCCCTTGAAGTCTCTTCCAACTCTAGGATTTTATGATTCTATGATCTGTATAGGAGAACAGACAGTGGACTGAATTGTATTATTACAATTAGCACAAAGCTTTCTGGTGCTGATACGTTTCTACTACCAATTAAGCCTTGCAACAGTGCATCTACTTGTAACAGCAGAAATAGCAATTGTCTGCAAATGGGTGAATTATACAGTATTCAATGTCACCTTGTGGTGGGCACTTGGAAGGGAAGATCAATAGGGGGGATAATAACCACAAGACAAGGGAATGTTATGGAAATGATTAGATAGCAGACAGGGACACATCCTGACTCCCATGATGAAAAGTATGTAAATAATTTATGCCTGGGAAAAAGACTGAAGCTTGTGGGGTGATTTCACATGCAAAGTTTCAATCAATCTTTGATATGTGTGCCAAAATTTGAATGGAAAGGTATAAAACTCTCATGTTAATTGGTAATGTTGCTGTGTTGCTTGCTTTGCTAAAATAAACATTTCTGTTTTGAAGCTCTGGGCAAAGGTTTTCAGAGCAGGACATGACAAAGTTACACTTCACTTCCTTGAGGTAAGATCTCAGCCAATTTTTGTTAAGAAGGCGTTTCAGCCAGTTTTTAAATGTTTTTATCTGTTGCCAATCACCTGCGGGGCTCTGGCATGCTGAGAAGTGGTAGATAAATATGATCAGTTAATTGATCAATCTGATTGTGTTGGCTTACTCTGCAATAATGGACTCCATCATTTTGCTCTAGTTAGAACTAGCCAATTGAATTCAAGCAAGTAACTAATTCTGAGAGGGACAGCCAGCTGAGACAGAGGCAGGAAGGACTAAGAGAGTACACAAAATCTCCAGATTTGGAGGTAGATTGCCCTGGAATTTGTTGTTGATCTCTGCCATCAAGCTGGCTTTGGCTTGTGGCAAGCCCGTGCATGACAAACCTCCAAGTATTCTAGTTATCAATAGCTCTGCTCACATCTTGCAAACTCGGCAGCCATGGTTTCCTTGATAGAGTAAATCCACCTGTACTGTGGTCTTCTTTTCCTAGGAGTCTTAGTAGACCACAAGCTGAACGTGAGGCAGCAGTGTGAGGCAGCAGCTAAAAAGGACAATGCATTTCTGGGCTGCATCAATGGGACTATAGTGTCTAGGTCAAAGGAAGTGATGGTACCAGTTTATTCTGCTTTGGTCAGACCCCACCTGGAAAAATCCTGTGTCCAGTTCTGGGCACCACAGTTCAGGAAGGATATGGACAAGCTGAAACGTGTCCAGAAGAAGGGGACCAAAATGGTAGAAGCAGCAGAAAACAAGCTTGCTCTGTCTTCCGTATGACATTCCTTCGAATATTTAACCATGGCTGTCATGTCCCCACTGGACCTTCTTTTCTTCAGGCTAAATACCTAGCTCCTTAAGCCGCTCCTCATACGGCTTCATGGTTTCCAATCCTTTTATCATTTTGGTTGCCCTCCTCTGGCAATGTACCAGTTTGTCCATATCCTTCTTGCATTGTGATGTCTGGGGCTGGATTACCCAGGGTTCCCACTGATCCAATCACTACAGCACTCCCTGCCTGCTGGCTAGACAGTCCAGTACTGAAGAAAAGTAGGGGGAGTGCCTTGTCTCTTTTCCCCTAGTCACTTCCTGACTTGCCTTTCTGTGATCATCCTCATTTTGTGTCTGACTTGAGTAACTGGTTAACATGGGGCAGACTGCTAGTCACCAGGAAGATTTCCTTTCTTTGTTTTCAGTGCCACCACTCCTAGAATATGTTGCACAGATGCAAAATTGGCCCAAAGCCACCTTAGCCAGCCTTGCTGACAGGCATCTGGCTGGTTCTGTGGCTTCATGTTAGTGGGGTGGTGAATCCACTCCAGGTTTTCATCTGAATGCTAAATCTGTTTGGGGGATATGATTTAGCACATTGGACAGTTCCTTAAAATGTAGATGAAACTGGGAAGTGGACATGGAAGCCGCCAGTGTGGGATTCAGAATCTGAACTCAGAAAAGTTACTTGTTGGGTTCTAGCTCCCAGAATCCCTGGCTGCGGATGCTGTAGTCCAAAAATACCTTTTCCCAAGCACTGTTCAGGATAGAAGCTCCATCTAGGTGTGTTCAAGAATCTTAGGCCAATAAGCCTGTGGTCCAATCCATTTGTTCTAATGCAGACTGGGAGGGGAGCTTGAAAAGGTTACTTTTTGCATTACAACTCCTAGAATCCCAGTGGCCATGCTGGTCAGGGTTTCTATGCACTGTAGTCCAAAAAGTAATTCTCCTCATCTCTAAGGGGCTTTCCTCCATATTTTCCATAGAATCTTAGAGTTGGAAGGGACCACAAAAGCCATCTAGTCCAAGTCTTTACCATGTGAGAATATGCAATTAGATACACCTTAAAGATACCTATTCATCCTCTTTTCTAAAGACCTCTAAAAAAGAAGAATCCAACACTCACAGAGGCAGCGTATTTTATTGTCAAACAGTTCTTGGAGTAAATAATTTCTTCCTAATGTTTAAGTGAAATCTCTTTTCTTGTGTTTTGAATCCACTGGTTCATGTGCTAGTCTCTGGAGCATCAGAAGATAAGCTGGCTCTATTCTACACATGGAATCCCTTCAGATATTTAGAATCCTAGAGTTGGAAGAGACCGCAAAGCCCTCCAGTCCAACTCCCCCTTCTGCTATGCAGGAAGACACCATCCTAGCACTCCCTTGGACAGATGGCCATCCAGCCTCTCTTGAAAAACCTCAAAAGAAGGAGAAGACTCTACCACACTCCATTGAGGCAGCAGCAGAATTATGGAATCATAGAATCATGGAGCTGGAGGAGACCCCTAGGGCCATCTATTCCAACCCCATTCTGCAATGCAAGAAGACACAATTAAAGCACTCCAACCTCTCTCAAAAATCTCCAAAGAAGGAGATGCCACAACACTCTGAGGCAGCAGGAAGATTCCTCTATCAAACTGCTCTTACCTTCAGGAAGTTCTTCTTACTTTATAGGTACACTCTTTAGAAACTGTTGCTCCATGTTATAGTCTCTGGACTGGACTATATTTTAAGATAGCCATAATCTCACCTCTCAGTCTTCTCTTCCCCAAGTGAAACATACCCTAAGTCATTCCTTTTGACTGTTTCCCCACATGGATTTGTTTTTCATATGTAGTAAATGAACATGTCACACACATGGCACATAGTGAGCCACTCTCTCTGACCTTCTTGTTTACTCCATCATATACCCAATGAGGGAAAAAAAGACAGACTAGACTAAAATTTACCAAAGTCTCAGATAAAAACTCTGGCCCAGTTCCAGGACATGAGCAAATGAGGCTGGAGGAGCTTCTCCGTTAACACTCCTGGCTTCGACCTAGCATGTTTACCTTCTCCCTGCCAAGAGACTGGGTGGGAGATAGATTCTGGCTGGCTATGGGATGTTTTTAGCACTCCTGTCCTTCACGTAGCTGTTAATGATCTGTTTTTGCTTGCAGGGCAACTAAGAATTAGCTTTTGAGCATGAGTTTATTCCCCTTGGTCAAGGTTCCTGGACAACTGCGTTGCCTAAGCTTGTCTCACTAGAGCATCACTATAAATAAAGGGAAATGTTTCCAAAGGGATACAAGTTGGCTGTGACTCATGTATCACACATGAGAAACAGGTCTGTCTGCATATATTTGAGGACATTTCTCTGAAGTTACAGATGTTTGAGCAAGCTCACGAAAACAGAGACAACATTGAATGTACAGTGGCTGATAGATATGCTCTGGTCAAAATGTTTAAAACATTGGCTGGTATTCTGTATTGCAAGTATGGGTCTGTAACCTAGAGTTATGACTCTGTAACGGATCTGTATTGAGCAAGACTACATAGTCTTACTGTTAGACTACATAAATGCCCGCCCAGCCCATCTTAAAAGCCAGCTGCCAAATCAGGTGAAGATATCCCACTAAGTTTCCAGTGATGTTACTAGACCCCTCCTGCCTGCCAGTGAATGAGGCTATAACAATCAGAAGAAGGGGATCTGTGGCAATTCCATGTCACAGACTCACTCACTGGCAGGAAGGGACTGGAAACATCATCCTTCTTGTGCCATCATTGGCGGCTGAATGGAGCATCTTTGTTTGATGCAGCTGGTGGCTATTAAGGTGGGATGGGGGGAGTCAGGGCGAAAGATCATAGAACCATAGAGTTGGAAGCGACCACAATGGCCATCGAGTCCAACTCCCTGCCATGCAGGAATAAACACTCAAGGCACCCCCAGCAAATGGCCATCCAGCCTCTGCTTAAAAACCTCCAAAAAAGGTGACTCCACCACACTCCCAGGCAGCATATTCCACTGTTGAATCGCTCTGACTGTCAGGAAATTCTTCCTGATATTTAGATGAAATCTCTTTTCCTGTAGTTTGAATCCATTGCTCTGTGTTCTAGTTTCTGGAGCAGCAGAAAACAAGCTTGCTCCATCTTCAACATGGCATCCCTTCTAGTATTTAAACATGGCTATCACGTCTTCTCTTAACCTTCTTTTTGCCAGGCTAAACATTCCCAGCTCCCTAAGCCTCTTATCACAGGGCTTCATGGCTTCCAGACCTTTCACCATTTTGGTCACCCTGTGCTGGACACCTTCCACCTTATTAATAATCCTTCCTGAACTGGGGTGCCCAGAACTGGACACAGGATTCCAGGTGAGGTCTGTCCAAAGCAGAATAAAGTGGTATTATTACTTCCCTTGATCTCGACACTATACTCCTGTTGATGCAGCCCAGAATTGCATTGGCTTGTTTAGCTGCTGCATCACACTGTTGACTCATGTTTAGCTTGTGGTCCACTAAGACACTTAGATCTCTTTCACACATACTGTTTTCAAGCCAGGTATCACTCATCCTGTATCTGTGCATTTCACTCTTTCTTCCTAAGTGTAATACCCTATGTTTTTCCCTGTTAAAATTCATTTGGTTAGTTTTGGCCCAGTTCTGTAATCTGTCAAGGTAATTTTGAATTCTGATTCTGTCTTCTGGGGTATTAGCTATCTCTCCCAATTTGGCGTCATCTGCAAATTTGATGAGCATGCCCTTTATGTTAGATGTTCGTTATGCATTCGTAACTAAGTAGCCAATGCAGCCAATCAGCAATCATTATTGTGTTTGTAATATTCATTTATAGCTGACCCTGTAGAACCCAAGAAAGAGGTTGAGTATGCTCTTCAGGGATAAGATATGAAAGTGAAACACAATCTTTGCCTTTTTAGTTCTGTTACCTGGGCATACTTTGCAGCATTTCCCTTCTACAATTTCAGGTTCCTCACAGGGGTACTTTTTGGGGCAGATAATCTTCTGGCAGTCTTGGCTCCCATCCCGGCAGGTACACAGGATGCAAGGCAGGCGCACAACATAACGAACTGTTGGGTGCCACACTTCCCCGTGAGAGTAGGTCTTCCCATTGTACACACATGCTGAAAAGAGAGGGACGGGTTTGAGTTTAAACTAGGAACAATCAAAGATGTGATGCTGAGCATGCTCAGATGGCTTGAAATTTAAATTTTGCACATTCACGAAGACACATTCAATTAGAGTAGGACTTTGTGGACAGAGCAGAATGCAATTTCTGACTTACATCAACCCTAAGACAACCCTATAATGGGGATTTCCTGGCAAAATTAGTTCAGAGAGGTTTCGTCTTTGCCTTCCTTTGAGGATGAGAGAGTATGACTTGCCCAGGGTCACCCAGTGGGTTTCCACGGCCGAGTTGGGATTCAAACTCTGGTCTCCAGAGTTATAGTCCAGTGCTCAAACCATTAGCCTGTACCGCCTCTGATTTAAAAATCAGAGAGATAAAAATTCAAAATATTATCACTGAAGCAGGTGCAGTTAAAATGTACAGTTGGCCCTTCATATTCACTAGGTTTAGGGGCATGGCAGCCCTGTACTTCCTCTCTCTTGCCCATCTCTTTCCTTGGGGGTTGGGGGGCATCAAGAGGGGGTTCATGGTGCTGAGAAATCAGGCTGCAAAGCTGTCCTTAGCTGGCCAGGCAGCGGCTGGTGGAAGAGGAAGAGAATTAGAGTGGGTTTTCAAAGGGCTGCACAGCCTGATTGGAGCCACCGAGAGGGAAGGTTCTCTGGCAAAGAAGCACCTGAGGTTGCAGGGCAGGGGCTGAAGAAACTTGCAAATAATCAAACCCATGAAAGTCAAACTCACAAGTGTGGAGGATCAACTGTAATTAAATGACCTATAACATTTTAAAACATTAAAAAAAACAGTTGTGTTTTAAATAAAGAAAAGAAATAAAGCCAGCACAGCATGCTATTACAAGCCCTTTGAATAAATACAGTCAGAAGTGCAACAGGGAAGATCTCAGTCTTGTTTCTCTACAGATGCATAGCTGCCATTGGACTCTGAGAGGCATTGGCCCTAAACTGCCAGCCAATAGGGGTTCCCTGCTGCTGCTGGCGGTCCGGACCCCTGTCTCTGGCCTGATGGCCAAAAAGGCGGCAGCAGATGAGCTTGTTTATTTCTTTCCTCTGGGCCTCCAGACACTAAACTGTGACTTTGGAAGGAATGGAGTTCCAGAATCTAGGAGCAGCCACCAACAAGACCCTGTGTCCCATTCCTCTCAGACATGACTGATAGTGGTGTCACTATCAGTTCAGATAGTGTCTGAACATGAGTCAGCAGTGTGATGCAGCAGCTAAAAAAGCCAATGCGATTCTTGGCTGCATCAAGAGAAGTACAGTGTCTAGGTCAAGGAAAATGATGGTACCGCTCTGTTCGGCTTTGATCAGACCCCACCTGGAATCCTGTGTCCAGTTCTGGGCACCACAGTTCAGGAAGGATACTGACAAGCTGGATCAGGTCCAGAGGAGGGTGACCAAAATGGTAGAAGGCCTGGAAACCCTGCCTTGGGTGACCTTGGGCAAGTCATACTCTCCCTCAGCCTCAGAGGAAGGCAAAGGCAAAATCCGCTATGAACAATACTTGCCAAGAAAACCCCATGAGAGGTTTGTTTTACATCACCAAATAACTTGGAGGCCCACAACAAAAACAACAATGCTGTTTGTGTCACGTCTGCAACTGCAATTGTCAGGTTGATAGATTCCAGCCCAGTGCCTGCTATGGTTGGAACAAAATGTGCATCTATGTCCAAATTTGAATTCTTGTCTTTTTCCCAGGAAACATGCTGTGGCATCCACCAGAAATCCACATTACCCTTCTTGTGTTCCTCTTTCAGGATGATTTTGACGGTTGTGCCGCTTCTTCCTTTGGTCGTTTTGATGTTTCTGGGAATCAATTCCAGCGAAGCGCCTGTCGGGGGATCCGCTACGCCTAGGGACCCTTTGCTGCTCCTGGTGCCCACCGTGCAGTGGTGCCATGAATGGCTCTGGAGAAGCAAAGAGCAAAGGAGAGTTTCAACAAAGTGTTCCCGCTAACAATTTGGATCAGGGCATTTCAGTGAAAAAAGTGAGTCAGAAAACTCTACTTGGAAGCCCCAACACAACTCCTTGGAACACACAGGGGCCTAAATTATATTTTGCTCCTAACTGGAGTAGTCCCATTGAATCCAGCAAATTTATTTATGTGTTGACTCAATCTGGACAACATGTAGAGGTGACAGAATTCAATGAAGAATTCTGATTATCTGGACTCAGTTTTTTTATTTTTATATTTTATTTTATTTATATGATTTGTTGTGTTATTGTTGTACCTTCAAATTACTTCTGACCTATGGCAACTCTCAGGTTGGCAAAATGTACTATTAGCAAAATATACTATTAGTAATTTCATCCTTATTTCTATCCTTTTCAAAATCTAATATTCATTATTTGATTCTTATTTCTTTCCTAAACCATAGTTATCCTTTTCTAATTGCTCTTATTACCCTACATACCAATACAAACGCGCACACACACACACACACACATATACATACACACACACACACACACACACACACATATATTATATATATATATATATATATATATATATATATATATATATTCATCTCTTCTACTCTTCTATATTTTCATCTCTTCTACCCTAAATTTAACCTACCACAATTGCTATGTGTACTCCATCCCTAGGATGGAAATTATTATCCATCAAATTATTCCACCTTCCAAAATTGTAACTCTTCTTGCAGAGGTGTAACACCTTCCTCTTTTACTAACACCTTTTCCACAGATGTCTTCCATATTGCATCAAAATCGTTCACCTTTCATTATTCCTTTTTGACTTTAATTCCACATGTTAACTTATCATTAATCGCAATTTGCCATACTTCTTTATACCAATCCCCTATTTGAAAATCTCCTTGAATTTTCCATTTTCTTGATATATCATGGGGCTTTCTTGGCAAGATTTGTTCAGAGGGTGTTTGCCTGTGCCTTCCTCTGAGGCTGAGAGAGTATGACTTGCCCAAGGTCACCCAGTGGGTTTCCATGGCTGAACGGGGATTTCAACCCTGGTCTCAAGTCAAAGTCCAGTGCTCCAACCACTACACCATACTGGCTGTCAGACAATATTACACATTTTTAACAAAACACTTTCATGGAGGGAAGTTCTATAGAAAGTCATTGGGATGTAATTCTCCACAATTCGCCCCACGCCGCCCAAGCATCGTGGGTGGCAGGCGGGGACGGCCTTTGCCGCCCTCCCGCGATGCGAGATCGCCTCGCAGGGGCCGACGGGGGGAGGCGGGGCTGGGCTTGGTATCTAGAGCCCACCCCGCCTCTCCCTCGGCCATTTGTGTCGGTTCCAGGCGACCCACCCTCCCCCCCGATGGTTTCAGTGTAAGATAGCTGGTTGCTTCGGGGCCGGGTAGGAATTTTTTCCCTCGCTATACGGAGGGTTTTTTCACCTACCCTACACTGCGCCTAGGGTGGGGTAATTGGCTTCACAGGGTGGTGTCTTAATTTGGTATTAATTAGGTTGCCACTGCTTACTTATAATCATGCAGGCCGGAAGGGGGGGCTTAAGGTTCGGCGTGTACCTATGGCACCCCCTTTTTGGGATGGAGGATAAATCCTATCCTTGGGGAGGGCCCTGGGATCACCCCACTTGCTGCGCAGCGGGGGGTGGGCCTTGGGGCTCACCTTCCAGACAAGGGCTGGCCAAAAGTCATCATGCACCTTCAGCGGTTGGCTTTGGGGCCCGGTATCTCGCTCAACGGACTAGGGGAGATGGTCGGGAGCTGCCTCTTGACCCTAGTCCGAAAATGCCCTTTTCTCCTCAGGTCATAAAATGCAAGTTCAAGTTCATGTTCAAGTTTAAGTTCAAGTTTAAGTTTACCCCTTGTTAATTAGGCATATCAATAAATTGCCCTAGTTCAACCCAAGCTCTGTCTGCGATCTCGTTATTTCATGGGTAGGGTGGCAATTGCCTTGATCCAAACAAGGACTGCAAGTGGGAGAAAGGTCGATCTGGGAGTGGGGATCCTGCAGCCCTCCAGATGTTGTTGGATTTCAACTCCCAGCATTCCATACCACTGCCTGTGCAGCTTGAGGCTGATGGGTGTTTCAGTCTAACAAAATTTGAAAGGCTGCCCAGTCCAGCTGACCAGGGAAAGCTTTGCATTCTATTTTTGCTGGGAGTGAGCATTACCCTGCTGAAGAGACAAGCTACTTTTGAATCATGATGAAATATGTCTTATTTCTTTAGCCATAGAAACTGCAAAGGTAAAAGCAGGTTGTATCTCTCCCCACCTGCATCATATCCATCTTTTAGACTGGGGTAGGAATCCTGTGGCTCTGTATATGTTGTGGGATTGCAGTTCCCAACCTATTTCACCATTAGCTATGCAAACCAGGGCTGCTGAGAGTTGCAGTCCAGCATGACATGGAGGTCTGGATTTTGACCTTTCCTGCATTTAGATCATCACTAATTTTGGCTGCCATTCTGCATGGCAGTTACAGATTCCTAATCTGGGCCATTTCTGCACTAGGCTGTTATAGCGCTATGATTCCACTTTCCACATCCTATGGAATCCTGGGGTTTGCAGTTTCAGGAGGGACCTTGAGAATTCTCAGCAAGAGAGGTCTTGGGGCTCAGTAAACTACAAACCCCAGAATTCCACAGGATGTTGAAAGTGGAATAAGAGCACTACAACAGTGTAGTGCGGAAAGACCATTAGTCTTATTGTAAGACGACACAAATGTCCTCCTCAGCCCACCTGTTGTTGTTGTTATATTTATCTATATCTTGCTTTTGCCCCAAAAACTAGGACTCAAAGTGGCTCAGAATTTAAAAGAGCAATACAATGAAAAACATACAAAAAGTGACTATTAAAATAGAATTAAACTACGGTATTTACAGCAGTGATTCTTAATCTGGGGCCCACAGAGCCCTGACAGGGGGTCTGCAAAGCCCTGCTGCTGGACACCAAGAGCAACGAATCTAGCCAAGAAAACCCCCATGATGGGTTCACCTTAGAGTTGCTGTAAGTCAGTTTTCAAAGGGGAGAAACATAATGGCTAGAAAGAACCTCCCCCTGTCAGTGGCACTTTGTTGTTGTGTGCCTTCAAGTAACTTCTGATTTATGGCAACCCTACGGTGAACCTATCACAGAGTTTTTTGGCAAGATTTGTTCAGAGAGGGTTTGCCTTTGCCTTCCACTGAGGCTGAGAGAATGTGATTTGCCCAAGGTCACCCAGTGTCTGAGTGGGGATTTGAATCCTGTTCTCCAGAAGCCTTTAATAAAGAAATAAATACTCAAATATCTAAATCTAAATTTAAATATCTAAATCTAAGTTTAAATATTTAAATATTGTTAAGTCCCGGGGATCCCTAGCAACAAATTATATCTATAGGAAGTAAAGAAAAGGTTAAGAACTACTGACTTGCAGTATGAAAACAATTACACTTCAGTAAAAGAACAAAATGCAATTCAAAAGATTTTAAAACTCTGTTCTTTCACTTATACCCATGATAGCTATTTTTAAAGAACGGTTATATATAGCACATGCTAGTGATAGGTGGTGATGGACCACAATACAACTTTTCTTGAACTAAAGATTTAAGAAAAATATACTGGCTTTTAAAATGGAAATATCACGTACAACACCTCTGAATGGGGGCTCTTCGACCAACCTCTCCTGGGAAGTGTCTGTAGAAAAGAAAGTACATAGATTTAAGCAGGAGCATCTCCCAACAGGCCTACATGTTAATCTGTCTAGGATTGTTTTTTAATTCATATTTTATTCATTTTAATACAAACACACTGATTCACAACAGGACAATCAACATACAAGAAAAAAAGAAAGAAAAGAAAGAACCATACACAAATTATATATATATGTACAGTGTGCCAGCTGTATATGTGGGTGTTTCATTCCAGGCACTCCTGTGTAAAACAAAAAATGTGAGTGTCGAGTCCCATTGTAATCAATGGACACAAGGTGTGCACCTTTACATCCACACAAGTAAGTGCCTGTTATGTCCACTGACTATAACCAGAGTGATGTTTTGCATGCCCTCATATTCATGTGAGTGGAGGTTGCTGTCGTGTCCTGGCTAACTTGCTCTCAAGAACTTTGCTCAGTGTTTCAAACAGAACTGTTTCTTTCAAAAAGCAAGCAGCACAGCAACTTTACCAAAATGTTTCTGAGACTACAGCATCAGAGTTGGTTTCAACATTTGTACCTTTCCATATGAATTTTGGTGCACATAGCCCACATTGGTTACATACATTAAGTGTCGAATCACCCCACTAGCTCAAGCTCTCAGACTCACAATTATTTACAAACATTTCATCATGGGAACTAGAAGAAGTTCCTATCCCTTTATCACTACTTTCTCATAACACCTTCTTGTTACTCCATTGTTTCCCCCACCTTTTGATCTCCTTTCCTTATACACGCTACAGGGTGACACTAAACACACAGCATTTGCCCATTTGGAGTCTGTTGATGCTTTACATGTTACAACCAGATACATCATTGGAAATAGCAATTAGAAATTGACACATATTAGCACTTAGTGAACTTAATGTATTTGATGTACTGTTGTAGTACCGCCTTGATCCATCAGGAGAGGCGGGATATAAATAAAAATTATTATTATTATTATTATTATTATTATTATTATTGAATCTACTGCACCTATACTGTTACATATACTGGCGCTTACACATGATGCATCCTGACAATTGCTCCAGAAGAGGATACACTGTATAGCTACAACTGAAACCCACCTAAATTAAAACTATTACACATTGCTAAAACACACCACTAAAACACTAATCTGTTACCATAAACACAACCTAACTAAACACTAACTGAGATGCAAAAGAAGTTGGATACCAATACATAAACTATAATGATAAAAAAAAAACACTGTTTAAAAGAAAATATATTATTCTACCATTACAGATCTAACTAAATTCAACTTACTAGTACTGGTAGTAGCTATAACCACAGACGATTGCATCGTTAGGTTTCTTATTGCTCAAAAAAAAATCAGTAAATTGTTTCCAGACTTTCAGAAAGTCTTCAACTGGTTTATCTTTTAAGATCCATGTCAGTCTGGCAACTTTTGCAAAGTTTGCAACCATAACCAACCTTAGATCAGTCATCAGTCTCGGACATTGACTATTTCCATGGCACACTCATTAATTCCAAAACCTATTATGCCTGAAACATTGGCAGAGTTCTTATATTGAGAGACCTGTGTGTATCACATAACTACTTCTCAGTAGTGATATCTGCTGATGCTGCCCCCCCGAAACTCACCTTGTAAGCAAGTCAGCCATTTCTGTGCTGTCAGAGAACAGGGTGATGAGCTGGGATGTGGTGAACCAGCTCTCAGTTTTATTCTAAAGGAGCTATCCAAGGTCCTGAACCTATATACCTTTGATAGCTGTTTTTAAAATCTGAGCTAAAATCCAGAATGGATTCATCAGTCCTGTCACCACAGATATGGAAGCCACACAGCTGTGTACCAGCAATTAAAAGGAAGGGGGGGGGATGCCAAGGACATTCCTCTCTGCCTTAAGTAAACTTGCTGCTGTTGTTATGTGCCTTAAAGTCATTTCTGAGTTGTGGTAACCCTAAGGTAAACCTATAGAGACAGTCTGGAGTAGTGATTTGAGTTTGAGACAATGACTCTGGAGACGAAGGTCTGACTCCCTGCTTGGCCATGGATACCTACTGGGTGACCCTGAGCCCCAGACAACACTGTGATAAGTCTGTCTTAGGGTCCCCATAAGTTGGAAATGACTTGGAGGCACACAACAACAACAAGGTAGACCCACCATAAGGTTTTCTGGGGGCTGAGGGTGTGTGAGGTGTCCAAAGTCACCCAGTGGGTTTCCGTGGCCAAGCAGGGAATCAAACCCTGGTTTCCAAGGTCATAGTCCAACAAACCACTGCACCACACTAGCTCTCTCTTAAGTAAATTATGCCATACAGAATATAGAAATATAGGATGGGGGACACGTGGCTGGATAGCAGTACGTGTGAAAGGGATCTAGGAGTCTTCATAGATCACAAGCTGAACATGAGTCAGCAGTGTGATGCGGCAGCCAAGAAAGCCAATGCAATTCTTGGCTGCATCAATAGGAGTATGGTGTCTAGATCGAGAGAGGTACTGGTACCACTCTACTCTGATTTGGTTAGACCCCATCTTGAATACTGTGTCCAGTTCTGGGCACCCCAATTCAAGAAGGATATGGACAAGCTGGAGCAAGTCCAGAGGAGGGCGACCAAAATGGTGAGAGGCCTGGAAGCCATGCCCTATGAGGATAGACTTAGAGAGCTGGGTATGTTTAGTCTACAGAAGAGAAGGTTAAGAGGGGACATGATAGCCATGTTTAAATATTTAAAGGGATGCCACGTAGAGGAGGGAGAGGGCTTGTTTTCTGCTGCTCCAGAGACCAGGACAAGGAGCAATGGATTCAAGCTGCAGGAAAGGAGAGTCCACCTGAACCTCAGGAAGAACTTCTTGATGGTCGGGGCTGTCCGGCAGTGGAATCTGTTGCCTCAGAGTGTAGTGGAGTCTCCTTCCTTGGAGGTTTTTAAGCAGAGGCTTGATGGCCCTCTGTTGGGAGTGCTTTGAGGGTGTTCCTGCATGGCAGGGGGTTGGACTGGATGGCCCCTGTGGTCTCTTCCAACTCTAGATTTCTATGATTCTATGATTCTATGACTCTATATGAATGCTGCCAGCTGGTAATTTACTCAGGATACTTTCCTTAAGGAAGAGCAGAGCATCTCTGGCATTTCTGTTCCCTTTGCTTTAACTATTGACATGCAGCAGAAGCAGTGAGTCCATCTCCTCCTCCAAATCTGCAGGTTCTGCTCAGGATGGACCAGGCCCTGATCTGCTACAACAGGGTTGCCAGCCTCCTCTGCCCCTGGGTGGGGATTGTTATCCTGCAGTCCTCCCCTCTGCTTCTTCTCCATCCAAGGAGGCCTTCTCCAAGTAAGAAACACCATTGGGAAAGAGACTCCATTCTGGAGGCTGAACCTATTTAGTGGACAGGACTTAGCACAGTGGAGATCACTTCTAAAGATGAGACCCAAATTCAAGTTTTAAAATTAAGGTGGCTTTTAAACGATAAGCCAATTGAAGATTTTTTGAAATATTGGAAACTATTTATGGACTTTTTGAGCAATAAGGAACCAACCAATGCAATAATTTGTGGTCAGTAATTCTAGTAGGATTACTTAACTGGATCTGCAGTGGTAGAATGATTTTTTAACTCTTTCTCTTTTCTTCTTTCATTAAAGTTTGCTTTGAAGTCAGAGCCTTTCCTGTATCAATAACTTAGTGTTTGATGTCTTAGCTTAGTATGCTGCTACAGTTGGCTCGTCACATGCCCTAGGGTTAGGGTGCAGGACCCCTGCAAAAGCTGAAAAATAGCAAATATCAAAATGTGTGTGTGTGTCTGTGAGAAGGGGGCTGAGACACAGTGGGGTGAGTGGGCACCCAGAGTTCTAACCAGGTCAGGGAAAAGAGATGGAAAGGGGGTGGGTCAGCATAGTAGCCCTGCACTTCCTCTCTCTTGTTGATCTCCCTCCTGGTTTGTGTTGTGGGGGGGGTTCTGAGAAATTGGGCTGCATCAGCAGCTGATGGAGGAGCAGAGGTGAGGTTTTAAAGGGCTGCACGGCAGATTGGAGCCACCAAAAGGGAAGGATTCCCTGGAAAAGAATTGCCTGAGACGGAGGGGGCAGAAACTCACAATTAATCAAATCCGTGAAAGTGAAATCCTCAAATGTGTAAGGCCGACTGTATTGTGTTGCAATTTTAGGGTTTTTTGGGGGGGGGTCGAATGTATATTTCTTTGATTCTGATTGCGACTGTAAATGTGAATTTGCTTGCTTGTTTTAAAAATAATAATAATAATAATAATAATAATAATAATAATAATAATAATAATGATGACAACAACGATGACGATGATGATGACAATGAGACCAAAACCTTGTGTACTCCTTTACTGACTTGGTGGTTACTAGCTACCTCTTGGTTTTACATTCAGTTTTTAAATATCACAAATGAACATTTCAAGGGGAAGAAACTTATATCCAGTGCATTAAAAAAAAAGTTAGTCTCCCATCAATATGGGGTGGGAGGAGAAAATGATGACCGGATCTGCACTAGAAGTTCTGGTCTGCATCTGGCCTGCCATCTCCCACCAGCAAGGAAGCGTGAGGTTCACCCCCAGAAGAAAAAAGCAACGCTGTTGTGACTGCAGTTCTGGTGTGAACTTGTAGCTACTCTCAGCATTACCCCTATTCTAAGTTTGCCTTTAAACCAGTTTTAAAGAAACTGTGGAATCAATGTTTGATGAAGAGCACTTGATAAATATTTTAAAGAAAGCCAAAAATGAATCATTTAAAAACCTGAAGTTAACCCAGTTTCTCTATTATGTTTTTTTTTTAATTCCAGAAAGCCAGCAAACTGGAGCTCAGAGAGGTTGCTTTGGGTCAGAATGGCATCATTTCCTCTGGTGCTCAGCTGCAGACAGGTACAGCATCAGCATCATTAACCAGCATTATTGTGAAATGTTGTGTGCCTTCAAATCTTTTCCAACCTATGGTAACCCTGTCACAGTGATTTCTTGGCAAGATTTATTCAGAGGATGGTTGCTGTTGCTTTGCCTTCCTCTGTGGCTAATAGAGTATGACTTGTATAAGATCACCCCGTGGGTTTCCAAAACTGAGCAGGGATTCAAACCTTGTACTACTGTCAAGTATATGAAGCCTCTCTATGGTCCCTGTGAAGCTGGTGACAGTATAGGATTCGATACTATCTATGGTTTCAGATAGCTAGGGCAAGTCTTGGAACATACCCCCCTTCCCAGATAAAGGGGGACTACTGTCCCAAAGGTCTTTTGATTAAGTTGGATGCTACTTCCTAGATTCCCCTAGGAGATGAGAACTTTCACTGTACTCTGCATCTCCTGAAATGTTCATGGTTTTGGAGATGGAGGTTGTGGAAGAATGGAAATGACCCCCCCTCCCCATCTTACCTCTGCAGACTTGGCAACAGGAGTCTGGAATAGTCTGAGGTGAGGCACATGGCAGCTCTGGGCAGGTCACCAAACCGCAGTAGATCTGACCTTCCTGAGATAAGATAAGAAGTCCTCAACATCTGTGATCCAGGCAAGGCATCTCCAACACAGCAGGGAGATGGACTCTTTCAAGATCTTTAAACAGAGGTTGGACGGCCATCCCTTGGGAATGCTTTAACTATGTATTCCTTGCATGGCAGGTGCATTCGACTAGATTACCTTTTCAGTTCTTTCCAACCCTATGGTTCTGTACTACTCCCATAATCCCCCTGCCAGCTATGCTGGGTATTTTGTAGCCCAATACAACTGGAAGGTGTCGGATGGAAAAGTGTCTGGGTTAGCAATCCCCAATCCAGCATAGATGGCTGGCATATTTTGGGAGCAGTGGGCCAATGAGAGCCAAAATGGTGTAATGATCTACACATCATATCTAGCTGGACTTTCAGTTGGAGTGATAGATTCAGAAGCACATCCAAGCTCATTGGAAAAGATGATAATGCTTGATAAGGTGGAAGGCGGTAGGAAAAGAGGAAGGCCATACTGCAGATGGATAGACTTGATCAAGGAAACCACAGTCATGAGTTTGCAAGACCTGCAACAGGACAGTTGATAACAAGGCTCTTGGAGATCTCTCATTCTTAGGGATCTAGGAGTCTTGGTAGATCACAAGCTGAACATGAGTCAGCAGTGTAATGCTGCAGCCAAGAAAGCCAATGCAATTCTTGGTTGCATCCATAGGAGCATGGTGTCTAGATTGAGGGAGGTAATGGTACCACTCTATTCTGCATTGGTTAGATTTCATTTGGAATACTGTCCAATTCTGGGCACCTCAATTCAAGGAGGATATCGACAAGATAGAACGTGTCCAGAGGAGGGCGAACAAAATGGTGAAGGGTCTGGAAGCCATGAAGCCCTATGAGGAGCAGCTTAGGGAGCTGGGGATGTTCAGTCTGCAGAAGAGAAGGTTAGGAGGGGACATGATAACCATATTTAAATATTTGAAGGGATGTCATGTAGAGAAGGGAGCGGGCTTGTTTTCCACTGCTCCAGAGAATAGGACAAGGAGCAATGAATTCAAGCTGCAGGAAAGGAGATTCCACTTGAACCTCAGGAAGAACTTCCTGATGGCCAGAGCTGTCCAGCAGGTGAATATGCTGCCTTGGAGTGTGGTGGATTCTCCTTCTTTGGAGGTTTTTAATCAGAGGCTGGATGGCCATCTGTTGGGAATACTTTGATGGGTGTTCCTGCATAGCAGGGGGTTGGATTGGATGGCCCCTGGGGTCTCTTCCAACTCTATGATTCTATGGGTCACCATAAGTCAAAGTCAATTGGATGGCCAATAACAAGAAGAAGCTATCTATCTATCCCAGGTAGAGCAAAGTGATCTCACAGGTTTGTAACATTTTGGAAATGTACGAGGATAAGGAGGCCTGTCCACACATGCCCCCTAATGTCCCCCTCCCCTAAAATTATATTCTAAAAAACCCTTTCCAGTGTGATTTCCCATTCCTGCAAACTCCACCAAAGCCACCTACAGACATTTCAGTTTGTCTTTTCCCACCCCTAGACCTCCAAGACTTTAGTTCAACCATAACATTTGCCTCAGAATGGTGACCAGAATACTGTGTCCAGTTCTGGGCACCCCAATTCAAGAAGGACATGGTCAAGCTGGAGCAAGTCCAGAGGAGGGTGACCAAAATGGTGAGAGGCCTGGAAGCCATGAAGCCCTATGAGGATAGACTTAGAGAGCTGGGGATGTTTAGTCTGCAGAAGAGAAGGTTCAGAGGGGACATGATAGCCATGTTTAAATACTTGAAGGGATGCCATGTAGAGGAAGGAGAGGACTTGCTCTCTCCTGCTCCAGAGACCAGGACAAGGAGCAATAGACTCAAGCTGCAGGAAAGGAGATTCCACCTGAACCTCAGGAAGAACTTCCTGACAGTCAGGGCTGTCCGCCAGCGGAATCTGCTGCCTTGGAGTGTAGTGGAGTCTCCTTCCTTGGAGGTTTTTAAGCAGAGGCTGGATGGCCATCTGTCACAGGGAGTGCTTTGAGAGTGTTCTTGCATGGCAGGGGGTTGGACTGGATGGCCCCTGGGGTCTCTTCCAACTATACATTTCTATGATTCTATGATTCTATGATCACTTCTGCTGCACTCAGATGGACTGATGTGGCCCTCATGGTGGTAAATTGGGCCAAAAATAGGCCAGGCACCAATTTGCCCACTTCTGACAGGACAATCTACTCTGCTCTTGGACCACTCCTGTTCTTTTCCCAACAGATGGAAAGTGCAGGGGCATCCCCTGGTAGATTGTGTCCTAAGCCACTTACCGAGCAGCTGCACTGGGTACACTGGTTTGCCTGTCTGGAAGGGAAGAGTTCGCTGTTGGTGAAAATCTCACCATGTCGGTAGGTCGTCCCATTGTACTGGCAGGAAGAGTTGGTGGGCATCTGGAATCCAGAGGGAGCGTGAAGCTCTGTGGAAGGGAGACAAACAAAATCACCTATGATCAATGACCTTTCTCTGATTAGGTTTCTACACAGCCTGTCCCCAACAATTGGCTTTGGTCACTAATAATCCTGGAACAAATTAGCACAATTTACTTGTGGAATTTGCGGCCATGAGATGGGACACAGTGGTGTCAGGGGATGTGATGGATCTGCTCTGGATTTTACTCATAGAATCCTAGCATTGGAAGAGACTCCAAGGGCCAACCAATCTCACCTCACTGTGCCATGGAGGAACGTACAACCCAAGCACTCTTGACAGGTGGCCATCCAGCCTGTCTTTAAAAACCTCCGAAAAAAGGAGACTCCACCACAATCCCAGGCAGCGGTGGATTCCACCGCCAAACTGCTCTTGCCATCAGGAAGTTCCTCATAAAGTTTAGGTGGAATCTCTTTTCTGCTAGTTTGAAGTCATTGCTCTGTGTCCTTGTCTCTGAAGCAGCAGAAAACAAGCTTGCCCCATCTTTATATGGCATCTCTTCAAATATTTAAACATGGCTCTCATGTCACCTCTTAACCTTCTCTTCTCCAGGCTGAGCATTGCCAGCTCCCTAAGCTGCTCCTCACAAGGCTACGTGGTTTCCAGGCCTTTGACCATTTTGGTTGCCCTCCTCTGGACATGCTCCAGCTTGTCTATATCCTCCCTGAACTGTGGTACCCAGAACTGGACAAAGGATTCTTCCAGGTAAGGTTCTAACCAAAGCAGAATAGAGTGGTAATATCACTTCCCTTACTATACTCCTATGGATGCAGCCCAGAATTGCATTGGCTTTTTTAGCTGCTGTGTCACACTGCTGACTCATGTTCAGCTTGTGATCTACTAACACTCCTAGATTCCTTCCACGTGTACTGTGGTGTCAAACCAGGGGTCACCCACCCTATATCTATAACTTTGAAGGAGGTATACAAGGTACAGCTATAGAAAATGTTATGGCCCCAACTGTCTTAGGAGCCAGCAGTATATCGAGGATGGGGCAAATGGGGACTATGCCCTGGGCACCAATGCCAGGGGACACAAAAAAGCTGACCCCCCCTTCCACCCAAGTCTGGCCCACCATCACCCCTGCCACCCCCACCGGGGTCGTCCCTGGCCCAATGTGGAGGTGGCGGCAGCAGCAGCCCTTCCACTCAGCCCTGGCCCGTCTTCACTCCCACTACCCCTGCTGGGGTCTTCCTTGGCCCAGAGCGGCAGAAGAAGCAGCACCTAGGGGTGCAACTTCCATGTTTGCCTTAGGTGCTGTTGAATCTAGATATACCACTGGTGTGGGTGGAAGAGATGGAAGTATTGTATTTTGTGTGTGAGCGAAAGAGAGAAAGAGAGAGAAGATCTGCTTACCTGGGCATTTTGAACAGCACTGATGCGGATCTCTAATGGGATTTTGGCACTGAAGAGCTGGGCACTGGATCTGATAACAGTTCACACTGGTGTCCTGGCCAGAAAAAGAGATTGGCCTGTGTAAATCACTGGGAAAATTTCATTTCCAGCTGACATAGGGCTGAGTCCTTTAGTGTAACCCTCACTAAGATAGAGCCAGCATGTTGTAGTGGTTTGAGCATTGGACTAGGAGCCTAGAGACAAAAGTTCAGTTCCCCCTCAGCCGTGGAAGCCCACTGGGTGGCCTTGGGAGTGTCACACGCTCTCAGCCACACAAAAAAACCCATGATAGCTTCACCATGGGATCACCATAGGTCAGAAACTACTTCAAGGCACATAATAAGGTAGAGTAGAATCAGTTGGTGAATGATGCATCAACATGTAGGTAAATTACATTGATTCAATGGGTCTACTCTGGTTGGGATTAACAATTGGATTTAGATCAATGTTTTCTAGCCTTTCTACCACTGTACTACTAGCTGATGTGAGTACAGTGGTGGCGTTATACTCTTTTTGTGTGTGGAATTTTGTGTCTCATGAATTATTTTTTAGTTTTGTTTATAGACTGTTGATCGTGTTGAGAATAGTTTTCACAAAGACTGACCGTAGCCTGCAATATTTCACAGATAAAGATTAGGATACAAGTGGCCAAGCTGTATCAGAGTGTGACAAATGTTATTAGTGAGGAAGAACACACAAGCTACGAGAGGCTGCCATAATTTGTTTTTGCCTGAGTCTATTGGGAAGGGCAGGATTCTGCCTGTCTCTTCTCTTCCCACCACCCCCAAATTAATTGAATGCAAATGACTTTTGCACATTGAACTCACACCATTTCCACCCTATACTGTTATAGTGCTGTTATTCCACTTTCAACGTCCTCTGGAATCCTGGGCTTTGCAGTTTAGGGGGGGGGTCTTCAGAATTCTCAGTCAGAGAGCTCTTTGGCCAAAGGAAACTATAAATCCCAGAATTCCACAAGAGGCTGAAAGTGGAATACAGTAGAGTCCTGGTTATCTGACCCCAACGGGCAGCTGCAGCGTCAGATAACCGAAAGGGTCGGATTACCCGGACGCCCGCGGCAGCCGCCATTTTGGGGGTGTGTCGGGGGCATGTTGGGGCGGGCCTGGGGGCGTGTCGGGGCGTGTCTGGGGGCGCGGAAATGCCCACCGCCACGCCCTCAGGCCTTCGCGACGTCGGTTAATCCGGATGGTCGGATAACCGAGCGTCGGATAAACGGGACTCTACTGAAATAGCACTATAACAGTGTAATGCAGAAGTAGTCTCAGTTTGCAGCAACTGAAGTAACCTGAGGACAAAGGGGGAAAGTGGGAAGAGAAGAGAGAACTTGGGACATATTAAAAGCAGCTGAAAAACTGGGATGACAGAGGACTAATTGGGACTGTTGAGAGAAGATTAATCAGGACTGTTCCTGCCAAGTTGAGACCCTTGGAGAGTATAAGTGATTCATATTAATGGTCACAGCCTAGCTCTTATCACTCATTCTATTCTGTCTGTAGATCAGGGAGGAAAGAGAGTGTCAGCAAAGTGTAGGCCATGCGCCATATGCGGCCTCAAAGCTGTTTTGTGGCCCCCAGGAGCCCCCAAGAGTTAAAAAAATGGAAGGTTTTTCAAAAACTCTTTATTTTGCACCAAAATGCCCTCAAATGCCTTTTGCCCACTGTGCCACTTTAGGGATAGGAGAGAACCTTTTTTTAGAAAGTGACTTTTGCATCACTTCTTGTTGTAAAGAAAGGCCTTTCCTGGGCCTAAAATGACCCAATGGGAAAATGTGTCCATGCCATGGGGGGCAGGGTTTGAGGGTAAAAATCTTTTTTCTTTTTCCAGAGGATTCTGGTAAGAATTGTGGCCCCCAAGGTCTCCTGGAAGGCCAATACAATCCCCAAATCTAACGGTTACCCACTCCTATTATTGACCTAGATAGAGGAACCTAGAAGAGGGTAGCTTTCATCAAGCAATTCAGACTGTTGCAAAATACCTGGGAACAGGTGCATCGGAGGCAATACATCACCCCTTGAGGCTCCAGGTAAGGGTGCCAGCTCTCCCCTGCTTTGTATTTCTTGCCATGAAATGTACAGGAGACATCTGAACCTGAAAATGAAATGTTTTTAAATTTTAAGAAGTATTCTAGGCTTACATTTATACCAGAAATTCAAAATGGCTAATGTTTTAAATGTTAGTTTCAGCTAGACTCACCTCACTGACTCAAGTGCTGAATGATAAGTCAACAGTTCTGTAAATCCTATTGGTTTAATTAGTCTACTCCAGCTGAGATTTACAATAGGATTTAGGGTCCCTAACTTATATCCCACGTTTCTTCTGAAAATGGGATGTGTGTGGATCATTTCTGGAGTGGCCATAAATTTGACGCAGTTCTTTCTTTTGCTTTCTCCTGAATCTTTAATGTACAGATGGGGAGTAGGAGAAGGGAGTCTGCGGGTCACCAATGGATAACTTTTTCCAGAAAAAAACCCTATTAATTTTAATACAAATAAACTAATTCACAACAATAGAAAGGAAGAAAAAGCCTCACCCATTAAAAGCCTGCTTGAAAAGAAATATTACCAGTCTTGACTGCTTTAAAAAAGCAGTCAAGACTCTCTCTTCCAACAGGCCTTCCCAGACTAGTACTTTCCACCAACTGTCTTGCTGTTCTTTTAATAGTCAGTTGATTGTTGTTAATTGTTAATTGTCGTATGTTTTAGGGGGTTGGTTTTAGGTGGGCTGGTGGGTGGGGAGGATTGGGTATGTTTTTTAATGTTTTTAATGTAATTAATGTATTATTGTTGTTCGCCGCCTCGATCCATGGGGAGAGGCGGGATAGAAATAAATATTAGTAGTAGTAGTAGTAGTAGTAGTAGTAGTAGTATTAGTTGTCTTTGCCTGCTGGCAAAAGGAGTGGGCTAGCCTAGCTTCCCAAGAAAGGGAGTTCTGGGATGGGGAGCAGCCACCGAGAAGGTCCTGTCTCCCATGTTCTCACCAGGCAAATCTGGGACAGTATCAAGACCAAGAGAAAGCCTTCCCCTGCAGATCTTAGGCCTCTGGCGGGTTTATATAAGGAGATACGGTCTTTCAAATAGTCCAAGCCTAAGCTGTATAGGACCAGCACTTGGAATGGTGCCGGGAAAAAAGTAGGCAGTGAAGCTGTTCTAGCAAGAAAGTTATGTGTTCCCTGTGACTGAGTCAACATTCTGGCTACTGCTCTTTGAAGCTGCTGAAGTTTCCAAACAGTTTCCAAAGGCAGCCCCACATAGAGTATGTTACAGTAGTAACTAAGCTAGGCTAAATTAAACTAAATTAAAACTAAGCACTAAAACATATTACTAAAACCCTAACCTATTAACATAAACACAAGCTAGATATACTAACTAAGACACAAAAGAACCCTGACCCCTCTACACAAGGTGTAATGAAAAAGAAAAACCAATTCGTAGGAAGTATCTGATTCAACCATTATAGATCTGAGTAAATTCAACTTACAGAATTACTACTATCCATAACCGCAGGTCGTAACAGCCTTAAGTTTCTTACTACTCAAAAAACACATAAACCATCTCCAGTCATTCAGAAAAATCTTCAGTTGGTTTATCTTTTAAAATTCATGTCAATTTGGCAACTAGGGCAATGACCACAACTAACAACCCGCTCTTCCATTGCCGGTGCTTCAGTCCATTTTCAAGTTTGGGCAAACAACATTCTTGTAGTTGTTATCATATATCAAAGAAGTAGTCCATCAGGTTCTTACCAATGGATTCATGCCATTTTTTATTGCAGCCCACCTAGCATCCACTAGTAGTTCAGTTTCCAACAACAATAAAACCCATAATGCAAGGGGTAGCAAACTGGTAACCCTACAGATCAGTGGCAGCAAGTGGCTGCCATGTCAGTGAGGTGATAAATCCACTTCAGGTGTTAATCCAGGCTTTAAAGGGGCTCTCCAGACAGATTCAGCACCTTGGAGAGATCCTTTGATCTAGTCAAAACCTGGCATGGATATGTTACCCCACTGACATGGGAGCCACCAGCCATCACTGCTACTGATGTTGTTGGACTCCAAGTCCCATCAGTCCTGCTAAGAAGGCCAAGACTGAGAATGATGACAATTGTAGTCCAACATCTAGAGGGCCATGAATTCCACCCTCATGAATGAAGGGATGATGTGCCATTCCTGCTACATTCTTATCTATGTTCTTATATTCATGATCAAACTATGTGCTAGGGAGTATTTAATATAAATTATTTGAGCTGTGGCTATTAAGTGATTTTAAACTTGACTATGGCTTTGTAGCTTTACAATACTTTGGGGGATGATGGAGACATTAGCTATCTAGATGTAGACCACCTGGCAAAAAAAAACTAGCCAGCCTGCTGAGACCTACTGCATACCACCATTATTGATTATTTGTTTATGATTATTTTCATTTTCCATTCCACAGTTTTCCAGATGCATCAGTGATTTAGATTCTATCCAAGACTCTAGGAATCAGTGAGGAATCGTCAGAAGATGTGGCTTGTTCCAAGTAATGTCATTCCCCCCCCCCGCCCCAAGTTGTACTCTTTTGATCCTGACAGTGACAACTTCATCCAGATTTGTCAGTCTGCCTGGAATTGCTTCCTTGTGCATTTCTCACCACTGGAACCAGAGTTGTTTCCTTTTCCCAAAGGCGCTGAATTTCTATTTTAAGGTCTCAGTGTTAACTAGTGTGGTGTAGTGGTGAGAATGTTGGATTATGACTTGGGACCTGGGTTCGAGTCCTCGCTTGGCCATGGAAACCCACTTTGAGCAAGTCAAATTCTCAAAGTCTCAGAGGAAGTCAAATCTTCCCCTCTCTGAACAAATCTTTCCAAGAAAAACCCATGATAGGGTCATCTTAGTTTTGCCATAAATTGGAAACAATTTGAAAGCACCCCAAAAAAACTACAGCACCAAGAATAAAGAGGTTTCAGTGTTTAATAACCTTTTCTCTCTCTCTTCTACTTTGCTGTCCTCTGGGATTGCCACATCTATGCTGCAAACTTTCTTTTTCTCAACCACACTTATGTCTGGCATATTATGTTCTAATTTTTAATATCATTTTTAATCTTCAAGTCCCATAAAAGTTTACTTCATCTTTTTTTTTTTTTGGCAATTTTCTCAGGCTTATATTCCCACCAGTTCTTTGCAAGAGGATAATGCAAAAATTATACTTTTTGCCCTAATGTTGATAAACATGCATTTCCTGCACTCCTAGGAATCAAGGCAGCTTGCAAAAATTAAGGCAGATACAGTAAAAATATACCATCAATAAACCTAGTATTGTTAAATGATAACAATACTATCAGTAGAACTGAGAACTGAATTTGAAAACACATCCGTGTTCCTTCTGTGGTGTCAGCCACAAGTAAAGCAGAGAGAGATATCCATCTGCGGTTGTGTAGACAAATTGCATTCATGTTTATCATTAAGAAAATACGTGTTTCCTCCCAGGGTGTGCCAGGCCCTCTAATACGTGTCAGGTGTGGGTTTGATTGACATTTTTTCAGCTCCAAGATGCAATGGAGAATAAGATCTAAAGAAGCTGTTTCTATGAGATCTGGCAACTTGCACAATTCACCAAAGAATTTGCAAAACTTTACATTTGTAAGGTTTTATTATTTTAAGCCACCCTTCTGGATAAAAGCTCCCTCTTACCCCCAAAAGACAAGCACTTATTCATCATTTATTTATGAGTTACATTTATAATACGTTAATAGTTGTATTCTATTTTAATGTTGACTTTTTGTATGCTTTTAAGTAGATTGTAGTCCAAAACCATGTAGCCCTATCAAGAACAGCTTAGGGAGCCGGGTATGTTTAGCCTGGAAAAGAGAAGGTTAAGAGGCAACATGATAACCATGTTGAAATATTTGAAGGGATGTCATATGGATAAGCCTATTTTCTGCTACTCCAGAGACTAGGACAAGGAGCAATAGCTTCAAACTACAGGAAAAGAGATTCCATCTCAACATTAGGAAGAACTTCCTGACAGTAAGAGCAGTTTGACAGTGGAATATGCTGCTGCCTCAGAACGTGGCAGAGTCTCCTTCTTTGGAGGTTGTTAAACAGAGGGTGGATGGCCAGCTATCAAAGGGAGTGCCCTGGGTATGTCTTCTTGCATGGCAGAAAGGGGCTGGACTGGATGGCCCTTGTGGTCTCTTCCAACTCTATGATTCCATGGTTCAGCTTAAATTTAAGTCACCTTAAGTCTCCATCTTGGGGAAAAGGCGAAGTACACAACTGGATAAAGGGCCATCATGGTGTAGTGGTTTGAGCACTTGACTGGGAGTCTGGAGGACAGGGTTCAAATCCTCATTCAGCCACGGAAACCCATTGGGTGGCCCTGGGCAAGCCACACTCTCTCAACCTTAGAGGAAGGCCATAGGAAACTCCCTCTGAAGAAATCTTGCCAAGAAAACCCAATGATAGGATGTCTTTGGGTCACCATGAGTCAGAAACGACTTGAAGGCACAAAATAACAACAACATAGAAATATGTAAGATCCTCAACTGTAAATACATATTATTGAATACCAAAGTCAGAATCATCCAGGCCATCCTATTTCCCATTTTTATGTCTGGTTGTGAAAGATGGACTGTGAGGAATGCTCTCAGAAAGAGAATCAACTCATCTGAAATGTGGTGCTGCTAAAAAGACAAATGAAGGGGTCTTAAGAGCAAATTAAGCCCAAATTCTCCCCGGAAGCCAAGATGACTAAACTGAGACCTGTTGTACTTTGGCTATATCATGAGAAGACTAGAAAAGACAATACAGTCAGCCTTCCAGATTTGTTAGGGTTAGGGGCACAGAACACCTGCAAAAGTGGGAAAATATCAAATATCAAAATGGCAGAGTGTATCTGTGGGAAGGGGATGGAGACACGTTGGAGAGAATTGGCAGCCAGGGTTCAAACTAGGGAAGGGGATAGAGAATGAAAGCGGGGGGTGGGGGGTCAGCTTGGTGGCTGTATACTTCATTTCTCTCACCCATCCACTTCTTTGGGTGTGTGTGGGGAATCAGGAGAAGGTTTGTAGTGCTGAGAAATTGGGCTGTGAGCTGTCCTTAGCTGGCCGGACAGTTGCTGGTGGAGGAAGACGAGGGCCAGAGGAGTGTTTTTAAAGGGTTGCACAGCCTGATTCTGAGAGGGAAGATTCCCCTGGAAAAGAGAGTTCAGTTCTTCTTGCTTACAGATGCTCACTTGGAACCACTCACATACACCCACTGTTTGCAAAGCAAGCTGTAGGGGAGGCCCTAAGCTGAGAGACTTTGCAAGCAACATGCACATGGTCAATCCCAAATGAGCCTTTACAAGTCCTTCATGCTCCCCCCAATACAATACATGGGTTCCACTTTTCAACCAAGTCCATTTTCTGACAGTGTTCTGGTCCCTAACTGTCATATAGTGAGGGAAGTCTGTATTCAGCCAAATTCTAGAGATCAAGTGCAGCACAAGATCCTACAATCTCTGGGGTTACATCCACTATTTCCTACTAGAGCTGCCAGTTCAAGATCACCCGAGGCCCCAGGATTTCTGGGCCAAAACCTGAGACCTAGGGATGGTCCCTGGTGATGTCCTTAAGCATTATGCATTGAGAGCCAACCACAGTTGTTCACAGCTTGTCATTCAAGCACACACATATAAAGATGGAGAGAGAGAACATGTTTTCCTGTTTGGTGGAAATTAAGACAGAAGTTTTAACTAACAAGGCTGTTCCCAGACTAAGGTGAAATGATGGAATTATTCCTTCTCACTTATTTAGAGAGATAGGATAAGGGCCGTTTAATCTAGCCCACGTGCTTCTAACCAGAAGGTGGATGAAGAGGAGAACAGAGGGTGAGCCCTGGCCCCACAGTGACTGGGAGGGAAAGAGGAAGCTAAGTAAATACACAGACCTCCTGGAAGGTCTTTGCAAGCTGCAGCAATACACCAATTCATCCTTGCAAATCTTACTAAGTTCCTGCTTCACTAGCTAAGCAGAGATTTGGACCCAGGTATCATGCCCTGCTTCCAGAGCATTGACTCTGACTTAGAAGCAGAGGGTACGCCAGAGGCTGAGACTGAAAGCATGCCAGGGCCTGCTGTACAGAGAGAGGTTGCAGTGCCAGAAACAGAACAGGGGATGGTGCCTGCTCCTACAGAGAGTCCTGCCTCTTCAGATACAGAAGAACACTTACCTAGACCCTGCTTCACGCAGCAGCACCGGCAGCAAAGAGAGGTCCAGCATTGCTCTTTCAGGATTTATAGCCAACAACAATCAATCAAGTCTCAGCTGCGCTAGGCTCAGGACCTATTTAGCTGGTGTCCTTCCCCTCCAGGAGTTGTCAGAGCTTATCTGACCTGCTACCTTGCTGGATGCCTTGACAAATGCTCGGATTGACCTTGGACACTCCTTTGCTGTGAAACCCTGCTGGACTTTGTTTGTGTTGGACTTCATGTATGACTCTTTGCTTGCTGTCTGGAAGTTTTAAGTAACAAGCTGGGAGATATTCAGTTTGTTTTGTTTGATTTATCAGCTGTGCCAGGACTGAGATAGGACACCAGCCCTTTCTTCTTCCCTGGAGAGGAGACTACCAAAGGTGGAGAATCTGTACCCTTGTCTCCGGCTTGGAATAGACCCACGAAACCTGGAGACTCAGGACCAGGCCCTGAGATCTGGCAACCCCATTTGCTACCCTCCTGAGACAAAACCAACTGAGTATGCCGTCATCATAGAATCAGAGAGTTGGAAAAGACCCCAAGGGCCATCCAATCCAACCCCCTGCTATGCAAAAACCCACATCAAAGCACTCCAAACAGATGACCATCCAGCCTCTGCTTAAAAGCCTCCAAAGAAGGAGACTCCACCACACTCCAAGGCAGCATATTCCACTGGTGATCAATGACCCCATTGTTAGCAGTGGCCAAACATTTTTGTTTTTGAAAAAAAAAAAAGAACTTGCAATGTGGGGGTCACCACAAGAGTTTCTGTTAAAAGATGAGGAGGAAACCCTCTGTGGGTGTCGTCTGGTCCCAGTAAGCCTCTGGGGTTGGTTTCAGTAAACAAGACACTCGCTCACATCAGTTGCAGACAGACAGATCAAAAGAGCCACTTCACCACTTGGGTTGTTCTAACCAAGACAGAAGAAGCTACCTAGCCATCCAGGGACTGCGTTCATCTTTACACAGCTGGAAAAAAAATAAACCATGGCAGGGAACGTGATGCTAAAACAACATGACAACACTTGATTCCCAGTTTTGCCGATGAGTAATGTCTCTGGGTAATTTTCACCCAGCTTGCAAATCTTTCAGTGAATGATGTCCCAGAAGCAATGAAATCTGTCCCCCTTGGCATGACGCAGCTCTCTGAAACTGAGAGGAACCTCAGTGCTCTTTAACTGCCTCTAAATAATTTATCTGTACCAAACTGGTTTTACCACTCAGACTCTGATGTGCTTTCAGACCTAGAAAGCAAACCTGATTGGTGTCTGTGAACCAACTGGAAATAAAATTGAAAGAGAGAGAGAGTCCTCTACAGAGTTGCATATCTCTGCTCTCAACAGCATTCCCTTTCTATTAGAATAAAATTCATTCCACAGAAGTTGATGCCATATAAAACCTAATTGGCCAGAATCTTATTGAGGTCTTAGGCATGTATAAGTTCCTCTGTGGAAGTAGTTGGAGATTTTTGTCTGATGTGCAAAGTCTCTATTTAATTCAAGGTTGTGGAAGTAGTTTCTATGTTTTTATGGAGCACACTTGCATTTTCTGCTTATGGAGCACACTTGATTTTCTGCATGAATGTGCATACCTATGCATGCCTGTTGCACAGGGATCTACATTACACACTGTATGTTACACACCCAGATGCACAAGTGCCTTTGGTAGCACTTTGAGTAAGTCAGTGTAACAATCTACAATTGGCCCTCCACTTTTGTGGGTGTTAGGGGTGCAGTATCCCCACAGAAGTGGAAAAATTCCAAATATCTTTCCCCCTTCTGCCAGAGTGACTGAGTGAGGGGACACACACACATGTGCACCCTCCCTTGTCCCACTCTGTCATCCCATCCCATCAGCCTGCCTGCCTACCCAAGCATGGCAATTTTAGTTGATTTTAAAATTTCATTGTTTTGGTTTTTAAATGACTCTTTCTGGTAACCATCTTGGGTCCCTCTCTGGGAGAAAGGTGTCATACAAATGAAAAAAGAAACAAACTGATGTCCGATTAGAGGCTTCCACCAATGCAAAATCCAGTGGGTTTCCAGTTGAGATGCCGGAAAATAGCTCCAAAAGTAACTTTTCCAAGCTCAGGAGAGACTCGGAGAGATAGAATATAGTGACTCCTTGGTCCTTGTACTGGTGGTTACTGGATCTTATGTCAGTGGGACAGTGAATTTTTTTCAGGTTTTAAACAGAATTTCAAAGGAGCCATCTGAGGCGTTGAATCTCACTTGAAGACAAGGTCTGGCACCTTGGATATCTCCTTTAAAACTGAAACTAAAACCAAGAGTGGATTCACTTCCCACTGACTTTGCAGCCTCCAACGTCCACTGGGCTTTATAAAGGAAAAGAAATTAGGACGTAAAATTTTGACTCAAAATGCTGAGTTCTACATTCATGGTTTTGTCTACATAAAAGTCAGTGAAAGTTGACTCTCAAATGGCCTGGTCTGGTCATGTTTAAACCTTCTTTGGAGGCTTTTAAACAGAAGTCGGATGGCCCTCTGTCAGGAGTGCTTTGATGGTGTCTACCTACATGGCAGAATAGGGTTGAACTGGATGGCCCCTGAGGTCTCTTCCAGTTTTAGGATTCTCATCTTCTAGGATCAAGTCTCAGGCCATTTCCGCACTAGAGTGTTATAGCACTATGATTCCACTTTCACCATCCTATGGAATCCTGGGGTTTGCAGTTGGCCCCTCCCGAAACTGCAAACCCCAGGATTCCATAGGATGTTGAAAGTAGAATCATAGTGCTATAACACTCTAGTGCAGAAATGGCCTCAGTGTGCTCCTGGGAACATGAGAAGAGCATGGGTATTTTCCCAAATATGCAACTTCCCATCTAAATTTGATTGCCCATTGAACGAACATCGGAAAGTCCTGGATCTCCTTCTCACTACATAAGTGTCCTAGTGTCTGGAGAAGCAAAAAAAGAAACCAAGCAGACTCCATCTTCTATATGGCATCCCTTCAGATATTTATAGATGGCTCTATCATGTCTCGTCTCAGTCTTGTCTTCCCAAAGCTAAGCAAACCCAGCTTCCTAAGTCACACCTTGGCTTCCACACCTTTCATAATCTGGAAACCTACCAGTATGTCCATCTCCTTCATGGACTGTGGTGCCCAGAAAAGACTAGCTAGGCAGCAAACTTGAAACACGATATAAAAATACATTGTGCTAAACTCACTGGCTTATTTTGGCTAAACATGCTAAAACTATCCCAGAATTTGTTCTCTGCTTATGAGCACAGCAAGAATATATTTTCAGGTATGGCAGCTGTACAACTGTATGTTTTTCCTTTTTTACAGCCCAGAAGGCATGTTTAGCAAAAGCAATTTTAAAAAAAAATAATTGTAGGAGGGCAACCAAAGTGATCACAGTCCTGATGTTACCCTAGAGCAGCGGTTCTCATCCTGTGGGTCGCGACCCCTTTCACAGGGGTCGCCTAAGACCATCAGAAAATACGTATTTCCAATGGTCTTAGGCTCCATTCCCTCCTCGGTGGTGGTGCGCAAGCACGAGCCACACACTCGCATCCTCCTGCCCCCTTTGGCGGGAGCGTGTGCAGCCACAGCGTCGCCACAGCAGGAGTGGTAGTGTGCAAGTGCGAGCCATGCACTCGCGTCCTCCTGCCCCCTGTTCAGAAGGGACTGAAATCGCTCCCCTTCTCTGCTACTGGGAGAACCTCCTGTCTGACAGGCCAGCTTGAGGGGCGGCAGCACAGGGGGCAGGCCCTCTCCTCGCCATGACCCCTGCCCCACTCGCCATGGAGGGGGGCGCTGTGGAAGGCCCGGGGGGCTGCAAGGCGGCGCTTTTTCAGGAGAGTGAGCTGTGCCCCGCACAAAAGACAAAGGCGCTGGGATTCCCCCCCCCAACCAGGGTCAACACTCTGGAAACTTTTCCCACACTGCCCCCCCAATGGAAACGAGAGTGAAGCAGAAGCAGAGCCCGGGGGGGGGGTCTCGGAGTTTTTTCCCGGGGCAAACACGCGGCTCCTCTTTCCTACCCTGCCCGTCCCCTCCCCATTCCTGGCCGGCGAGGCGGCCTTTGCCGGGGGGGGGCATTGTAAATAATAAATAAATAATTTTATGGTAGGGGGTCACCACAACATGAGGAACTGTATTAAAGGGTTGCGGCATTAGGAAGGTTGAGAACCACTGCCCTAGAGGTAGAGGACATTGGGTCCACCTATAATGCCAGCATCTCCTTAGAATTTGGGGGAATTATAGCTCAAAGGAGGCCTGTGAGAGGAGGGTAATGGCAGGATCTTTTCACCTATGTATACCAGTACCAACTGTACGCAGGACTCCAGTTAAAAATTAAACAAAGTGTTTTATCTGAATTGACAAACATATAGGAAATATGCACTCTCAAGAGCCAGACACGGCTATTGGAAAGTGATGCGAGAAAGGTTGGATAGAGAGAGTTTGGGTGGAAAGGGTGATAGTTACCAGACCTGAAGAAGGAAGTCACAACTAAGGGGTCCAAACAATGCCTGAGGGTAGCACAGAGAAGTGCTAGTCTGAGGCACTATGCACTACGTATTACAATTGGCTGGAGTCCAAACTAGGGTTTTTATACCCTATTTCACATCCTGAGAGTATGTGACACACCCAAGGTCACGCAGTGGGTTTCCACAGCTGAATGAGGAATTGAACCTGGTCTCCAGGATCATAATCCAATGCTCACACCACTACACATGCTGGCTCTCAAACAATAAGTTACCTAGTTACATAATTATGGAGCAAAGTTAACACTCAAGTTCTGGCTGAAGTCAATCCATTAAGTTAAACAATTCAGCTGCCTCATTTTGTTAGAAAATGCCTTCCTTCGTTGGAAACTTGATTTTAATTAGTGAGTTCCCTTCACTGCTCATGGGAATAATCTTTCCCCATGCAAATTTTGAATTTGTGAGGAGTTTCGCTTTGGCTCGATGGGACTATTCTGATTATCTCAGCAGCGGTTGGGCAACAGGCAAATATTCATCGCAGCAAGGTTTTCCTAGGTCTTGCAGGGTTCATGTTCTGGAAACATGAGCTTCTCCTAGGCCTCCGGCGCTTCTCTGTCAACAATGGTAGAGCCAACACAGATGCCAGCCTGATGTTTTGATGCCTCCACCCTGGCGGATGGAAGAGTTTTTTCCTACCAGCCATCACTAGGAAGGACCTTAACTGGCATTTGGTGCACTGACTTCTCTTTCCTTTCCTTTGCTTGTCAGTGTCTGGCCTTCTTTACCTTCTATGTCTTCAACCATCTAGTGTAGAGTCCGTGCCCTCCAATATCTCCCAGACAAAAACTGAGACACATGTGGCCAAGCAATGTCAGAGTGTGGTCAAGATGGTAAAAGGAATTATTGAGGAAGAATATACAAGCTAGAGGAGGCTGCAGCAGTTTGCTTTTGCCTGAGCTTACTGGGAAGGCAAGACTGAGCCCTTCTCTTCTCTCCCTGCTCCTGAGTGAACTGAGTACAAACTATTTTGCACTCTGAACTCAGTTTGCCACAGTTTGCCAGATGCCACACTGGGACAATTAGAGGGTATGAGACTTCCAAGGTCTGGTCTATATGTGGTCTAAAATAAGCTACATGATCACAAAGGCACCTGAATTCTGAGACAGCAGAAAGGGCTGCATTGTTTCCAGTTGCAGATGCAGAAGCCACAAATGTGTGGTTGCTTCTTTAGTAAAACTGGAGCTGAGCACAACATGGCCCTGGGACCACATGTGGACCTCCAAGGCTGTTTTTCCAGCCCATAATTCCACTCAAATTCTTGTTGTTGCTGCTGCTGTTGTTGTTGTATGTCTTCAAGTTGTTTCTGACTTACGACAACTATAAGGTGAACTTATCATGGGGATTTCCTGGCAAGATTTGTTCAGAGAGGGTTTGCCTTTGCCTTCCACTGAGAGCAACTTACCCAATGCTAGTGGGTTTCCATAGTCAAGCGGGGATTTGAACTGCCAAAGTCATAGTCCAACACTCAAACCACTATCCCACACTTGTCCTTCAAACTCTCTTTGACCCCACTTTTTCCTGGTAAAACAAGGGAAGGATTGCCTCTGCCTGGACTCCTCCAGGACTTCTCAGGATCCCAGTATGAGAAGTGACCCAACAGTTCCTGGCTAAAAGCTCATGGAGGCACACCTGCTCCAAGATGGGGTAGGTAAAGGCAGGCAACCGATGACCACCGCTATCTTAACATAGTGGGTGTGCAACCCTTTATTAGCAGATTGTCTTTTTCAACCCAGTAATGAGAAAGCCATTTTTATCTATTAACCTCCATAGGATTTCCAACTGACTGCTTCTTCCTTTAAAAACAGCCCATGGATTCCACCACCCCTCCAGGCCCTAGAGGTATAACTATGGAGGCATTGATCACTGACCCCCAGTAAGAATTGTGAACCCCGATGACATTTTCTTTCCATTCCCAGATTTCTAGCATTGTGGAGAGTGAACTCTGTCCGATGCATCCACTGATGATAATGGGACGGAGCATTTGCACTTTTTGGTTTACCTGAGGTTTCCTGGAATGGAACCCCCACATAAAGAGCGGGCACATTGTACTTTCATTCCCACTGAAAAGAGAGAAATTTTACCTCCAAATTACATCTTTGTTCACATTTTTTTTATATCACTTTGCTCTCAGTAAGGCACCTTACAAGCACCTCATCTACCCAGGGTGTAAGATCTGTAGCATATCAAGTTGGCCCAGAACAGAGCTCTCAAGCAAGTGAGCCAACTTGCATGCAACTCAGGAAAGGCAAAGGTAACCCAGAAACCCATCTTCTTTGATCTTGTCTTCAGGCTTTCCTGCAGAAGCTCTATTCTGGTCTCATCCAGACCATTGCAACAGACAAGCCTGAAGAATCACACTGCATCCCCTCTCACACAATCATGGCACTTTGATTCTGCTTCAGCTGTTACTGCTGCATCCTATGGAATCCACGGAGTTGCAGTTTGAGAGGGATATTTAAAAAATTTTTGAGAGCCAAGTGGTATAGTGGTTCGAGCATTGAACTGCAACCTTAGAGACCAGGGTTCAAATCCCCACTCAGCCATGGAAACCCTCCCAGTGACCTTGGGCACATCACAACACTCTCAGCCCCAGACAACCCCATGATAGGTTCACCTTATGGTCTGCATAAGTCAGAAATGACTTGAAGGTACACAGCTACAACAACATTTAGAAGTCTTAGCCGGAGAGTCCTACTGCTTCACCAATCAACAAATTCAAATATTCTGTAGGACAGTAAAAGTGGAATCAGAGTGCATATAATTATGTATCTGCAGATGGACCCAAAGTCTGCAATTTTCCATACCCTGGTAGAAGTAAATCCATACACTTTATAAGATGGACTTAGATATATTTAACCTGGACAAAAGATGACAAAGGAGAGACATGAGAGCTACCTTCAACTATCTGAAGGTCTGAACATATTTAAAACAAATTCTCTCTTGCTCCAGAAGGAAGGATTAGAACCAAATTCTGGAAATTGCAGAGAGGAAATTATGGCTACGTGTTAGGAGGAACTTCATTAATATTAAGAGCTGATCGACAGTTGTACTGACAGTCTTGGGACATTTTGTGGGAGGTATTTAAAGGTTCAATTCCTGGCTCTGCCATGGAAAGCCACAGGGTGACCTTGGGCACATCACATGCCCTCAGCACCAGAAAATGCTGTGATAGGTTCACCTTAGTGTCACCATAAGTCAGAAAGAACTTGAGGGCACACAGCAACAACAACCATTTAAGCATACCGTACTAGCTGAGCTGTGAGGTACTGAGGGAGGTTAGAATGCAAAGCCTTGAATACCGGAATCAAAAGTTTGAAACAGGTCCAAACTAGAAGCCAGTGAAAAGGAAATAGATACTGTTTTAACTACTGTTGCTCCATGCTACAGAATACTGGGATTTGTAGCTTGCTGAGATACTAAGCATTCTCTGCTGGAGAGCTCTACTCCTTTGAACTGCACCATTATTTTTAAAACCAGAAGTAAATTAAAGGCACAGTTTAAAACACACACCACTAAGGACACAGGCCCCAACTGGAAACAGGAACCGGTGTGTAACAGAAACATCAGCCTTACACACATGCAAGTCCATTCTATACCTCTGTATGTCTTTATTTGGTTGCTGTGGATGCTGACCTTCCCTGTCGCCCTCCGCACTGATAAAAAGCTCCCTCAGGACTCTCAGATTTGCTGTCCCAGCTCCCATGAATGGCCACTCCATGGCTGGTGGCATGTACAGGGGACTGGAGAAATGTCAGGCTATATCCCATAACCAGACGCAGACCAATGACATCTTCTGCCAAGACCTCAGGGGATTTCAGTGGAATATGTTATCTGTCTGCTCCTGGCTATGAGACATTGCCAAATGCTCCTCCAGTCCTCGCCCTCCTCTCCAACAGCCACAGAATGGCTGTTCATGGGGGCAATACCTTCAAAACCAGGGCCATTTCCGCACTAGGCTGTTATAGCGCGATGATTCCACTTTCAACATCCTCTGGAATCCTGGGGTTTGCAGTTTCGGGAGGGCCCGGCTGACCCCTCCCAAAACTGCAAACCCCAGGATTCCAGAAGATGTTGAAAGTGGAATCATTGCACTATAACAGGCTAGTGCGGAAATGGTCCAGGAACCTGGGTGGAATGAGAAGGGAGCTACAGCAGAGTTGCTATTGCACTATGCTGGGGAATGTAGGATCTCATCAGCCGTGAGCCTCCATTTCCCACTTCACCCTGTCAGCCCATAAAAAGGCGAATGCAATTACTATGAATTAAAGGAACAGCCCATTGTAACTCACACAACTGTCTCAGTTCTTTCTTCATCTTCATGATGTTAGCATCTGCTCTCCGGCTAGGAAGGAATGTGTGTGATTTGACCCAGGCTGTTCACATTTGAACCCAGGGCTTCTAATTCCCAATCCAGGGGTTCTAATGGCACTGTCGCTCAGGCAGAGTTGGTGGGTGATTGGAAAGAACACCATGCATGTTGCTTTTCATGGGCATAATCCACTGATCCACCACATCCCTGAATAAAATCCACGAGAATTGGACCAAGAGGGTCTTTTCACACTACATTTGAAGGAGGAGCCTTTCAGACTACACAAATGTAGCACAATGATTCCACTTTGTCTGCCATGGTTCCATCCTTTGGAATCTTGGGATCTGTCATTTGTTGTTGTTATTTTGCATGGCTTCAAATTATTTCCAACATATGGCAACTCTGTAATGGGTTTGTTGGGTTTTTTTGCGATATTTCTGCAAAGGGAATCCTCTGAGGCTGAGAGAGTGTGACTTGCCCAAGGTCACTCCATGGGTTTCTATGGCTAAGCAAGGGTCTAAACCCTGGTCTCCAGAATCCTAGTCCAGTGCTCAGACCACTACACTGCACTGCCTCTCAGCCTAGTTTAATGAAGGGCAAACAGAATTCTCAGCTAGAGACCTCTACTGCCTCACCAGCTAAAAACCCCAGGATCCCACAGGATTGAGCCATGGCAGTTAAAGTGGAATCATAACACTATAACTGTGTAGTGTGACAGGGCCCTGAATCTCACACCAGAGGATGCTTCTGATGGCAAGCACCCTATGAATATAATAGAAAGAACACTACCTATCTCTGAAGGGGTATCTCTCGCTGCCTATTTATCAAGGGAAATGGACCTGCACTGCTTAATTAACAGCAATTTAATACTTATATACCACTTTAACTCTCCATCCTATACAATCCTGACATTTGTAATCTGCCAGAAAGCTCTAGTTAACTCCCTAACCTACAACACAGGAGCATTGTAGCTGAGAATTCTCAACAAAACTACAACTCTCAGGATGCCAGCTAAAGCAGAATCAAACAGATATAACCCTGTTGTGTAGACACATTTCCAATTTCCTCTTCCCTGCCCAGCTCCCTTTCATTTTGTGCTGCACCTTTTTACATTATAAGCCTCAGGGCAACACTGTATTTTCAATATATTGATATATTAGATGTTCTGACAGTCTTTCCAGCTGTGGAGCAAAGTATTGATGCCATAAACAACCAATTCTGCTACATACAGCTCTCTGAATTATAATGATAACAAGAAACACTCAAAGAGCCAAAAATTCGCACTTGAGAGCTAAGTAGAGATTAGTCCCAGATTTTCTTCCACCAACAGATTCCATCCTTCCCAATCATTCATTCATTCATTCGTTCGTTCATTCATTCTCTGCCTTTCATACCTTTTTGGTGGCTTTCTATTCTGGTTTACTTACTGGCATCATTTTCCAAAGTAAAATAAAGGAGCAAGGATCCCAGGCCAAAAATAATCTCTCGGACTTCTGGGCTCATTTCTTCTGCTCGAGATGCAATAACGGGAGAGAGAAAGAGGGGGGAAAAAAGAACTGTAGATGTATATCCAAAATATTTCTCTCCCTCTCTCTCTCTTTCTTTGGAGAGTTTCCAAGCGCCAGGATATCTAAGAAAGCCTTTGGGGAGAAGAACCACAGCTGTGCCAATCTGCAGAGCCTGACTTGCGCACCCACCTGGGAGAGCACAGCCGTCTCTCTCTGGCGCATCAGCTCTGCAGAGACGCCTCCTTTAGGGAAAGCAAAGAACTAGATGGCAATTTTTTAAAAATCTGCCTTTTAAATTCTTCCTCCTCCTCTTCCTCCTCCCCCTCCTCCCCTTCTTCCTAAGTTTTCTTAAGCAAAGCAGCAGGAGGGCCTGAACGATTGGGAAACTTTAACCCACATTTTTTCCTAGCACTGACTTTTCCCTCCTTCAATCTCCAAGATTTGGAGAAAGGCCAGCCTTTATGGAGGTCATTTCTAGAGTTGTTCAGACCTGGAGTCTCTTAACTAGGAGATCCTTGGCAGAAAGGAGTGAAGGTCCTTGTAACGCAGCATCTTTTTTTGTTTTTTCAGCCATGAAAACAGAGAGAAAAGAAGTCTTTTTGCAAATCACACATACACAAGCCAAACACAAAAGGCCATCGTCCTGGGGTCTCCTCTCCCTACACAACTGTTCTTCAGAGCAGAGCTTGGAAAAAGTCCCTTGTTTGGACTACAGCTCCCAGAAACGCCATCCAGCACGGCCACTGTTAAAAATATAGAGTACAAGAGTTTAAAAAGCATTAAATCAGCAGTCCGGTTACAACTTTAAAACAGCCATGTCAATGTGCTTTTGTTTCAAAGCTCCATAAAATCCCTGCACTTTGTATTCCCAACAGATGCCCAGAAGATTCTAAATGAGCGAAGGAAAGAAGTTTTTCATACAGATACATACTGGTTTAAACCGAACTGTTTTTAATAGCTATTTAATTGCAATTATATCCTTTTACATGTAGGTTTGAATTGTTTTGACACTGTGAGCCGGTTTGAGAGAAAGATGAGACAAATATTAAACTAAAATTCTGAAAGCTTTGGAAAACAAAACAAAACAAAATGTTTTTAATTGGGATTTAAAATTCTGGGTTGTGTAGTTTGGGCAGCCATCCGGCAGAGAATTCTAAAAACCTCAAATCCCATGATGCTGTAAGATGCAGCCATGGCAGTTCAAGTGGTATCAAAGTGGCATAACTGTGCAAGAAAAGCCTCCCACAAATCTTATAAGACTCAGGCAGACTCGTATGGGGAGATACGGACTTTCAGGTAGGCAGGATGATTCAACCTTCCTAATGTTGTGACCCTTTAATACAGTTCCTCATGTTGTGGTGACCCCCAACCATAAAATTCTTTATTTATTATTTACAATGCCCCCCCCCGGCAAAGGCCGCCTTGCCGGCCAGGAATGGGGGAGGTGGGCAGGGAGGGAAAGAGGAGCCGCGCGTCTCCCCCAGGAAAAAACTCCGAGAACCCCCCCCAGGCTCTGCTTCTGCTTCGCTCTCGTTTCCGCTGGGGGGGAAGTGTGGGAAAAGTTTCCAGAGTGTCGACCCTGGCCGGGGAGCTGGGAATCCCAGCGCCTTTGTCTTTTGTGCTGGGCATAGCTCACCCCCCAGGAAAAGCACCACCTTGCAGCCCCCCGGTCCTTCCGCAGCATCCCCCTCCGTGGCGAGTGGGGCAGGGGCCATGGCGAGGAGGGGGCCTGCCCCCCATGCTGCCACCCCCCCCCAAGCTGGCCCGTCAGACGGGAGGTTCTCCTGGCAGCGGAGAAGGGGAGCAATTTCAGTCCCTTCTGAACAGGGGGCAGGAGGACGCGAGCGCATGGCTCGCGCTTGCGCACCACCACTGAGGAGGGAATGGAGCCTAAGACCATCGAAAATACGTATTTTCCAATGGTCTTAGGCGACCCCTGTGAAAGGGTCGTTCGACCCCCCCCAAAGGGGTCACGACCCACAGGTTGAGAACCGCTGATCTAAGGCATATAAGGATTCATATGTCAGAATCAGAATGTTGAATTCTGCCTGGAAATGGAGCAGTTAGTTTCACCCGAATAGTGCAAATCAGGTGTGGGCAATCCCCATGGGTCTAGGGGCCATTTTTCTTCCCTAGGAGCTCCCAGAGGCAGCACAAGACCACCAAAAATGCCTCCAAAAAAAAAAAAAAAAAAGGAAGTGACTGGAACTCTGCTTCTTTTTCGGTTTAGTTTGAAAAAATGGGGATTTCTTGAGCCCCTGGAGCTTCTTTGAAAGGTGAATTGCAGTTCATGAGGTTTTCAGGAGAGGCGCTGAGTCTGGGATGTGTGTGTTAAGAGCCACAAAAACAATTTTGGGGGTCACAGGTATCCTTAGATCCACACTTTGCTCATCCCTGTGTAAAAGTAGGCGAGGATGAGCCACTTGGATCACAGAGTTGAACACGGGTTTCCTCCAACAGAAACAAGAAAAGACAGGCAATTGTTAGAGGGCATAGCTCTCTCTTTGGCCATTTCTGCACGACACTATTATAGTGCTATTATTCCACTTTCAACATCCTGTGGAATCCCGGGGTTTGCAGTTTAGGGAGGGCCCTTGAGAATTCTCAGCCAGAGAGCTCTTGGGCCTCAGGAAACTACAAAGCCCAGAATTCCACAAGATCTTGAAAGGGGAATAATAGCAGTAGAACAGTGGAGGGCGGAAACGGCCTCTCTCTCACCACACATTTCTTTAATACAAACTACAGGAAAAGTGATCCCATCTCAACATTAGGAAGAATTTCCTAATGATAAGAGCAGTTTGAGAGTGGAATACGCTGCTGCCTCAATGGAGTTTGGTGGAATCTCTTCCTTCTTTGGAGGTTTTCAAACAGGGGCTGAATGGCCATCTGTTGGGAGTGCTTTGATGATGGCCATTTCCACACTAGCCTGTTATAGCACGATGATTCCACTTTCAACATCCTCTGGAATCCTGGGGTTTGCAGTTTCGGGCCCCTCCCGAAACTGCAAACCCCAGGATTCCAGAGGATGTTGAAAGTGGAATCATCGCACTATAACAGGCTAGTGCGGAAATGGCCGATGTCTTCCTGTATGGCAGAAGGAGGTTGGACTGGATGGCCCTTGAGGTCCCTTCCAGTTCTAGGACTCTATGAAAGGGCTTCTGTTTCCTTGGTAAAAGTAGAGAAGATTAGAGGGGCTCCACTGCTCCATGTTGCTCAGCTGTGAAGGATTCTATCCTGTTTAGCCCCTTATGATTTTCACGTGTAATATGGCCTTCCTTCTCTTACTTGCTTGTAGCCAAGGGCTGACCGATTTCAAGAAGAGAGAACTTCTGAGCATCTTCTTCACAAGCTGATTGTAGAGGACACTGATTCGGGCCATTTCCACATGAGTCTGTTATAGCGTGATGATTCTGCTTTCAACCTCCTATGGGATCCTGGGGTTTGCAGTTTCAGGAGTGGCCAGCCGGCCCCTCCCGAAACTGCAAACCCCAGGATCCCAGAGAATGTTGAAAGTGGAATCATCGCGCTATAACAGACTCCTGCGAAAATGGCCTCAGGGAGGAAGAAGACGAAAGAGCAGAAGAAAGAGAAGCCATTAACAGCCAAAATGACCCAGGAAAAGGTATGCAGCCTGATTGTACAGGCTGAGCCTCTCTTATTGAGAAATCCAAAAACCTCCAAAAGCGAAAACTTTTTGTCACCAGCCTCCGCTTCTGCTTTCGAGGTAGCGGCTGTGACATTCCTGCTCATTTGTCTCTCAGATCCCCAGTCCCTCTCCAGCCTTGCATGTCATGCCCAAAACCAGTAGCGAATGTGCAAGATGTGAGGCTAGAGAGAGACATGAGGATCTAAGAAATAGCGGTAATCCAAGCATAGTGCTCAGTGAGTTTTGGAGTATTTGCATATACCTAAGGAGATTGTCTTGAAGATGGGACCCAAATACAAATACAAAATTCATATACACCTTATAGCCTAATTTTATACAATATTTTAAATAATTGTGTGCATGAAACAAAACTTGTGCTCATTGAACCATCAGAAAGCAAAGGTGTCACTATCTTAGCCACTCATTTTGGATTTCCAGCTTAGGGATACTCAGCCTGTACAAGGTGGAAGCCTTCATATTAAATGAGCAGCAAATGATTATCCTCGATCAGGTTTTCCAGCAATTAAGACAGCAGCATGGTTTGCTTGGCTCTCATCCCTCTTATGATTTTAAGACATAGCCTATAACTGGTCTTATCTTTCCAATCTTTGTTGTTGGCAAATGGGAACTAGACCAAAACCAGCCCTGGAGCATTTAAGCTTGCCTCAACCTTGCACTGCAGCTGGTGTGGGTTATGAAATGGCTTGGCTTCTTTGATGGTGAACCTGCTCCTTTTAAGAAGATCTCTACAAATCTCCATCACTCTTGGAGGATTTTGGCAGGTCATTTGGATTCTTTGCTCCCTGGGCGGTACCCCTTGCTGCAACAATGACAGATTTCTGGTATATGCTCAGAGATCCTGTCCTAATCATTTCAGGATCCACTTAAGGGATATGTGTGGAAGGCCTTTTGGGCAGCGGCAGCAAGGTCTTTTCCCAGCCACAGAAGTATAGATCCCTGATGATTGCATTCTATGGGATTGGTAGCTTTGTACACACACTGTGGACCTCAAGGTTAGACTTTTGCAATATGCTGTATGTTGGGCTGCCTCTGTACCATAGAATCATAGAAATGTAGAGTTGGAAGAGACCCCAGGGGCCATCCAGTCCAACCCCCTGCCATGCAGGAACACCCTCAAAGCACTCCCTTGGACAGATGGCCATCCAGCCTCTGCTTAAAAACCTCCAAAGAAGGAGACTCCACCACACTCCGAGGCAGCAGATTCCACGGCCAGACAGCCCTGACTGTCAGGAAGTTCTTCCTGAGGTTCAGGTGGAATCTCCTTTCCTGCAGCTTGAATCCATTGCTCCTTGTCCTGGTCTCTGGAGCAGCAGAAAACAAGCCCTCTCCTTCCTCTATGTGGCATCCCTTCAAATATTTAAACATGGCTCTCATGTCCCCTCTTAACCTTCTCTTCTGCAGACTAAACATACCCAGCTCTCTAAGTCTATTCCCATAGGGCATGGCTTCCAGGCCTCTCCCCATTTTGGTCGCCCTCCTCTGGACTTGCTCCAGCTTGACCATGTCCTTCTTGAATTGGGGTGCCCAGAACTGGACACAGTATTCAAGATGAGTTCTGACCAAAGGAGAGTAGAGTGGTACCAGTACCCCCCTCGATCTAGACACCAGACTCCTCTTGATGGAGCCGAGAATTGCATTGGCTTTCTTGGCTGCCGCATCACACTGCTGACTCATGTTCAGCTTGTGGTCTATGAAGACTCCTAGATCCCTTTCACACGTCCTGCTATCCAGCCACGTGTCCCCCATCCTATATTTCTGTATTCCATTTTTTCTACCTAAGTGTAGGACCTTACACTTCTCTCTGTTGAATTTCATTTTGTTCGCCTTGGCCCAGCTCTCCAATCTGTCCAGGTCATTTTGAATTTTGATCCTGTCCTCCGGCGTATTAGCAACCCCTCCCAATTTGGTGTCATCTGCAAACTGTACCAAGTTTGGAAACTTCAATTGGTTCTAAACACAGCAGCCAGATTGGTCACTGGTATATCTAGGAGTGAGCATATTCCACCAATATTAACATCACTCCACTGGCTTCCAATTAGTTTCTGGGAAAAGTACAAAATGTTAGACATTACCGTTAAAGCCCTACATGGTTTGGGTCCAGGTTACCTATAGGACTGCCTCCTAATCTGCCCTGCACACTCGGGTCCTCTGGGGAACGTTTACTTAAGCTGACCAGAACTAGACTGGCAACGGTCACCCAGGGGACTTTTTCTTCAGCTGGCCCTAGACTGTGGAACAACCTGCTGGAAGGTCATGAACACCTGAATGTGCTCTCCAAATTTAAAACAGCATTAAAGACCAATCTCTTCTGGCAGGCCTAACCTGATTATTTTAAATTGTGAATTTTAACAATGAATTTCAAATATGTATTGTCTGTTTTTAGGTATTGTATTTTTATTCTTTCAAGATAATATGCATTTTAAGTACTGTTTTAATTGATGTTCTGTTTTTAACTCTTATATGTTAATCTGTTGTTGTCCCCTTCTTTGACCAGTGGGGAGAGGCAGGTAAGAAATAAATATTAATATAATAATATTATTACTTAGAAATATGTGCCAGAAAACTCTAGGACTGTTGTTCAAGGGAAGGCAGCTCACTAGACTTCCAGCCTTAAGATTCCATCGAATGGAGCCATTGCAGCTCAGAGGTATCCAAGTCCAGTATGTGGGCGATGTGACAGAGACCACATATGTTGCACTCAGTCGTGTAGGGACAGGGGGGCAATGAGAAAAGGTCACCCCCGGTGGCAATGTTTTGGGGGTGTCTCGGCTCATAGCCACACCCCACCCACCACAGCCATGCCCCCACGCCATAGCCTTGCCTCCACCCCCCTCCCCACATACTCCAAGCTCCGCCAGTGGTTGCACTGAACTGATGCCTGTGTGTGCTGGTGTGAAATCTGCAGGAAAAAGGATCACAAACAGCTCCATACCAGTTTATACATCATGACTCCATCCTACCCAATCCTTAGATGTATAGTTTCATGAAGCACTTACAAAATACAAAGGTACCCTCAGAAGATTGGGGTTGAGAAGTGAATTGGTTTAATTCTGTAGTATGTATAGGCACTCAAGGTACCGTAGGACTTGTAGTTCAAGGGAGTGGACTAGAACTCTCTAGCAGAAAATTCTAAGGAAATTCACCAAACTACAAATCCCAGGACTCTATAGAATGGAGTCATGACAGTTCAACTGGAGTGAAACTGCAGTTCAGAGACCCTTTGCCTACAGAAATTACAATGCTAACATATACCATAGAAACAAGGTGATGTATAGAGGGACAAGATTAGAAAAGTTTCCTTTTTGAAGTCTACAATTTGCAAAGTCTCCCACAATTTTGAACATCATTTTTCTGAAAAAGGATTTTTTTCCTGGTCTTTGATAAAAGCTATTGAATATCAATTGACCATTTGAATCAGCAGTAGGCAACTGCACTGGGGTAGAGAAAAAATTTGCCCCATACCCTGCCCCACATGGGCTATATCTGGGTACACCTGAAGTGACATCAGATCACTTCCAGGATTCATTTTCCCCAGTGGCGAGTTTGTGTTTTTTCATTTTGGGGTAACTTTTAAGAAGTAGGTGAAGCACATTGCCTGGTTTGGGGACCAATAAATGCCCCAAATCAGCATTTTTTTTAAAAAAAAAGGGGGGCTAGGAGTTAGGGGCTGAACAGTTAAGGTTAGAGGACCAAATGTGGGTCACACTTTCCCAACCTTAATCTAAATTACTTTATGGGCCAAAGAAATACGTGGTGGAATGGGAAAGGAGTTGTTGCTGCTAATTGTGAAACCTTGTGTGTGTGTTTTCACACACACAAGGCTGTGAATAAGGATTAACGACCAATTGATCACTTATTTGGGCAACAAGATTTTAACACGTACATTTCTCCTACCTGGGAAACTTCAGTGGATTAGAGTCACAAAAGGTGATCTCATGTTTGGTTGTAGTTTCTCTCCATGAAGAACAGTGACGTCATGACATCATCAAAGGGATTCTCCCCTCGAGGTGGGAGGACTCATACCTGATTCATGGACATTCAAAGAATGTCTTTGACTAACCATCTTATGGAACATAACCCTACGTGTACTATCATGTCAGGCTGGCAGCAGACTTGCTTTTCTTTTTAAGGCTGTAGTGGACAAAGCACAACTCTTCTGATGTTGGACTGTAGTTCCCAGCATCCCTAACCAGTGTAGGCAGCATGCCCTCCAACTGTCTCAGTTCGGCACAGACAGTCTTCATTGATCCTATGAACAGGATCAGAATTCAGAATTCAGAATGATCTTAACAGAGTAGAGGGCTGGGCCAAAACTAACAAAATGAATTTCAACAGGGAGAAGTGTGTGGTAAGAGCTGTTCAACAGTGGAATCCACTGCTGCCTCCATGGAGTGTGGTGGAGCCTCCTTCTCTGGAAGTTTTTAAACAGAGTCTGGATGGCCATTTTTCAAAGGGAATGAATGGGAATGGCTGGATGGGGTTGGACTGGATGGCCCCTGGGGTCTCTTCCAACTCTACAATTCCATGATTCTCTGTCATCCCACTTTTTCAGCTGCTTTTAAAATGTCCCAGTTTCTTTCTCTTCCTTCCATTTTCCTTTGTCCTGAGTTTATTTTAGTTGCTGCAAACTGAGCTCAAAATAGAAAAGTCATCTGTACTCCATTTACTCAGTGGTGAGGGGAGGAGAGGAGAGGAGAGGAGAGGTACAATCTTGCCCTTCCCAGGAGGCTCACGCAAAAGCAAACTGCTGCAGCCTCTCCTACCTTGTATGTTCTTTTGCCATCTTGACCACACTCTGATGTTGCTTGGCCACACGTGTCCCAGTTTTTGTCTGTGGCCCTTCCCACACCTTACCTTTTTTTGGCGCTGGGGTGCAGGGATCACGCAAGCAGCCTCCAGCGAGAGGCTCTCACATCCCCGCTGCTTCAGCTCCACTTGAGCAGGTAGCACAAGAGCCCCACCTCTTCCTTCTGCAGCACAGCCTGGGAGTTTCCCAGGCTGCGCTGGGGCAGGAAGCGCGACTGCCGCAGCTCCGGAGACTCCGCACACACAGCAAGTGCGCACGAGGCCCTGGAGCAATGTGCAATCGCGCACCATTTTCGGCTGAAAGCCAAAAATGAAAAAGTGCACGAGCGGCACCTGTCCTACCCTGGAGCATTGCACGATTGTGAGTGCATCGTGCAGATTGCTCCTCACAATCGTGCAACGCTCAAGAGGCCCTTTTGTGTGGCAAATGCCATGCAAAAAAGGCCTGTGAGATGTTGGAGGGGATGGAATTTGCGTTAGACGGTTGAAAACACAGAAGGAAAGGAAGGCCAGATACTGACAAGTGAGGGTTAGGGAAAGTAAGTCAGTGTGCCCAATGCCAGTTAGGTACATCCTAGTGGTGAGTGGCTAGGAAAAGATTCTTACACACACACCCCTGGAAAGAGGCAATCAAACATTTAGGTGGCATCTGTGTTAGCTAGCTTTTGTGTCTTCCTTATTAATAACCTTTGCCCTCTCAACCACATGTATGTGCTAGGCCACATACATCCTGGATTTTACCTGTAAAAGAATGGAAGGTATGAGGCAGTGGGTGAGGAATGCTGGGAATTACATTCCAGTAACATCTGGATAGCCATAGTTTGCCCATCCATCTTTCTTTTGGTGTGGCAATGCTAGAGAGCTCTTGTCCACTTCCCTGAGATACAAGAGAGAATTTTAAGTACCTCCCGAAACTACAAATCCCAAGATTCCATAGCCTGGAACAGCTAAAACATACCCTTCAATATTTTACAGATCAAAATTGGGACGTATGCAGCTAACCAGAGCATGGTCAGAGTGCCAGGCAACAAGAAGGCACAAGTTATTAATGAGGAAGAACACACAAAGCTATTATTTGAAGCAGGTAAATCCTGGAATGTGTGTACCAAATTTAGAAAAATCTGAAAAAAGAATAAACCCAAACGAAACTACTAGGAAGGGTCCAGATTCTGTTCCCCGCATCCCACCCTGCTGATTTAACTGAGTGCAAACTATGCTGGCACTTTGAGCTCAGTTTGCAGTAATTCAAAGATGAGGAGAAGGAGGGAAAATGGGAGGAGGACAGAGAAACTGGGACATTTTAAAAACAGCTGAAAAAGTGAGATGACAGAGGATTAATCAGGACAGTCCCTACTGAATCAGGACAGTTGGAAGGGATGACTAAAGGGGTATCACAGTGATATAAATGTGTAATGCAGATTCTCTTCGTGCCTACCGTACTGGGAATTAAAACAGTACAATTAAGATCTCCATCCAACTGCTACGTGTGCCTAGATGGTACTGTTTTGGCCAGGTATGAACTCAGACAATTGCAAATGCTGTTTTGCATATATGACATAAGCAGTATTTGGACATTTCCCCCTTTTTTTGGCCATACTGATTAGAGAATTCTAGGAGCTGAGTCCAAAAAAATAACATTTCCAAGCACTGGATGGGTACTAATAAGGACAGAAAGATTGTTGGTAAGAAAAGCATAAATGGGCAGATACTTCCCTGCCTTGTTCATTAACTCTGAATAAATCTGAATTGGATCCAGATTAAGTTAGTCACGTCTGAGTCCTGCTAAGATCCCTGGGGCATGTTAGTCATCATGAGACAGGTTAGTGCAGAGCCCAAATCTACCAGTCAATACAAGGTTCTAAATTTTGCGTATGTTGGATTACCTTGGGGCCTCTTAATGTCTTACCAATGCATACAAGTCACATAGACTTCCTTTTTCTTGTTGCAGATTCAGCCCATGAAAGGTATGGTCGGGCTGATGGCTGCAAAGAATTCCAAAGTGCAATATTAATAACTTTGGTTATTAATGGCACAGACATCTCATGATACCATATGGTTGTCCTTACCATGTTATGGTGTATATATATACCATATAGCAGTACAGATTTTTTTTTCATTCATTTGTATGCTGCCTTTTTCCCAGTCTTCAGATTTAAGAGGCATAACAAAAATTAAACAAAAGATAAAGAGATTTTAAAAGGAAATAAAATTTAAAAAATTAAAAAGAGATTTAAAAAGTGATTAGATTAAAATGAGCTACATCTAAAAGCTCATATCACTAAAAACATACAAAAGTTAAATATAACCAAACTATCAGAATTTAAAGCAATTTAAAACATATCCATTCAGAGCAACAACAAAGGGTGCAGCCACACTATATAACTGTATCAGTTTCATACCACTTCAACTGTCCTAGCTCCATCCCATGGATCCCTGTGACTTCTCTACCACAGAGCAATAATGCTATAGTTCAAGAGAGTGCCCTAGAGACACAGGTTCAAATCCTCAGTCATTAGCTCTCTGCCTAATCTGTTTCACAGGGACTTTCTGAGAATGAAATGAAGGCAAGGACCATGTAAGGTACTATGAGCTCCTGTGAAGAAAGTAAGGATACATCTAGAAGAAGGAGAGGGCTTGTTTTCTGCTGCTCCAGAGACCAGGACAAGGAGCAATGGATTCAAGCTGCAGGAAAGGAGATTCCACCTGAACCTCAGAAAGAACTTCCTGACAGTCAGGGCTGTCGGGCAGTGGAATCTGCTGCCTCGGAGTGTAGTGGAGTCTCCTTCCTTGGAGGTTTTAAGCAGAGGCTGGATGGCCATCTGTCAAGAGTGCTTTGAGGGTGTTCCTGCATGGCAGGGGGTTGGACTGGATGGCCCCTGGGGTCTCTTCCAACTCTACGATTCTATGATTCCATGATTCTATGATTCTATACAAACGTAATAAATAAACACAAATAAGTGCAAATATTTCAATTTAAGTATCAGTTGCAAGCAAGACTATAAACCCCTTCTGATTCCTTACCCGGACTTCCTCAACCTAGCATTCTCCAGATGTGATGGATTACAAGTGTCATCATTCCCGGAAAGCATAGCCAGTGTCTGGGATTACTGGGGTCTGTAGTCTAACACATTTGGAGGATGTGGGTTGGTGAAGTCTGTTCATATCTTTTGGGTTTTGATTTAGAGAAGGTCATTGGATGGCAGGATTTATAAGATAATGAAGGTTTATTAGGAGTCAACGTAGTGTCGTGGTTTGAGTTTTGGACTAGGACTCTGGTTGACAGGATTCAAATCTCTACAAGGCCATAAAACCCATTGGGGGGAAGTCACACTCTCTCAGCTTGAGAGGAAGGCAAGAGCAAACCCCTCTGAACAAATCTAAAAACCCCATCATAACTTACAGCCCACTTGCAAGTATATAATACTAAGTTTTATAGCCAGAGAAGGTAACAGTAGCACTCCAGATGTTGTTGAGCTGTAACTCCCATGCCTCTGCTGTCCAGGGCTGATGGGAGCTGCAGGCTAAGAACCTCTGGAGAGTCACCAGTGCTCATCCCTGCCTTATAGTTACCACTTCATTGAGAAGCAGGGCATGATCATGAATGCAGATAAGAATCAATACATTATCTGTGCTAAGCAAGCATTAGGAAGAGAGGAAATGTTATTGTTCTCCACGCTTGTTGATGGCGAGCTAGACAGGAGCTGTTAATTGACAGGTAGTTTGATGGTCTCCAGTAAGGTGTTGCTGGTTATTCAGCATCAATGTGCCTTTGAGCAGGAAAAAATTATCTTTGTGCAACAGGGACATCTGCTGGAGACTCAGGCTTGAAGGAGTGAGGTTGAATGTGAATTTTCCAAGGCCATTTCCGCACTAGCCTGTTATAGTGCGATGATTCCACTTTCAACATCCTCTGGAATCCTGGGGTTTGCAGTTTCGGGAGGGGCCAGGCGGCCCCTCCCGAAACTGCAAACCCCAGGATTCCAGAGGATGTTGAAAGTGGAATCATCGCACTATAACAGGCTAGTGCGGAAACAGCCCAAGTCAACTCTGCCATACTCTTCTGTAAAAGATGCTAATAAACAGCATCCGAGGAGGACTGTCAGATCAGGAAGGACTCAAAATATTTTCCTGCCTGAGACAAAAATGGGGCCATCTTCCCACTGATCCCAGTGAAAATGCATAGTTCTCAGAATCCACCATGTTATCTCAGTACATAATATCGCATAAGCATCATTCTCCCTCCCTGGCAACAGAATCATGGAACTGCAGCATCAGAAGGGATAGCAAGTGCCATCTAGACTGACCCCCTGCCAATGTAGGACTCCATCTCTAAAGCATCTGTTATAAAAATATATTAATATGAAGCCAACGACTAACAACTGACTGCCCCTTTATAGCACCCAAAACCTGTTATCTGAAGTAACTGTCTTAGGCCATTTCTGCACTAGACTATTGTAGTGCTATTATTCCACTTTCAACATCCTCTGGAATCCTGGGGTTTGCAGTTTAGGGAGGCACCATTAGAATTCTCAGTCAGAGAACTCTTTGGCTTTAGTAAACTACAAACCCCAGAATTCCACAGGATGTTGAAAATGGAATAACAGCACTATAACAGTGTAGTGCAGAAATGGCCTTACTTTGCCTAATGGTAAACGCAGCAGCAAAATCAGTTTATAATACACCCAGAAAAATGCATTTCAACCCTTTTTTGCTTATGGATTTGTTTTGGATTCCTGCATACCCTGCAACGTTTCACAGATCAAAACTGGGACACACGTGGCCAATCGACATCAGAGTCTGATGAAGATGGCAAAAGTTATCCATGAGAGAAGACAAATAAGTTAGGAGAGACAGCAGCTGTCTGCTTTTGCCTGAGCCTCCTGGGAAGAGCAAGATTTTTACCCCTCCTCTCTTCTCTCCCCACTGAAATAATTGGGTGCAAACTACCTTCCCATTTTGAACTCAGGCCATTATTCCACTTTCAACATCCTATGGCATCCTGGGTTTTGCAGTTTAGGGAAGAGGCATTTAGAATTCTCAGCCAGAAAGCTCTTTGGCCTTAGTAAACTACAAAGCCCAGGCTTCCACAGGAGGTTGAAAGTGGAATAATATGACTATAACAGTGTAGTGTCGGCATAGCCTCAGTTTGCAGCAACGGCAGTAAGTGGAGGATGGAGAGGAAAAATGGGAGGAAGAAAGAGAAGCTGGGATGTTGGAAAAGTGGAACAACACAGGATTATTCAGGATCCTTCCTGCTGCATCAGAACTGTTGGAGGTATATTCTTGGCCTCTGGACAAACTTTCATTTTATTTCCTCTTCTCTTTCTCCTTCCGCTTTGGATACCAAAATTGCTGACTTCTCATTATGGATTCTGGAATGCCTAAGACCTCGCTATTGCCCTTTAGCTCAACCCAGTGAACTCCCTGGGTATGACCTGGACTGGCTTGGCTCACCTGCATTAGCTTTTCCTATTACATCATGCCTCCCCTGAACTTGCTGACTTTAGGCACATTGGGTTTTTCTTAAAATAAATCATGATGTTTTATATTGGGAAAACATAATATATTAGTGAATTCCTCAGCTGATCTATTAAATAATTGGCATTTACAAAATGCCAGATGTGACCAGTAATAAATCAGAGTGACAAGAAGTGATAAGCCTTGGTGGGGAAAAAATTGCTTTTGTTGTGTGCCTTCGATCCATTTCTGACTTATGGCAACCATAAGGCAAACCTATCACAGGGTTTGTTTTATGAAAATAACTAAAAGGTTTTACTCACTACAACAATAAAGTAACTTGGTTCCTGCTCATTATATTCCTTTTGAAATGTAGCAGCATTTCACCCCTTGTTACTTCCCTCTGCCCCAGCAACTAGATAGAATCACAGAATCATAGAATCCTAGAGTTGGAAGAGACCCCAGAGGCCATCGAGTCCAACCCCCTGCTATGCAGAAACACCCATCAAAGCATTTCCAAGAGATGGCCATCCAGCCTCTGCTTAAAAACCTCCAAAGAAGGAGACGCCACCACACTCCTTTGAGGCAGCAGCCTATCCCACTGTCAAACTGCTCTTACCATCAGGAACTTCTTCCTGAGGTTCAGGTGGAATATCCTTTCCTGCAGCCTGAATACATTGCTCCTTGTCCTAGTCTCTGGTGCAGCAGAAAACAAGCCCGTTCCCTCCTCGACATGACATCCCTTCAAATATTTAACCATGGCTATCATGTCCCCCCCTTAACCTTCTCTCCTGCAGACTAAACAGACCCAACTTCCTAAGATGCTCCTCATAGGGCTTCATGGCTTCCAGACCCTTCACCATTTTGGTCGCCCTCCTCTGGACACGTTCCAGCTGCTCGATATTCTTGAATTGAGGTGCCCAGAACTGGATACAGTCTTCCAAATGAGGCCCAAGCAATGCAGAATACAGTGGTACCATTACCTCCCTCGATCTAGACACCAGACTCCTATTGATGCAACCAAGAATCGCATTGGCTTTCTTGGCTGCCGCATCACACTGCTGACTCATGTTCAGCTTGTGATCTACCAAGACTCCTAGATCCCTTTCACACGTACTGCTATCCAGCCATGCATCCCTCATCCTATATTTGTGCATTCCATTTTTTCTGCCTAAGTGTAGGACTTTACATTTGTCTCTATTGAAATTTACTTTGTAAGCTTTGGCCCAGCTCTCCAATCTATCCAGGTCATTTTGAATTTTGATCCTGTCCTCTGGTGTATTAGCAACCCCTCCCAAATTGGTGTCACCTGCAAATTTGATCAGCATGCCCTCTACTCCTTCACCAAAGTCATTGATGAAGATGTTGAATAGCCCTGGGCCCAGGACAGAACCCTGTGGCATCCCGCTAGTCACTTCTCTCCAGGATGAAAAGCAGCCATTGGTGATCACCCTTTGAGTTCAGTCGGTCAACCAATTACCAATCCACCTAACAGCAGCCCCATCCAGCCCACATTTTACTAGCTTCCTTGCAAGATCCTCATGACTAGTTCTTTGCACATGTTTTTATGGGCTCTGGGAGTCCCAACCAATCTGGAGGTTGAGGGGAGTTTGAGTTGGATAGCCTTTACTCTAGAAGGTGTTGAAGTGGCAATCTTCCACCTGGTCCACCCAAAGGAAATTAACTTCAAATCTCCTAATGGCCTCATTTGGAGTATTTTGTCCAGTTCTGGGCATTAAAATTCAAGGATACTTACAAGCTAGAATGTATCCAGAGGAGGGTGACCAAAATGGTCAAAGGCCTGGCAACCATGAAGCCCTCTGAGAAGACATATAAAGGCAAGCACTGATTGTCATTTGCAGTCCTTCAGTGAGATTTTTAGCCAGAGAGAGCTATGGAGTAAAGTCCTTTATTTAGGCCAGTGGTTCTCAACCTTCCTAATGCCACGACGTCTTAATACGGTTCCTCATGTTGTGGTGACCCCCAACCATAAAATCATTTTCGTTATTTTTTATTTATTTATTTATTATTTAGTTAGTTAGTTATTTCCAACATCAAATAGATTGGAAACACTGCCCTAAATCACTGCTCTGGATAGACTTCTAATGCCTAAAAACTGGTAACCCTCCCCCTTTTTTTTAAGCACAGAAAGCGTCCATCAGTGCCAGAATTAAGGCAGTAGTTCTAGTTCTGAATGTTGGGTTTCCACAGTTCAAAAAGTCAGTCACTCCCAAAGGCAACGCCGAAACAGCCCACATTTTACACGAGGCGCAGGGAGGAAAGGACAGGGAGAGAGGAAAGATGGCGGCGGCATAAGCAGATGCGTTTTGTTTCACTCCCTCCCTTCCTCCCTCCCTTAAAGGGAGTGCGGACGCTGAACACACAAAAAGCGAGGAATGCAAGACAGTCAGGGCGAAGAACACAACATGTGCATGTGGCAAGCGCCAAGGGTCCACGCACAACAAAAGCGAGAGGAGAAAGTCACCCTGGCTATTTCTGTACTAGACTGTTAAAGCGCTATGATTCCACTTTCACCATCCTATGGAATCCTGGGGTTTGCAGTTTGAACCCCAGCACAGGGGTCTCAGAAGCACTGCTCCCATTGGCTGTGAGGCCACCTTCTTTTAAAAGGGGGGCAGGATTGAGGAGCGGCGACCCCTGTGAAATGGTCATTCGACCCCCAAAGGGGTCCCGACCCCCACGTTGAGGCCTTTTCCTCATCCTATCTTTTCCTGAAGTTGTCTGGTGGGAATCCCAGTAGCGGCTCTGCCAGGAGGGGAATGCTCCCCTCAACACCAGCTGGCTCCCTGCAGAAGGGAGCACAATCACCATTCCTCTTCCTTCCACAGCACAGCCAGGTACTTTCCCAGGCTGCACCGGGGCAGGAAGCACAGCCATTGCGCTTCTATGGCTTCTACGGGACAGGTAAGTCCGGGGTGATGGTGTGATCGTGTGTCATTGACGGGGAAAACTGTCAATGATTTAATTTGCAGTTGCACTTCCTGAGTATGGAAGAAGGATGGGACCACAATGACATCATGCAGAAGCATTGTCACTGTCCTGCCCTTCTCCTAGCCCCATTGCGGGATAGGAGGGTGCTGAAGAAAGGGCCTCATCCGGGGAGGGTGACTGTGTGGGAAGGGTTTAATTCTCAGGAAAAACCTAGAGAGAGGCAGAAGAGTAATTAAACCATTATAGAATCTGGTCAGAAAGTGTGACCTAGATTGGGAGTTAAGTCTTTGGTGAAAGTGTAGCCAAAGGGGTGTTTATGATACTGGTACTTAATGAGAGCTTCAGGATATAAGGAAGCTGTCTAAAAGTACTCTGAAAAACTATATTAAGTTTGACCTGCATGTGAACTCCAATACTATGTAGTATATGTTATCTTACTAAATATTACAGTTTATTTTTTGACTCAGCTGAGTGGTATATGGTATTTAAAGTAACACACACACACACACACAACCGTAGAACTAAAAAAGGGTTCTAACAAAACATTGAAAACCCTTACACTTTTACACAAAGGCAGTGTTATAAAGGGGAAGGCAAAGCTATGTGGAGAAGACAAGGTGCCTTATCAGATTGGGGAACTGCCATACCAGTCTGAGAAAGAAGTAAGCCCTGCCACGCCAACGATATTACTTGATAAATATATTGTGTCAGTCAATATGTGAGCCTTAAGTTTTGTACCCGCTTAAGCTGTACCTGCTACTTAGCCTAAGCTCTGCCATGTTGCATTTAGGAAATCATGCCTGTAGTTCCCAGGCTAGAACGTGCTAACTGCTCCCGTCGTTCTCTTTGTTAGAGGGATGCCGCTAATTAGCCCCAGGAGCCGTAGCCAAACGTCTTGGCTGCCAAGGATAACCTGTTGTTTCTCAACATCTAACCTGTTGCCTTTGCAAGCTGAAATGCATGTAGGTAAGAGAGACAAGCAACCAAAACAGAGCTGAAAGACGTACTATGTACTGTGTCATTTAGGGCACGTGCTGTTTGGAGTAATTGCTGTCTTTGGACAAAAAGGCAGGGAAACAACTATTTTACATAACAGCAATTGCAAGGCTGGTCCTAGCTCATAAATGGAAAGACAGTAAGATGCCGACAACAGAAGACTGGGAGATGAAACTGATAGATGTAATTCAAATGGATAAACTAACTTGTTTATTGCGAAGGGAGAGTAGAGAAAATTTTGAGAAACAATGGGAAAAAACGCTGAGACATCTCGGAAACTCACATATATTAGCGGAATGGTAAACTTAGATTTTAGGTGGATACTAAGGATTTAATAATATACTGAAATGACAACCTATACTGAGTCTAAATAATGAGAGTAGTATCATACTCTCAGACTGAAGTGAGAAGTTAATAGACTATATTGTTAATATAATTAGATTTTGATAACTGCTTACTAGATATTATTTGTATTGATATTATTTTGTGATTTATGTATTATGTATTGTGTGTTTAGGTATGTTATTTCTTGTTTGTGTCTTGTCTTGATTTAATAATAAAAATATTTTAATAATAAAAAAAGAGTAATTGCTGTCTTAACTTTTGCTATAAGACCTGCCCACTGCAGCTTGGAGGGGAGATGTTCCCTTTGATTAAAGTTCATGTGTGTTTGATTGATGGATTTAGGACTCATCTGCAGCTCCCTGTTCACTCAGGAGTATGACAGAGCTAGCATTTCATTTGGTTTCTACTCAACAAGGAAATACAATCTTCTGAGTTTTTGGATTGAACAGGGTGATGTATTAGATAGCCTTACGTTGTTGTTACTGTAGTTTCTAGCCCGGACTTGGGGGGATGTTAGATATCACTTTGATATCAATCATTTGGCCATCTTTACCTATTCCTCTCCACGTGCTGCAAGGTCCCCCGGACAAGCTCGCAGACAGGCATGGCCACTAACCGCTGTAATATTCCACAGAAATACAGGCAGGCCAGAAATAGCCGTCACGCCGCTTCAGGAGACCTCAAAGGCAAGTACTCTATTATGTATGCACGCTACTTACAAAGGACTCCCTGCACCGAGCAGGCAGCTTGATTAGAAGAATCCTCATCTGTCAAGCACTCTGCATTTGCATACTGGCTACTCTATTGTCAATTCTCATGCTGCCTCAGAGTGTCGTGGGGTCTCCTTCCTTGGAGGTTTTTAAGCAGAGGCTGGATGGCCATCTGTTACAGGGAGTGCTTTGAGGGTGTTCCTGCATGGCAGGGGGTTGGACTGGATGGCCCCTGGGGTCTCTTCCAACTCTACATTTCTATGAGTCTATGAATTCGGACTTAACTCAATCATGCTAAATTCTGACCTTTCGGAGGCTTTGTCTCCAGCCCGAAACTCTGCGGCCACATTTTCCCCTATAAAAATCCCTGACTTTGAGAGCTTCTTCAGATCACTCCTGACTTCCATCTCGCCTTGCCGCCACTTTGCTTGGCGAGCCTTCCCCTCAGTCCCACGTACTGAGACTCCACATCTCTGAATTTCTGCTGCAGACTACTCCAACCTTTATTTCTTTAGTTCTCTGCGTGAGTGTGAGTGCATACACTGTTTGATTGTATTTTAATAAAAATAACAATTATTATTTCAATCCTATTTGCTCCTTGACTCAGCCTGGTCCCGTAGACATTGGGTGAAAGATCTCGCTCCGTTGCCCTGCCTCTCGTATTGCTAGCTTGTGCTTTTGGCTAATTTCCCCAACTTATATAATTGAGAGCACGTTTAGGCGTCCCTTCCGGGACCCCCAGAAAACAGGGTAACATTGTTTAACCAGTACATTAGAGCTTTGGACTCCATATCTGTTGCATCGGATTTATTTATTACATCATAAGACTTTGTGGATTGAAAGCCACTTTTTCAGATGCGCTGGTAGAGTGTGCTGTTGAAGCCTCAGGTAATCCTATCTTTACTTTTATATGTATGGGCCTACAAAATATGGGTGCAGGTGTGGTATATATTTGGGGTAGCCATGTTGGCCACACAGCAAAATACAACAAAATCCAAAATCCACAAAGCAGCAGGACCTTTACTGAGCCAACTCCAAGGCATAAAGTACATTCTGCAAGCTTTCAAAGCTTTGTTGGTTTCTTCATTAGGCAATGATTTTAAAAATCATACAGGAGAAGAAAGGTGGCGATTTTAGAGTCACAGGCTACATTCTGTTTCAGATGTCACTCTCTTGTCGATTCAGACGGTACTGAGGGATCTCAATGCAGGCAGAACCAGCACAGTATAGTGGTTTGAGCATTGGACTGATACTGACCAGCAAATTCTGGTTCTGTCATGGCTAGCCAAAACTACACCCCAGCGGGGAGATCCAGAAGTAACTTTATTTCTTGCAATAAGATAAAGATTGCCTGGGGAATGAAATTTCCACAGATCAGGCAAACATACAAGGAGAAGGCCCTATCCTTTATACACTTGCACATGAGAAAAGCATCTGCAATTGCATCCTTTCTACATAAATCTGGTGGGCATCAGGTATCATGGCACGTGAACTAAACCAGTCATGTACCCGACATCTCATAATAAGCAGCGGGGAGCAATTAATATGTTAAATTCTACTCCTTGGGCATGATTTTTACCATTTAAATGAGCTATAGGTTACTAAGGTTTAAACTCTTTCTTTGTTCTCTCATTCAGTACTTCAAGGCTATTTGCTTGGGCCTCTTCAGCTTCAGGTAGCAGAACAAAGATGTTCGTTAAAGCATCAAAGCAGCAGCCAGTTTTTAAGAAAAAGTGGCTTTCTTACTTTCTTACAGTATGACTCTATGTTCCATCATTCCCAGATCTCTCCTAACAGGAGAAAAGAAAGTTAAAAGGGGACATGATAGCCATGTTTAAATATATGAAGGGATGCCACGTAGAGGAGGGAGCGGGCTCGTTTTCTGCTGCTCCAGAGACCAGGACAAGGAGCAATGGATTCAGGCTGCAGGAAAGGAGATTCCACCTGAACCTCAGGAAGAACTTCCTGACTGTAAGGGCTGTCCAGCAGTGGAATCTGCTGCCTCAATAGAGTGTGGTGGAGTCTCCTTCTTTGGAGGTTTTTAAGCAGAGGCTGGATGGCCGTCTGTCAAAGGGAGTGCTTTGATGTGGGTTCCTGCATGGCAGGGGGTTGGACTGGATGGCCCCTGGGGTCTCTTCCAACTCTATGATTCTATGATTCTATGACTATGATCTTAGAGATCAGGGTTTGACTGCCTGCTTGGCCATAGAAACCCACTGAGTGATCTTGGGCGCATCACATGCTCTCAGCCCTAGAAAACTCTGTGATGGGTTTGTCTTAGGGTCACTGTGAGAAGTAAAATATATTTTAGTTTCTGCAATATTATTAATAGTATTGGTAACATATTAGCTTATAGCTCATAACACATTTTTAAATATATTTACACACATATACTGTAGTATGTGAGCTTTTGAAATACAAAGAAGTCTAAGAATGTATTTTAGAAGCTGGCAGCTGAAGGAGACCTTGAAGCAAAGAGAACCAGACACATAGATAAGGATTCAACAGTGGGATGTATGTACTTTTGTTTGAAGGCACCTGCTTAGGCAGACTGAAGGTCAGCAAAAGCTGAAAGTGGGTAAGAAAAACTAGAGAAGAATTTGGCATTGTTTAGCAAAAATGGGAGGTTAGAATCTGGTTGATGGGCATTTTGAAATAGCAAATGAGAGTTAAGAAAGCACAAGGTTAAAGCTTGATTATGTGCATGATCATATATGCTGTAAATATGGGGAAAGGGGAATGTAACTTTTTAGGCGATTCTGATAGGGTTGTAACTTTTGGGTCCTGCCCAAGGGGAGGGAAGCTCGTAGGGGATAAAATGTGTGTTGTTTTGTGGGAGGGGGTCCTTCTTTTTGAGAACACCCGTGTCTGCAGAAACGTATTTTTTTAAATAAATGCTTGATGCTTCAGCCGATCCTGTGTTAAATTGATTATAGTTTAACCCTTTTTTTCCCCACAGAGGGGGGCCCGCCCGGGATCTTCATCCATCGGAGGAAACCCTGTGTGTGTTGACAGAAGAGGGGGAGGGCGCCCCGTCTCTTTTTTAGACGGTCCTATTTTTGTTTTCTCCGCAGCCCTTTGACTGGTTGTGCCCAGGGGCAGAGGATCGGATGAAGCATTAAAAATGAGAGAGTGTGTGTGAATAGAGAGAGAGAGAGAGAGAGAGAAAAAGGACACCCCGGAAGCGCTTTGGCCAGGAAACTCTGTATACAACCAAAGGTAAAAAAATTGACTATTAAGTACTGCCTTTGGTGGCCGGGAATAGTAATTCAGAGGTGAGAGAGTGAGACGTACCTAAGGTGTGGAGCGAGTGGCAGTCTTGATTTGTGCTTTTGGCTCTCCGTGAGGGGATCAGAGGCCAGACAGACGAAGCGTGGGAATAAAGCATTGAGTGTGTGACCTCTGGGGGCTTCACTATGGGAAACTGGGACGTCCAAGAAAAAAAAAGAAGGGAGAGGCGAATCCCAGACTCCCTAGCATTCAGTCCAATAGTCCATAGGGACTGATGCTGGAGAAAAAAAAGTTGGCTATAGCAGAAATCAAATCAGCATGCTAATGAGAAAACAAACCTTAGATCAGGGTTATGCTAAATGCTGGTAGAGAATAGTAAATCTCTACCCCTTAAAATAAGGGAGGAGGAATTGATCAGAAAAGGAAAAGAGGAGGCTTGATTTTAAATACTGGGATCCTCTTGATTCCTCAGCCCCCCTTTTCCCCCATTTATTCACCACCAGACAAACCTCAGGGTTTTCACAGGCGGGGAAACCAAAATTCCTTTGCACCAACCAGACGCAGAGGAGGAGGAATCTTGAGGCAGCAGTGGTTAAACAAAAGCCTCAGGAGAAAAATAAAGATTTGTATAGAAGTTAAGGAGGAAGTCAGCAATGTAAGAAAAAAAAAAAGAAAGTCCAAGTTGGAGAGTTAGAGGTTAAATTACAGAAGGCAGGATTTTTAAGTTTTCGCTCTCTGTTTTGAAAAAATAGGCAAGGAGAGAGGTGTGTGTGGGAGAAGGAGGTAGTGTTTGCCTAAGCAGGCATACAATTTTTTTTTCAGTCTTAGAAAGGAGGTGTGTAAGCGAAGGCTGGGGGGTTTCAGGGGGTTGGAGTTTTGCCAGGCACTTTAGGAGTGAGTATTTATCACCCTCCTGCTTTTGAGCTGGCCACAATTTTTTTCCAGAAATGTTTTCAGGATGGAGAAGTTGGTCATTTAAAATCCCAAAAAGTAAAAAGGGAAATTTTGCCATGATGGAATAGGCTAATTCTCTGGGAGATACAAAATTGGTGCAGTGCAAAGGAAAGTTTTTCAAGGAGAAAAGTCAGGTTTTTTGGAGGGTTTTTTATTTCAAAGGGAGAGCGGAGGCTAGGCAATGAGGAAAGGGAAGCGGTTGGGGGATTTCTAGAAATGGCTGTGGAAAGGGGAAAGGGGAATGGAAAGTAGGAGAACAGGAATGTTTTGCCGGGAAAAAACAAAAAAAAAACTGTTTGTAGCAAATGACATCAAAGTAATACTAGAGGAAAAAAAAAAAACCCCTTTTTAAAAGTCACTAGGGTTATCTTAGCATTGAAAAATAATAACAACAATAACAACAATAATTAGAAAGTAATTTATAGAATGGAAACTAAAAGTATTGGATACAGTTGAGAATGGAAAATTGGCATATTCTCTAAAACCAAACAGAACCAAATTTCTCCAGAACTTTGAAAGAGAATGGAAAGGGGTAATGGATTGGTTAAAAAATAAACACATGTGAGGATTAGGTAAAAAAGTATTTGTAAAAATGGAGAAAATAGAAAAAATTTCAATTGAGCTGGGAATTGCCACCCAGTCTCAAGGTACAGGGGAGTGACAAAATTTATGGCTTTAACAACACAAGAAAATAAATGTCAAATTTGGGTAAATGGGGTGGCTAAAAGTAACTCCTTTAAAAGTTAAGCTGAGACAGGAGGGAGAGGTGATTTGTCAAAAACAGTATCCCCTTTAAATAGGAGCAGAATGGGACTCCAGCCAGTGATGGAAAAAAAAAAAAACTAAATTTTTGTGTGCCAAACCTGTAGAAGACCTTGAAATCCCCAAATGGTCATCAGAAGAAGTGAAACAATTAGGAATTAAAAGACGCCTTAATTCATGTCCCAGTGTTTGGGACTCCCCTCCCTGGATAAGCCCTTTCATTGTTTTTTCAACGGATCCGGGGGGGGAGCCTTGGGAGCGTCAACTCAAACCAAAGGGGGGGAAAAAAACCAGTGGCTTACTTGTCTAAATCGCTATTTAAGGCTGGCCCACATGCATACAATCTGTAACAGCTAATGCAGTGTTAGTAGGAAAAGAAAAAAATAGGAAACTGACATTTGGAGGGGGGGAGCTTTTATAATAAGCACTCCACATTCAGCCAGGACTATCTTAACACAAAGGGGTAAAATGGTTAACAGATCCAAGGAATTTTCTTTATATGTTTTTTTTTCTTAAATATGAGGCTATATTACTGAAGGAAGAAAAAAAACATGATTTGGTGCTAACTACAGACTCTTGTGTGAATCCAGCTGAATTTAGAGGAACAAACAGTTCTTCTTCGTGGTCTCTGTGCCTTCATACACTAGGAGCTTTAGCGCCTGCGCGGTAGCGTTCGGAAACTTCTAGAGCTTGTTCGCTTGGCGGGAACCCCTCCCCCACGCCGGTACTGCGCATGCTCCTCCCGCCGAGCAACGGTCTCTCCTCAGTTCTTTCTCGTCCGCCGCCGCGTACGGAAGGTTCTTCAGTTTGTTCCTCTCACGTTGTGCTTGGCTTGCTGTTTTTCACGGTTTTACGGACTTTCGGACTGTCTTTGACCTCTCTTTCGGACTCCCCCTTCGGTTTTTCGTCTTTTGGATTTCGGAGTTTGGCGTTCCTCGTCTTATGTCCGCGCTCTTTAAGAAGTGCGTGTCCTGCGGCCGCAAGGTTGCCCTCAACGACGGCCATAAGGAGTGTCTCTTCTGTTTGGGTGAGTCCCACAACATCCGGACTTGCCCAATTTGCCGGGATTTTACTCCCCAAACTCTCCGCAACCGCTCCGCGAGACTCAAATCTTATTGTTGGGAACAGTCTCTGCGGGCGATAGAGCGAGACCTCCACTTCCAAGATGGCCGACAAGAAGACGACCACGCCATCGACGGTATCGGCGGCTGCCGTCCGTCCACCTCGTCGGTATCGGGCTCGGTACCGGCGAAAACGCCGATCTCGGCGCTACCGAGGATCCCGAAGCTGTCGGCGGCTGCCAAGTCAGCAAAAGGATCCTCGACGGCGAGGAAGGCTGAGGCTCCCCTTACGGAGACGCCTGCTAAAAAGCGCCCTGCTCCGGACGGAGGCAAGGGCAAGGAGAAGGAGAAGAAGAAGAAGAAGGAGAAGAAGCGCTCCCCGGCTGGGGACGTTCGACCTCCTACTCCTCCTCCTACTCAGCAGCCTTCCAAAGGGCGAGGCGAGTCCGTCGATCTCTCGGACGATGAGATTGAGGACGTTCCCCAACAGCGCCCGGACTCGCCTGTGGCAGACCCTCCAACCCTGGTGGAGGAGCGCCACCGCCCTCTTAGCCGTCGCAGGTCGGCCGACCTGCAGCAGAGAGAGCCCTCTGCTTCTCCGGAGCGGCGTTCGACCTCCTTTAGGTCCCGGTCCCGCTCTTCCGAGCGTCCGGTGGCCTCGCCGCCTCCGAGGGAGACAAGAGGAACAACCTCGCTCGTCTGCCTCCAGATACACCTCGGCGTCCTACGTGGCCAGGTACGCGAGGAATGTGAATGGAGAGAGCGCCCGGCCTCCTATCGGTCGCATTCGCCATCGTACCGGGATCGGTCCATCGTGGCCCGAGTCGCTGGGAGACCTTCCGGAGGTCCCGGTCACCTCGTCGACAGCGCGAATCGCGCTCGCCTAGAGGGGACGAGGCTCGGTACCGTCGACGCCGAAGCCGATCTCCGTCGGACCGCCGCTCCTTCAGCCGCTCTCCCTCTCCTCGATATCATAGGGCGAGGGAGCCTTCACCACGGTATCGGGCGATATCGCCACCTCCTAGGGTCACGGCAACGGCGACGCGCCCTACGGAGTCGGTGGTGACTGAGCGGGCTACGACGACGTCAGCCTGCCAGACTACCCCGGTCACCAGCAAGAGGGTGAAGTCAGTGGTCAGCCATCCCAAGCGGGACGCTGCTGCTACCACCGCCCCGGCTGCGGAGAAGCCTAGGAAGGCAACACCTGCGGCGACGAAGGAGCCGGAAAGCGAGCGGCGAGAGGACTCACCGAGCTCGGAGTCGTACGACTCGAGCGCGGAGTCAGAGGTGTCTGAGGCGGCCTCACAGGAGTCTCCTCCGCTGGGATTCGGGGACCCGATCCCAGATTCTGCTCCAGAGGACGTCCACCAGTTCTCTGCGATGCTGCTCCGCATGGCCACTACCCTCGGCCTTAAGATCGCCGATGCGGAGCCGGAGGACGACGATCCAGCCTTCTCCGTCTTCGAGGAGAAGCGACCTTCCACGGCCCCGCTGCCTCTCCTGCCCCGGGTATCCAGACTGGTGAAGGCCGCCTGGGATAGACCGGCCTCGGCTCAGCCGATACCGCAGCAGTTAGAACACCTCTACAGGGTGCAGAAGGATAACGCCGGTTATCTCTTTAATCACCCTGTACCGAACTCTGTGGTCGTCGAGTCGGCACAGACAAAGGGCTCCGGCAGGCAACACACCACCCCGCCGGACAAGGAGGGCAGAAGTGGACGCCTACGCAAGGAGGTTCTATTCAGCTGCCTCCTTGCAGATCAGGCTGTCCAACACTCAGGCTTGCCTCGCGGCATACCTGAAAAAAGTGCTCAATCGCCTGCAACCGGCGATGGAGGCGGTACCGGAGGACATCCGCCAAGCCTCCTCCGTGATCTTCAATGAGGCTATCTCCATCGCTCGGCACCAGATGGCCTCCTCCCGGCACGCAGTGGAGATCGCCTCCTGGGTCATGGCGGGATCCGTCGGCCTCCGCCGCCATGCTTGGCTGCGACCGGCCGACATCCAGGAGGACACCAGAAGGAGGATTGAAGATCTCCCCTTCGACGGTGAAGGCCTATTCAATTCGTCCACAGACGAAGCTTTGGACAATCTTGTCAAGGCGAGACTGACCGCAAAAAAGATCGGGCTGCAGCCGGCCACGCAGGCCCGCAGGGCCTCCACCTTCCGCCCATCCTGGCGACGATCCTCCACCTCGTCGTTCCAGCGTTTGGCCCAGTCTGGACAGTCGAGACCGTCCTCCGGCTCATCGGCCAGACGCACGATTAGGCGGCGCCCGGCTTCGTCGAAGAAGTCCTCCTCCGAGACAAAGTCTCGGTTTTGACGTGCCTGGCAGGACCCACCAATACCCACTCTTCAGCCTACCATCAGCGCTCGGAGACCGACCGACTCTCGCTCGACACCTAGCGGAGTGGCAGTATGTCACTACGGACTCTTGGGTGCTTTCCATCGTCCGTCTTGGCTACGCCATCGAGTTTTTCGATATTCCTCCTCGCGGCGTTTACTACTCCACGCCGTCGAGTCCGGCCCTCCTGGAAGAGATCCAATCCCTCCTCCAGAAAGGGGCGATCGAGCGGCTCCCGCAAGAGGCCAAGACCACCGGCTTCTTCTCCAGGTACTTCACGGTACCGAAAGCCGACGGTACCCTCCGGCCGATCCTAGACCTCAGAGGGGTGAACTACTACATCCGCCCCAAAAGGTTCAAGATGGTCACGATACCGTCGATCCTACCCTTCTTACATCGAGGGGACTGGTTCGCCTCCATCGATCTCCGAGACGCATACTTCCATATCGCCATTCGCCCGCAACACAGACGGTACCTCCGCTTCGCAGTCGACGACACCTGTTACCAGTACAAGGTGCTGCCGTTCGGACTCTCGACTGCCCCAAGGGTCTTCACCAAGTGCATGGCCCCGGTGGTATCCTACCTGCGGACGAAGGGCGCTTCCGTCTTCCCCTACCTCGACGATTGGCTGTTGGTGGCGTCCTGCAAACAGAGACTTTACCACGACGTCCACATGACGTTGTCACTCCTGACCCGCCTTGGTCTACGAGTGAATCCGAAGAAGTCCCACCTCGAGCCGGCGAGGATCTTGGACTTCATCGGGGCGACGCTCGACTCGACCTCCGCCAGGGCGTACCTACCAGAGTCTCGAGCACAAACCTTGATCCGGGCCGCCGCTCACGCTCGTACGGCCCCGACGTTATCTGCGAGAAGCGTCCAGCAGCTCTTGGGCTACATGGCTGTGACGACCGCTGTGACATATCTCGCCAGGCTGAGAGCAAGACCTCTTCAACACTGGTTCGTCCGCATATTCGACCCCCTGCGAGACGAACAGACACTCCGACTGCAGCTGCCGGGAGACGTCCGCTCATCCCTCCGATGGTGGCAGTCGCGATGCAATCTCATGTCAGGGATGCCTTTCCAACAGCCGACACCGAAGGTGACGGTAACGACCGACGCCTCCCTGTATGGATGGGGTGCCCACTGCGGCGATCTCAGAGTCCGCGACAGATGGACCGACGACGAGACCGCTCTCCATATCAACGCGCTGGAGCTGCTCGCCGTCTGGAAAGCCCTACGGGCGTTCCGCCATGCCGTGGCGGGGCGCACGGTCCTGATTCTGACGGACAACACCACCGCCGTCTGCTACATCAACAGACAAGGTGGGACTCATTCCACGACCCTGCTCGACATCGCGCTCGACCTGTGGGAATGGTGCATTCGCCTGCACACGCATCCCGTGGCGGTTCACCTGGCCGGGCAGGAGAACACCACGGCAGACGCCCTCAGCAGGGACACCTCATCCCATCACGAATGGTCTCTCTCCGGAGAGGCGTTCAGACTGATTCGGGACCGCTGGGGCGAACCATCGATCGACCTCTTCGCGACCAGGGAAAACGCGAAGTGTCGCCGATTCTGTTCCAGAGCGGGCCACGATCGTGCCTCCATCGGGGACGCTTTCCAGTTTCCGTGGACCGGGGAACTCCTCTACGCGTTCCCGCCGTTCCCGCTGCTCGGCCGGACGATATCGAAGATCCTCGCCGACCGAGCCGACGCGATCCTGGTAGCCCCGTACTGGCCGAGGCAACATTGGTTCGCACCCCTGCTACAAGCCGCACGAGACGACCTGCTCCGGTTGCCATCGACACCGGACCTGCTCTCCCACTCCGGCGGCCGAGTCCTCCATCCGGACCTGCCACGCCTGGCCCTCCATGCCTGGAGGATATCGCACTAGCGATCCCGTGCTCGGTACCGTCCTCGTCGCGGCCAGGAAGGAATCCACCCGTCGCAACTATCAATACAAGTGGCGACGCTTCCTGACCTTCGCTAACGAGAGGAGTGAGCCGGTATCGCCCGCGGGGCTCTCGACCGTCCTGCACTTCCTCCTGCACCTCCGGCAACAGGGCCTGGCGTTTCCATCCCTGAAGGTGTATCTCTCCGCGATCGTGGCATACCAACCGCCACGATCTGCTGCCTCGGCCTTCTTCAGGAACGATACCGTTAAGCGGTTCCTGAAAGGACTTCATCATCTCTACCCGCCGGTATCGCCGCCGCTACCGCCGTGGTCCCTCTCGCTGGTGCTCTCGCAGCTGACGAAGCCGCCCTTCGAGCCAATGGCGACCTCGGATGACAGGCTCCTGACAATGAAAACTGCCTTCCTGGTAGCGGTGACCTCAGCGAGGCGAGCGGGTGAGATCACGGCTCTTCGTTCCGATGAGCCCTTCACGGTCTTCCACAGGGACAAGGTGGTCCTGAGACCTGACATCTCGTTCCTGCCAAAGGTGGTGTCCAGTTTCCATCTCAACCAGGACATCATCCTGCCTGCCTTCTTCCCGAACCCGACGACACCGTTGGAGCGGTCCCTCCACTCCCTGGACGTGCGTCGGGCATTGGCTTTCTACAAGGACAGGACTGCTTCCTTCCGACAGACGCCGCGTCTCTTTGTTTGCTATGGGCGACGTCGGAAGGGCCTAAAAGTGTCCACCCAGCGCTTCTCCAAGTGGGTGGTGAGGACTATTGAACTGGCGTATGAGCTCGCGAGGAAGCCTCCGCCAGTCCTGCTTCGAGCCCACTCCACCAGAGCTGTGGCTACTTCTGCGGCCCTCCTGCGAGGAGTTGACCTGCATGAACTCTGCCGTGTGGCGACCTGGTCCCAACCATCGACCTTCGTGCGCCACTACAGGCTCGACTGCCGGTCGCGCAGAGATGCCCGGTTTGGACGTGAGGTGTTGGCTTCCGTGCTGTAGGACCTGACCCGCCGTCCGACCGGTAAGCTACACAGTCTCCTAGTGTATGAAGGCACAGAGACCACGAAGAAGAAGAACAGGTTGCTTACCTGTAACTGTGGCTTCGAGTGGTCATCTGTGCCATCATACACACCCGCCCTTCCTCCCCTCTTTCTCAGGTCCCTGTAGGTTCTACGGCGGACGACAGAACTGAGGAGAGACCGTTGCTCGGCGGGAGGAGCATGCGCAGTACCGGCGTGGGGGAGGGGTTCCCGCCAAGCGAACAAGCTCTAGAAGTTTCCGAACGCTACCGCGCAGGCGCTAAAGCTCCTAGTGTATGATGGCACAGATGACCACTCGAAGAACCACAGTTACAGGTAAGCAACCTGTTCATCCTATCCATGATTGTTTAGACATCTTTGAATACCAAACAAAAATAAGGCTCAATTTGGGGATTCTCCCCTTCCTAAGGGGGGATGGAACTGGTTATAGATGGAGCATACATATGCAGTAGTTGATGGAATCACACAAGAGGTCTTAGAAGCTGAAAGACTACCAAATACATGGTCAACACAACATCTGAGTTGTATGCACAAAAGCAGGCATTGCAAATTCTGAAAAAAGAAAAGAAAAAAGGAACATACACATATGCTCTTAGAGAAGTGCACACGTTGAAAAATAATAATAATAATAATTTTTTTTTGAAAGGAAAGGGGACTAATTAACAATAGAGGAAAAGAATTGGCACATGAGCAATTAATTATTCAAGTACTAGATGAACTATAATTTCCTCTGGAGATATCTGTAGTTCATGTACTTGATGTGAGATACTCTCCAAGGGCTATAAGGAACAAGCTGGCAGGTGGGGCTGCAAAAGGGCAGATTTACAAGAGAAAATGCATATTAGGGTGCTGATACCTCACTCAAATGCCTTGGTGTCCCTATATTCATTCAAATAAGATAAAAGAAAAAAAGAAAAAGAAAAAAAAACTCAGGAGGAACTGGGTTCTCCTGAGTGGGAGGTAATTAGTAATGAAGAACTGGCAGGGGAACTCTTGGCCACTTTACATCAGGAAAATAATTGGGGTGCCCAGGCATTATGTGATACTTTGCTACAGCATTATAGATGCATAGGAATATACACTGTTGCTAAACAAATTTGTGATAGATTTGTGACTTGTCAGCAAGTGAGCAGAAAGGAAATGCAAAAACATCACCCAGGAGGGAGGGAATGGGCACTCAGACCCTTCCAGAGTATGCAGATAGATTACACAAAAGTTCCCTGATACAGAGGTGGAAATACCTATTGGTTATAGTAGACTAACTAATAGGATAGGTGGAGGTTAAAGGGTTCAGGAGGTAGTACTCTATGGGCAATCATTTCTATTGAGAAAACATCCCATTGAAAGTATGCATGAGATTGTGGAAGCCAGTCCAAGAAGTTATGTGCAAAAACTGTCCCAAGTTTTGTGTTCTCTACACAGAGCAGCTCTGCAGCAGGTCCCACTGTCCTTGTCCGAGACTCTACACAACTTCAAGCCTGGAGACCAGGCACTGATGCAAGCCTGGAAAAACAACAACTGCAGCCCCACTGGACGGCCCCAAGGACAGCAGCTACTACACGGTGTTGTTAACTACACCAGCAGCGGTGAAACTACAAGTGGTAGAGCCGTGGGTGTAACAGTAGAGTGAAGTTGCAGAACAGGGAGGCCATAGGCGAGGACTTTTGATACCATATCCAGATAACAAGTGGGAGGCTCGGAGAGGACCAGGTCATAAACTGACTTTGAGAGAGAAAGGAGGACTGAACTGTATAATTTTGCCTAAAGACTAATAAATGACTGGAGAAGTGGGACCGAAATAAGTACTCATACAGCTGTTTATCAGTCAATTTCAGGGGATCCAAGGAGACCTCGAGTTGTTCCAGTGACTGTAAAAATTAGATCAGGTGGAAGAGAAGACAAAGTTGATTATGTATTAACAGAAGTGAATGCTGGAAATCCTTATCCTGACTTGAGAACACTGAGGTGGAGTTAAATGGAAGATAGTGATTTCATAATTTACTCAATCATAGTATTAGTAGTTATCTTAGTATGCATATCTGGGTTATGTCTGTTTGAGGACTTATGGAAATACACTCTGCTTTATCCTTTTATAGGGAAGCCAAAACAAAGGGTCCTAAATGTCTGATCCATACAACAAACCAGATGTATTGCACAGCATCCACATCCTTTCTTTTAAAAGTGGCTGGCAGAAATCTTTTTATTACATATGGGTTCTTATTTGTAACAGCACATTTCATAGGTATCAGAAGGAGTCTGTAAAACCTTTAACACTTTCCTTTTTCCTGAGGGGAACTCATGAATTAACCATGGAGTTCCTATTCGTATCATACAAGCCTTGAGTATTGGGATCCAAACACTTGAAGATAACACACTCATTAGGAAGTCTCATGAATATAAAGGACAAATTATCAGGAGAAGTTGCTGAGGGATGGGCATTGCCAGAATGCCCGGGGATTATGGTAAAGGGCTTCTGCACATCCCCATTCCCTTGTCAGCTGAAAATTTTGCCTAGTTGGGGGGAGTACTGTAGGTCTGAACCATTTGCTCAGGTCTCAAAGTGTCTCTCACGTTCTTGGGTCAGAAATGGTAATAGAAAAACACATGGTGAAATAAAAATAATTTCAAAGAGAAAAGTATGTTGCAACAGTTTTAACAATGCAGAAACAAAAAAAAATTCTAATAAGAAAAGAGGAGGGAATTTGTGAGAAGTAAAATATATTTTAGTTTCTGCAATATTATTAATAGTATTGGTAACATATTAGCTTATAGCCTATAACACATTTTAAATATATTCACACACATATACTTTAGTATGTGAGCTTTTGAAATACAATGGAGTCTAAAGAAACATAATTTTAGAAGCTGGCAGCTTGGAGCCAGAGAAGACCTTGGAGCGAAAGGGAACCAGGCACACAGATAAGGATTCAACAGTGGGATGTATGTACTTTTGTTTGAAGGCACCTGCTTAGGCAGACTGAAGGTCAGCAAAAGCTGAAAGTGGGTAAGAAAAACTAGAGAAGAATTTGGCATTGTTTAGCAAAAATGGGAGGTTAGAATCTGGTTGATGGGCATTTTGAAATAGCAAATGAGAGTTAAGAAAGCACAAGGTTAAAGCTTGATTATGTGCATGATCATATATGCTGTAAATATGGGGAAGGGAGCATGTAACTTCTTAGGCGATTCTGATAGGGTTGTAACTTTTGGGTCCTGCCCAAGGGGAGGGAAGCTGGCGTAGGGGATAAAATGTGTGTTGTTTTGTGGGAGGGGGTCCTTCTCTCTTGAGAACACCCGTGTCTGCAGAAACGTATTTTTTTTAAATAAATGCTTGATGCTTCAGCCGATCCTGTGTTAAATTGATTCATGAGTGTTAACAGCTATCTCCCACATCACCATAAGTCAGAAATGACTTGAAAGCACACAATAACAAGTAAAATTACAACTCCATTAGCGTCAGAAAAGTAACTTCTTTTGAGATCAGCTCTCCCTGTCAAATGCAAAGCTATAGGTGTAGGGATAGCTTATGGGTCTTAGAGTAAGGTCCTACACTTAGGTAGAAAGAATGGAATACAGGAATATAGGATGGGGGACACGTGGCTGGATAGCAGTGCGTGTGAAAGGGATCTAGGAGTCTTCATAGACCACAAGCTGAACATGAGTCAGCAGTGTGATGCGGCAGCCAAGAAAGCCAATGCAATTCTCGGCTGCATCCATAGGAGTATGGTGTCTAGATCGAGGGAGGTGCTGGTACCACTCTACTCTGCTCTGGTTAGACCCCATCTTGAATACTGTGTCCAGTTCTGGGCACCCCAATTCAAGAAGGATATGGACAAGCTGGAGCAAGTCCAGAGGAGGGCGACCAAAATGGTGAGGGGCCTGGAAGCCATGAAGCCCTATGAGGATAGACTTAAGAGAGCTGGGGATGTTTAGTCTGCAGAAGAGAAGGTTGAGAGGGGACATGATAGCCATGTTTAAATATTTGAAGGGATGCCAAGTAGAGGAGGGAGAGGGCTTGTTTTCTGCTGCTCCAGAGACCAGGACAAGGAGCAATGGATCCAAGCTGCAGGAAAGGAGATTTCACCAGAAATCATAGGAAGAACTTCCTGACAGTCAGGGCTGTCCGGCAGTGGAATCTGCTGCTGCCTCCATGGAGTGTGGTGGAGGCTCCTCCTTCCTTGGAGGTTTTTAAGCAGAGGCTGGATGGCCATCTGTCGGGAGTGCTTTGAGGGTGCTCCTGCTTGGCAGGGGGTTGGACTGGATGGCCCCTGGGGTCTCTTCCAACTCCACATTTCTATGATTCTATGATTCTACATTACAGCGCTACACTGTTATAGTGCTATTATTCCACTTTCAACCTCCTATGGAATCCTGGGATTTCCAGTTTAGGGAGGGGCCTTTAGAATTATTCTCAGCTGGAGAGCTCTTTGGCCTCAGGAAACTACAAACCCCAGAATTCTACAGGATGTTGAAAGTGGAATAATAACACTATAACAGTGTAGGGAGGAAACGGCCTAAGAAAACTAAACTGAGGCTATCTTAGGCCATTTCCGCACTAGATTGTTATAGCGCTATGATTCCACTTTTTAACGATATTATTTCATATTACCTTTTTTCCCCCAATTTTCTTTTTACTGTTTATGTCTGTACTCCTCTCTCTCTGAATGTTAGATAAATTAGATATTAACGGTACAAAAAATTAAAAATGGTATCTCATATGCCTAATATAACCGTGTCACGTTTATCTTTCTTCGCCTCCACAGTGACGTGTCGTGAGGTAAACGAAACGGGGAGAAATAGAAGAAAAACAAACTGAACGTGAGGGACGGCGGTTGCCAAATTAATATTCATAAGGGAGGCGGGCTCTTTCCAAGCTGCCCTTCTGATTGGGTATGGGTGCCGTCGCGTTTAATAAGGGGGCGGCAACAGGGGGCGGGGCTCCCAAGTCGGCCTGGCGGAGGAAGAGGTGGCGAAAAAAGGCGGGCCGCTTCCCAACCGTCGGCGTCTCGCGCGGGCCCAGGCGACCAAAGAGAGGCGCTCATGAATATGGAGGAGGTGGGCGTGGCCGGCGCCGAGGCTTGTTTCCCTCCCCCCACGCCGCGAGAAAATGGCGGCGGCTACCCCGGCCGGGGGCTCGGCGTCGGGGCCGCGGCGTTGCTCCGACCAGGCCGGGGCAGGAGGCGGCGCCAGCACCCGCCGGGGCCAGCGCGACGGCGCCAGGACGGGCCCGAAGAGAAAGGGACGGAGGGCCCCGGCGAGGGCCGGTGCGCCTGCTGCCCCACGGAGGGGCCCGGCCGCCCGCTTTGCCGCAGCCTCGCCCGGCGCCACGAACCACCTCGGGCCGCCTCAGGAGGAGAGCCGCCGCCGCCGCCGCCCTCACCGCCACCACCGTTGCTCCCCACAGCCCCGTCAGAGCGAGGTGCGGCGCTTTTAGCATCTGTGACACGTATAACGTGTGAATGGGAGAACCCGGGTGTCGCCGAGCCTCCTCCTCCTCCTCCTGAGCGCGCGCCTGTGTGTATCGCACTGTGGGATAAAAAGAAGGGCCTTTGGGGTCTTTTTTTCTTAACGAGAGGAAGCGTCCCCGCTTGTTTGTTTGTTTGTGTGTATCTATACTCGCGTGTCGGTGGAAAGTGATGCGTGTCTACGGCTTGAGCGGTGTCTGTGCGTGTGAATGCGGGTGCTTTTGACAGGAGGGCGGCCGGCGCAACGCGGCGTCGGCAGAAAGAGGAGAGAGGTCGTGGGAATGCTCCTCTCGCGTGGGTGGGGCGACACGCGTGACGCTCCCGCGTTGGCACGTTCGTGGAGAAGGGGCACGGGAGCGGAGGGGGCGCGGCTACTGGCTGCTGATTGAACAGCCCCCCCCCCGCCAGCCGTGTGTGGTTTTGGTCCCATGCGTGGAAGGAGTCGGATGTTAGTGGTGTTGTGTTGTTGTGACACTTCGGGTGGGTGGGTGTTTCCCTACACGCCGCCCTCCCACTTGGACGTTGTTGTGTGCCTCGGAGCCCTTTACAACTTATGGCAACCCTAAGGCGAGCCTGTCACGGGGTTTTTTGGGCAGAAGAGGTTTGCCTCCGCCTGAGGCTGAGAGAGTGTGACTTGCCCAAGGTCACCCCAGGAGGCTTCCATGGCTGATGGATTCCAGCCCTGGCTTCCAGAGTCCTAATGCAACAGTCAAAACCACTACGCTGCACTGGCTCTCTGCAACTGTACGTAGTGGGGTTTGTACCATATTTTCCAATGCAGTGGTGCCCATTTTGTGAGATTTTTCTGGATTTTTTTCCCTCTGTCTTTTTTTTTTTTTTTTTTTATCCTGCCTCTACATATGGATCGAGGCGGCGAACAACTTACAAATAGCATGCATTTCTATACATGCCCCCAACAAGCTGGGTACTCATTTTACCGACCTGCGGAAGGATGGAAGGCTGAGTCAACCTTGGAGCCGGGCAGGATCGAACTCACAACCTTGTGGTTGCAGTACTAGCATTTAACCACTGCGCCACCAGGGCTCCTATTATTATTATTATTTATTATTTGTATCCCGCCTCTCCATATGGATCGAGGCGGCAAACAACTTACAAATAGCATGTATTTCTATACCTTTCTATACATGCCCCCAACAAGCTGGGTACTCATTTTACCAACCTGCGGAAGGATGGAAGGCTGAGTCAACCTTGGAGCCCGGCAGGATCGAACTCACAACCTTGTGGCTTGCAGTACTGGCATTTAACCACTGCGCCACCAGGGCTTACCACCCTGAGAAGTATATTTGGAGGGTGACAGGGCCTTTTCAGTGGGTGCTCCCAGGTTCTGGAACTCCCTTTCCAGACGGGCTCCTTTTCTGCAGGGAGGTGAAGACCTTTTCATTCTTTGGAGATTGATTTTTTTAAAACAGAGTTGTTCTTATGTGCCTTCAGGTTCTTTTTGATTTATGGCAACCCTAAGGGAAACCTATGGGGGGGGCTCTGGGGCTGAGAGTATGTGATGCACCCAAGGTGGGCTTCCATGGCCACCAGGAAATTGAACGGTTGTCTCCAGGGCTGTAGTCCAATGCTCAAGCTACACACTGTCTTATTGGAAATAGGCATCTCTTATAATGTTCTGGACTGTTATTTTTTGTAATTCTTTTATGTTTTAACTGGTTTTAATTCATAGAATCATAGAAATGTAGAGTTGGAAGAGACCACACAGGCCATCCAGTCCAGCCCCCTGCCATGCAGGAACACCCTCAAAGCACTCCCTTTGACAGATGGCCATTCAGCCTCTGCTTGAAAACCTCCAAGGAAGGAGACTCCACTACACTCCGAGGCAGCAGATTCCATTGCCGGACAGCCCTGACTGTCAGAAAGTTCTTCCTGAGGTTCAGGTGGAATCTCCTTTCCTGCAGCTTGAATCCATTGCTCCTTGTCCTGGTCTCTGGAGCAGCAGAAAACAAGCCCTCTCCTTCCTCTATGTGGCATCCCTTCAAATATTTAAACATGGCTATCAGGTCCCCTCTTAACCTTCTCTTCTGCAGACTAAACATACCCAGCTCTCTAAGTCTATCCTCATAGGACATGTCTTCCAGGCCTCTCACCATTTTGGTTTATTGATAGTTAAATTACTTTTAAAGTTTTGTGTAATGTGAATTTTTAATTACATTTGTTTTAACTGTTGTAAGCCACCTTGAGTCCTGACCTGGGAAGAAGACAAGATATAAATAAATATAAATGCATATAAACAAATAAATATAAAGGAAAGCTATCGTTTGAGAGTAAGTGAGAGAAAATTTGTTGCATCGGTTTTTGTAGATGAGGTCTATTTCATCAGATGCCTAGACCCTAAAGCTGCAAAAGCTTATGCTACAAACTTCTTTCTCTTGGTTTCAAAGGTGCTATGAGACCTTTCTGTATGCTGACGTAGAATAAAAATTCTGTGTCGTTGAATATAGTAATATTATAATATTATAGCAATCTGTATGCATTAACAGTGTATTGTAGGCTTGAGTTTGTGTATTGTGGGTTGACCAGAGTATTGTAAATACAGTAATTGTATTTTGTCTCTCACTCCATCTGGTGTCTCCACATTGCTGCTGACATGCATCTTATGTGGCAGCCAGGATATTGTAAATGTATTTTGCCCTCCACCCTGTCTGCTGTCTCTACGTCAGATTTGATTTGTGTGTTAATCTGCACTACTCCACTAAAGCAGTAAGATCCCACTTTGACAGCTGTGTATCTGTCCTGTGAAATCCTGGGATTTCTTTTGGTGAGAGGTACTTAGAGTTCTCTGCAAAAGATTTATGTTCCGCCTTTCTTTAAACAAGGCAGTTTACAAGGCCAAAACAAAATAAGGTTTATCCAGTACTGTACTTCAGGGGAGTAGAACTACAAATCCCAGGATTCCATAGAATGAAGCCACAGCACTTACAGTGGTATCCAGCTGCTGTTACTGTGTAGTAGTCTGCATAGTGTAGCACCAGTCACTGAAATCAGTTGGGGAGGAGGAATCATACAATCTTTGGGTGAAAAGGTGAATTTTAACGTAGAATAGGCTTAGTCATTGTCATGGTACTTTTATCTAGCCAGCTAAAAGGCACAGCTTTTTGCAGCATGATGTGTTTTATATTTTTTGGTTGGCCTAATACAAGTATTGCCACAAAGTATAATTTAGATTTTGATCAACCCAGCTGATAACCTGGCTTGTTGATAACCCTGGTGGCGCAGTGGTTAAATGCCAGTACTGCAAGCCACAAGGTTGTGAGTTCGATCCTGCCGGGCTCCAGGGTTGACTCAGCCTTCCATCCTTTCGCAGGTTGGTAAAATGAGTACCCAGCTTGTTGGGGGCATGTATAGAAATGTTTCAAAATACATGCTATTTGTAAGTTGTTCGCTGCCACGATCCATATGGAGAGGCGGGATACAAATAAATAATAAATAAAATAAATAAACAAAAATTTGCTGTCAAGTCGACGTTGACTTATGGCAACCCCGTTAATGAGAGATCTCCAAGTCACCCTGTCTTCAGTCTGCCCGCTCAGGTCTTGCGGGCTCAGAGCCATGGCTTCCTTGATTGTGTCTGTCTGTAATAGGGCTGTCCTCTTTTTGTCTACCTTACCAAGCAACATTGTCTTTTCTAGTCAGCCATGTCTTCTTATGATATATCCAAAGTGTGACAGTCTCAGTTTAGTCATCTTGGCTTTCCCAGGAAAGGTCGGACTTGATTTGCTCTAGGACCCATTTATTGGACTTCTTAGCAGTCTGTGGTATTGCGAAAACTGCTCTCCAGCACCACATTTCAGATGAGTTGATTTTCTTCCTGTCGGCTTTCTTCTCTGTCCAGCTTACACAACTGAAGTGGGAAATACAATGGTATGGACCATTCTAGCTTTATTTGGTATTCAGTGATATTTCTTTACAGCTCAGGGTGTTGTCTAGTTCCTTCACAGCTGCCCTTCTGAGGCCTAGTCTTGCACTCTCCATTCTGATTAATGACTGAGCCAAGGTATGGAAAATTTCAGTGATTTCATTGTCTGCTTTAAAGTTATGTAAACCATCTGTGGTCATATTTTTGTTTTCTTAATGTTCAGCTGTAAATCTGCCCTTGTACTTTCTTCCTTGACTTTCTTCAGTTAATCATTTCAAAATCTTTGCTGTTTTCTGCTAGTAGTATGGTGTCATCTACATATCTTAAATTGTTCAGGTTCCTTCTCCCAACTTTCACACTTTCTTTCTCCGCATCTAGTCCTTCTTTATATATGATATGTTCAACGCACAAATTAAACAGATAGGGTGATAAAATGCAGTCTTGCCTGACCCCTTTGCCAATTGGAAACCCTTCTGTTTCTCTGTATTCTGTCCTGTTGTCCTGAATACAGTTTATGCATCTGAACACTCAAATCTTGTGGCACACCCATTTCTTTAAGGGCGATCCACCATTTCTTGTGATCTGCACAGTCAAAGTCTTTGCTATAATCCATAAAGCACAGGCTGATTTTCTGCCAGTGTATATTTGCAACGTGATCCCTAGTGCATCTTCCTTTTCTGAACCCAGCTTGGACATCTGTAATTTCTTGCTCCATATATGGTAAAGGTCTTTATTGTAGAATTTTGAGTATCATTTTGCTTGCATGGGAAATTAATGCACTGGTTCTGTGGTTACTGCAGTCCCTAGGGTCCACTTTATTGGGGATTGAAATGTGTATTGAGGGTTTCCAGTTGATGTACCCTTGTTTTGTTTTCAATATTTGTTGACAGATTTAAGTTAGAACTAGTGTAGATTCTGTCTCCATAGCTTGAAGCAGTTCTGTTGGTGTGCCATCTGTTCCCACTGGCTTATTTCTCCCAAGCGCTCTGAATGCAGCTTCCACTTCACGTTCTAAAATTGGAAGTTCATCTTCAGATGATTCTGTCGTGAATAAATCTGTCATCCTTTCATCTCCTTTATATAGTTCTTCAGTGTATTGTTTCCATTGTTTTCTTATGTGTGCTTGGTCGTATAAAATATTCCTCTGCTGATTCTAGAACGTCCCCACTCTAAGTTTAAATTTCCTTTTGATTTCTTAGATTTTATGAAAGAGGTCTCTTGTTCTTCCTATTTTGTTGTCATCCTCTATTTTGCTACATTGAGTATTATACAGGCATCCCTCACTTATTGATGAGGTAGGGCCCAAAGCATTATCAAAAAGTAGAAACAGTTGAAATGTGGAACCCAGTCTTTTTTATATATTGTCTGTATACGTTATATTACATTGCATTACAAGCACAAATCTGAGTATTACAAACGTAAATACTGTATAAAAGATACACCACGAACAACTTTGATAGTGTATAGTACTGTCCACAAGATGGTACCATGTTGGTTGAGAGAGAAAACAGCATGTATTTGTGAAAGTGTTCTGCAACCATGATGAAAGAAGTGGCCCACGTGTCAAACATACAGGTTCTGGGCATAACTGACACTGGTCAAAAGAGCAGGTCATTGCAAAGCAGAGGGGATGCCTGTAGTAGTTCTGTGTCCCTGCACACAAGTGACTGAGCAGTTGCATTCAAGATTCCAACTCTGTTTCTGTCCCCTTCTAATTTTCCTTCTGATCTGTCCTTAACTGCCTGAAGAATTTCATCTGTCATCCACTGAGGCTTCTCTTTCTTTTTGGCTGCAGATAGTGTCCCCAACTTCAGTACAGAGTTTTTCTGGCTCCTGTTCAATTAAGTTTAATTGTGCCTTCCTGTTGTTGTGGTGGTGTACCTTCAAGTCATTTCGGACTTACGGCAACCCTAAGGCAAAGCTATCACAGAGTTTTCTTGGGTTGAGAATGTGTGACTTTCAGAGGTCATAGAAGCATAGAAATATAGAGTTGGGAGAGACCCCAGGGGCCATCCAGCCCAACCCCCTGCCATGCAGGAACACCCTCAAAGCACTCCCGACAGATGGCCATCCAGCCTTTGCCTAAAAGCCTCCAAGGAAGGAGACTCCACCAGACTCCATGAAGGCAGCAGATTCCACTGCCCGACAGCCCTGACTGTCAGGAAGTTCTTCCTGAGGTTCAGGTGGAATCTCCTTTCCTGCAGCTTGAACCCATTGCTCCTTGTCCTGGTCTCTGGAGCAGCAGAAAACAAGCCCTCTCCCTCCTCTACATGACATCCCTTCAAATATTTGGACATGGCTATCATCCCATTAGTTTCCATGGCCGAGCAGGGAACCGAACCCTTGTCTGCGAGGTCCAACACTCAAACTGCTACACCACACTGGTAGCTTCCTCTGATTTATCCTTCTCACATTCCATGTTCCTATAATATGTGTTGTGCAGCTCTGGGCTTTCCTTTTCCCTCTGAGCGCCTCAGCAACTGACTGTCCTTTCGACCTGGGTCCAGCTGCATCGTTAGTCACAGAGCTACTCTTAGCGGTCTTGTGCTCTGCTCTAGTGCAGTCAGCCGTCCACATTTGTGGGTTTGACTTTCACGGATTTGATTATTTGCGATTTTTTTCAATTCCCCCCCGCCCCCACTTCAGGTGCTTCTTTTCTGGGGGCTTCTTCCTTCTCAGTGGGTCTGATCAGACCATGCAGCCGTTTAAAAACCTACCCCTGGTCCTCCAGCACCACAAGCCTTCTCCTGGTGCCACCACACACCCAAGGAAGTGGGCAAGAGAAAGAAAATATAGGACCTCCATGCTGGCCCACCCTCTTTTCCCTCTCTTTTCCTGGAGCTGATTTGGACCCTCCATGCCCATTCTCCCCACTATGCCTCCACCTGCTTACCACAGACACACACATACATTTTGATATTTGTGATGTTTCCACTTTTGGGAGGGGCCTGTTCCCCTAACCCTAGTGAATGTGGAGGGCTAGCTTTCATGGTAAAAGACATGTAAAAAGGGTTTTCCATGCTTCCTTCTGTGCAGTACTAAGTAGTGTTAACTGTGGTGCCACTGCTATTGTCTCTGAGAGATCCTCCACCAGTGTCATGCCCCCCCCCACACTGCTGCTGCCCAGTAGCTGTTTGGCTCATTTAGTCTGGCTCCCCAGGAAAAGCCTGTCTGACGTGGGAGACCCTATCAGCAGCAATGACACCATCGGCGTAGCCTGGCTACCCCCTTCCCCCGCCTCCATTTAGTGGTGTAGTAGCATATATTTCTGTATTTCTCCTCTGATGTTCTGTAGTTTCTGTGTCCTTCCAAGAGCTGATCTTGTTTAAAGCTTCTTGCCATCTCAAGACCAAACCACGTCCAAATATTTCAAATTACAGCAAGGTTAGGTCATAGGAATATGTTGTTGCTAGTTAAAACCGTTTCCCCTTAATAAAGCCAGTGGTTTACTGGATAATCACACCTCATTAACAACCTTAGGTGCATTGGATATTCAATTATGAACTTTTTAAAACATCTGAATTTAGGCACACATACTTGTACGATTCTTAGCCTTATCTATAGTATTTCTGATCCCCATTTCACAGGGTGGGCTATGTTTGCAATGATTGCTGCACTGAAATTCTCCTTAAATAACTTTTGGAAGAAAATCTGATTTGTCGTTTACATTTATGCCCCATCGTTCCTCCAGTATACATACATAGATTGGATACACAGTTTTTCTCTTCCCTGTTTTCCCCTGCCTACAGTCCTGTGAGCTAAGCTATGCTGAGAAAAAGTGAAGAGGTGGCTCACTTAGTGAGTTTCACTCTCAGCGTGGAATTGATCTTGGGTCTCGTTCCCAGTCCAGCCCTTTAATGGATACATCAAAATGGAAGATGACAAACAGCTCCATCATTTGATCACTGAATGTGTGTGAAAGTCCAGATTGTATGAGAGGTAGCAAATTTGATAGTTCGTGGTGATGAATTTATATTGTGATGATATATTGTGATGTGCTTGTATGCATGTACTGTATTTAGAAAGTTGGTTACCATGGGTAACGATGTTCTCGGAATTGGTGTGTGAGGCATGTGGTAGGATGGAAGGAGAGACATATATTTGTAGTATACACAAGTAAAATTCACTTGATCTTGTGGCCTAGTTAAAATGGAGCAGTTAACCTGCATGTAGGATGTATTGCTTCAGGCTGCACATGGAAGTTTCAGTGGTGGTTCTTCAGACCAGAGACAGGAATCACGCAGCCCACCAAATGTTGTTGGACTCTTGTCTTTCTTCAGCATTGTTTGTACTGGCTATGGCTTCTGGGAGTTATGGTCCCACAACTTCTGGGCAATTCCATGATTCCAGTCCTTTCTCTAGATGCCTCATACCGTTAACATGGCAGAGTTTAAAGCAGGGATCAGCAAAGTGCAGCTCACAGGCCGTGCACAGCTCTTGAAAGCTCCAACTAAGGTCTCTGAAGCCCGCCCACCCCAAATCCCCAGACTAATGTTTTTTAAAAAAAATCAGGCTGATTTATTTGCCTCAAAATATGTCCAAACCATAATGGTTTTTCTTCTCCTAGCCGTCCACAGTCCCCCAAATCTCCCCAAAACACAAAAATCTAAGAAGTTAGCAAATGTGGTGGCCAAAAGTGACATTGCATCACTTCAGGTATGCCAGAAAGTGCTGGTGTAGCCTGCTGGGCAGAGGCAAGGTGGGAAAATGGCCCCTGCCCCCTGCTCAGATACCACTTCCGGTTTAAAGCAAGGGTGAGTGATTTGTGTTTGTCTAGGTGTTGTTAGACTGCAGCTCTCATAAGCCCTTGAAGGCATAGCCACTGGAAAAGGATTATGGGAGCTGCAGTTAAATCACCTTTAGAAGGCCTTACAATGCCCGTCCTAGTCTAAACAAAAATATTACTATAAAAGGGAAATCGCTAACATTAGGAAATTAGAAACCAGGGCAGAGGCTGTGACTTTATGTCAAAGGTGAGGAAAAACTTTATTTTATTTGCCCTTCCTCTTCCACCCAGAATGACACATGGCAGACAATTGTGGGGGTTGTAGTCCAACACATCTAGAGAGCCAAAGACTTCCCATTTCTGCTGTGGGTGCATGTATTTATTCTTGTGTGCCTTCAAGTTGTATCTGACTTACGGCAACCTTAAGATAAACCTGTCATGGGGCTTTCTTGTCAAGATTTGTTCCAAGGGAGTTTGCCTTTGTCTGCCTCTGAAACTGAGAGAGGGTGACTTGCCCAGGGTCCCCCAGTGGGTTTCTGTGGCTGAGTAGAGATTCGAAACTTGGTTGCCAGAGTCCATGGTTGTGCATGGGCAATGTTGAGGAGGTGCTGGTGTTTGTGCCAGCCGTACTCCTTGGTTGGTGCATGACCAGCATTTGTCTGGAGGAGAATCTGCATGTATGTATTTTGCTCTGTGGGAACTACCGGTAGATTCCCTAGTCAGTTCCCCATGTGTGAATATCTGTACATGCCCAGAAACCCTTTCAGACCAATACCAGTTGTGTGTCAGCTGGGCTATGTTGTTGGCATACCTGTGTGCATGGTGGGGGGGCAAGCTGGCTATCCACAGCTACTGAACATATGGGTAGAACTTCTGACTTTGTAGGTTTTAGTATTCTCTAAATTCATGGTATAAGTGGTATTAATAATATTAATATCTGATTTTGCGTGCTGCTGACATCTTGAATATGACTGTGTGAAGGAAGTAAGAAGAATGTAATTCAGTGTTCAGATAGCCACAGGAGATTACAGAATCACTGCAAACCTAACACAAATGTTGTGTCACATGCCTTCATAGGCCAGGGTCCTCTTTGTCAGATGGAAAGAGAAACAAAAAGCCTGCCTGGGCTGTGTATTTATATGTACAGGGTGGTAAGTGTTATAGAGTGAGTTCGATTGTACTGTTACCAAAGCAATGAACAATGAAACAAGGAGAAAAGAGGAGAGCAGATAAGCCTGCCTCACCAGCTCCTCCCCAGCAGGAGGGAGTTTTAAAAGGATAGATCTGCAAGTTTGGCTGCTAAAATGAAAATCATAAGGAAAATGGAGGCTGGTAAAAGAAAAAGTCATCCTGGGATATAATTTGGAAGAAGGCTTCAGGACTTCCCGAGAAGGTTCTAAATGGTTTTGTTTACTTGTGCAAAGTTTACCTAACTTGGTTGGTTGTTTTTTTCATGTGAATATTGCTAGTTTTGAATTTAAAACTTTGCTAAACCATGTTGAGCTGCTCTTCTTTTTTGTGGTGTAGGAATCTATCCCTGTTCTTTCCATGCGTTCCTACCCTGTTACCAAATTTCCTGTTAAAGAAGTCATGCCCAGGAACACATCTGCTTTGTAAATTATGGTCTACCTGTGTTCAGAAGAGCCATCTGTGTCACCAATTACACACATGTGTGAGAGAAGCAGAAAGAATGCTTACAACAACATGACCTAATACTGAGTGAGGTGGTATTTGTAAGAGCAAGAGGGCAGGTATGTAGCAATCCACCTAGGCATTATTTTGCTAACTATCTGGTCTTAGCTATTTTGGTGGATTGACTGCTGCTCTGTATTGTATGCTGAATCACTAACATGGGTTGAATTTGTACAGAAGCATGGAGGAATCCCATTTTTATCACTCTGCTTGTTTGTACAAAGGTGCATAAGATGCGTTTGGAGATAATTAGTGTACATTGCATGATGCTGAGTGTGCCCCTAAATGTACTATATATCATGTGACATGGGGCTTGGTTGTTGCTGTGCTTAGCACTGTTGCCATTAAGTATAGGCTTGTACTTTCAAGCATGCTCTGAAGCTGTTTGGGCCCTTGTGAAGCTCCAGCAGGAAAGGCTTTACTTCACTGCTTCTGCTAGTGATTTATTTCTTGTTGGAGGCATTATCAGGTACTTGTATTGAGTTTTATAACTAAACTGGATGTGTGTCAAAAAATCTTGAACTAGGACGAACACTTAAGCTATTGCTTGCAGTTTCTCCCCTTGCTTGTGCTTGGAGCTGTACTTTTTGTGATTGTGAGGGAGAAGAGCTGAGGGCCTCCAGGCAAAAAGCAGTGAATGCGGAAAGGGCCAAAGACTTTTGTTTTTCCCACTGGACACCATTCACCATACTTCCTCATTCCACAGGGTAGAGATCTGGATTTGCAAACCTGTATTCTGCAAACAAGAGGCCATGCCTGAAAAATGCTTGATGCCTATGAAAGCATCCTAGTCAGTGGAGACACCTGGAGAAGGTCTCACTTGGCTATGAAGGTTCTTTTGGAACAGTGACAATAGAAGTGCATGCTTATCCCCTGATTGGTCTACAATATGTCTCTGGTGTAGGATCTGGGGGAAGGATGTGGCAGAAAATAGTTCTGTTGTTGTTCCATGCCTTCAAGTGGTTTCGATTTAGGGTCGCTGTATCAGTTTTCTGGCGTTGAGAGTGTCTGATGCACCACAGATCACCCAGCAGGTTTCCGTGGGCAAGTGGGGAATCAAATCCTGGCCCCCAGAGTCGTAGTCCAATGCTCAAGCCATCACAACATGCTGCCTCTCACAGAAAAAAGGATGTTGAGCCAAACGTCAAAGAATTCTGAAACTCATTTGTGTTGGTCACAAGTGGGGAATTATTAACTTTTTTCAGTTACAGCTATATTGATTTCAGGAAGGAGAGATAATCATTTCACTGTTTAAAAACTAGTTTTTTAAATTTTAATTTGGCATTGCAGTATATGAATACCAATCGTTTCATTTCAGATATAGTCTGTTCAGAGTCACACCTTCATCTAGTTAGTATATACTCTTAATTAAGAAACAAAGACCAGTTTTTGTAGATGTGAGCAGAATCCCCAAAACTTTTTAGCGAGATACTTTATGCATAAGCATAGGGCTGTATCTTGGGGCTCCATTTATGGTATCTGTGGAATTTGTCCAAACTTAGCCAGTAATGTAGAAGCTGCTGTTACCAACTAATGTATAATTGTTTTGGTATAATTAGAAGTCTGGCTTTTAAGCCTAACTGCGCTTGCTTCGCACAATGATTATAGACTCATTGAATCAATGAGAATTGATTCCATTGATTCAGTACGTTTGCTCACAATTGAATTTAGGCTTTATGTTGTTTTGGTGTTGTTGTTTTGTGCCTTTCAGTTGTTTCTGGCTTATGGCAACCTTATCACAGATTTCTTGGCAAGATTTGTTCAGAAGTAATTTGCCATTGCCTTCCTCTAAGACTGACTTGCTGAAGATCACCTTGTGGGTTTCCATCACCAAGTAAGAATTTGAACTAGTAGACCAGGGTTTGAATCCACACTCAACTGTGGAGACCCCTTGGGTGACCAGTCACATTCTTTCCATCTAGCACAGTGGTTCTCAACCTTCCTAATGCCGCAACACTTTAATACAGTTTCTCGTGTTGTGGTGACCCCCAACCATAAAATTATTTATTTATTATTTACAATGCCTCCCCCCCCCGGCAAAGGCCGCCTCACCAGCCAGGAACGGGAGGGGCGGGCAGGGAGGGAAAGAGGAGCCGTGCGTCTCCCCCGGGAAAAAAACTCCGAGAACCCCCCCCCGGGCTCTGCTTCTGCTTCACTCTCGTTTCCGCTGGGGGGCAGTGTGGGACAAGTTTCCAGAGTGTCGACCCTGGCCGGGGGGGAGGAATCCCAGCACCTTTGTCTTTTGCGCCAGGCACAGCTTGCCCCCCTGGAAAAGCGCCGCCTTGCGGCCGTCCAGCCCTTCTGCAGCGCCCCCCTCCGTGGTGAGTGGGGCAGGGGACGTGGCGAGGAGGGGGCTGCCCCCGTGTTGCCGCTGCCCCCCAAGCTGGCCCGTCAGATGGGAGGTTCTCCCGGTAGTGGAGAAGGGGAGCGATTTCAGTCCCTTCTGAACAGGGGGCAGTAGGACGCAAGTGTGTGGCTCGCGCTTGCGCACCACCACTCCTGCTGTGGCAAAGCTGTGGCCGCACGCACTCCCGCCAAAGGGGGCAGGAGGACGCAAGTGCGTGGCTCACACTTGCGCACCACCACCGAGGAGGGAATGGAGCCTAAGACCATCGGAAATACGTGTTTTCCCAAGGTCTTAGGCGACCCCTGTGAAAGGGTCGTTCGACCCCCAAAGGGGTCGCGACCCACAGGTTGAGAACCGCTGATCTAGCAGGAAGGCAGTAGCCAACCTGCTCTGTGTAAATATTACCAAGAAGATTCTGCAATAGGGTTGCCATAAGCTGAGTTGACTTGGAGACTTTAGTATATCTCAGTAATATGACTAGAGGTTTACTTGTGGCATACAATAGTTTTAAGATAGTAGATGTGTTTCTGGGGTTTACTTCTTTAATAGAAGCTGTGGTACCAGACATAGAGATAATATGGTTTATACACAAAAACAGAAGAACAGTTCAATATGTTTCAGCAGTTTTTTGAATTCAGAATTAACAATATGCCCACGTGAAATAAAACAACTGAGTCAGGTAAGCTTTGCACAAGTAAACAAAACTGTTTTGAATCTCCAGGAGACCACTTGAAAGATTCTTCCAAAATGCATCCAGATCCATACTTTCTCAGCATGCCAGGGTAGCTGGTGAGACAGGCTAATCTGCTTTCCCCTTTTCATTATGTTTTGCTCTTCACATATGCTCAGCAAATGATTCTAGGGGCAGCTGCTGTTTACCTTGCCTCTTGTATGTAAGTTCACACAGCTACTGGAGGATCACCTAGAATAGAATCCCATTCTTCCCAAAGTCAAGTTTTATTGTATTGTTCACCACAGACACACTGCTGCAACTCAACGCTGAAAGCCTGTCTTTTTCCAGCCCTCTTTCACCAGCTGCCCAATTCCAATACTGGGGGGGGGGAACCCAACAACTTTCCAGCCAGACAGAAGAGAAGAAGCAGGTGGCTGGGCTGGGCTTCCATAAAATAACACTCTAAAAAGGAGCTTCTTTATCAAAGGCTTTGTTAACTAAGGTATGCCTGCATTGCTAGTCACATCGGCGAATGTCTGCCCCCAAAAACAAAACCACCATAGATGAGTATGAGTATCCCTCTTGTTCCTACATGTCCAGCAGTGACCTGAAACCATTTTAGGCATACTTTAAATAGCTCTTAAACTGTGTAAAAGCCTATTTTTGCAGAGGCTGTTGTGTCTTAACAAACATGCTGTTCTTGCTATAAAGAGGAGGATTTGTGAGCTATGGAATGGCTTACCCCGTTAAGGCAGGGGTCTGTGCTAATGCTTGTTTGAGCTGTAGACAAGCCAGATTCTGTGTTCCTCTGAGCTAGAAGTCCCTGTGCAACTGGTTCTTTGGTTTCTCCCTTGGACTGAAAGCTTCTGGTTCCCTCAGTCTTCTGGGCAAATACTGAAAAGAATGTGTTATATGTTGCCTGGGGAGGCTTTGTCAGCTGTAGGACCACAGGTTGACTTAAAAGAAGTTACTTTTTAAAAAAAAGTTACTTCTTAGTTCAGGAGTATTCCTGAATGTCCAGTACATTGTGCAACATAGCATAAAGAGTTCTCATGTCAAAACTCCACTACAGAATTAAAACCATTTATACTGTTCATTTAAAGGCTAAGATAAAAGTAGTATGGCAGACTAATACAGAAATCCCTTTGCACAGAAACTGTTCCATTTCTAAACACCAGCTGGAATAGAAAGATTCAAGTCCTGACACAAGGACCTCACAGAATAAGCTAAACCAGTTTCCCTAGGGAGGGGGTTCCAGAGTCTGGGAGCAGCCAGCAAGGCGTCCGTTTCATGTCTTCCCACTACATGTACCTGTGAAGGTAGAAGGATCAAGAGAAGAGCTTCCCTGAGAAATCTTAGAGCTTGGGCAGGCCCATATGGGATGATATAGTCCTTCAAATATTGTGGACCCAAGCGTATTGGCTTTATAGGTTGTCATCATCAGCACTTTAAATTGTACCCAGAAATGGACTGGCAGCCAGTGTAGCTGTAACAGCAAGGAAGTTGCATCGTCCCTATAACCAGTCCTGCTTAGCAATTTGGCTGTAGCTCTTTGGACCACCTGCAGTTTTTGAAGATTCTTCAAGGGTTGCCCCATGCAGAACGTGTTACAGTAATCCACATGCGATGTGGATAAAGCATTTGTCACCATGGCCAATTCAGATACCCATAGGAGGAAGCACAGTTGTCACACTGTTTTTCTGTGTGCAAATGTGCACGTAGCAATTCTAGAAACTGGAGCATTCGGGTTCAGAGATGACCACAGGAGCACACACAACTGTCTTCAGGGGGAATGTAATCCTATCCAGCACAGACTGGATCCCTGTTCTGTCTTTTGACGAACCAGAAGCGCTTCTGTTTTGCTTGTTTGTTTGTCTTCCTCCAGACCGCTTCTATTGCGCCTTGTGGCGCAATGGTTAAATGCTAGTACTGCAACCACAAGGTTGTGAGTTCGATCCTGCCCGGCTCCAAGGTTGACTCAGCCTTCCATCCTTCCGCAGATCGGTAAAATGAGTACCCAGCTTGTTGGGGGCAATTAGCTAAAATGCATTGTAAACCGCTTAGATAACAGTTGATAAGCGGTATAGAAATAAATGCTATTGTGTTGTTGTTGTTGTTGTTGTATTGATAGGAATCAGTTTAGAACTAAAACGGCTTCTTTAGATTGAGGTGGAAAGGAAGGGTGTGGACATTCTGTGCGTATCTTGCTTTCACCCATGGTGGGATTTAAGGCGGCAGGCATGGGGTTCCCTGACAGTCTTCCATCGAGCCTCTCACTGAACTGGCCAGCTGAGCTTGAGCAAAGGGGCTGCACTATCTGCCATTAGGCCAGGACATAAGCCACTTCAAAGAGGAGACTGGCTTTTGTTTTCTTCATTTGAGAAATCTAGTCTTGGCTACAGGTAACAGATTTAACAAGTTTTATTCACAGTTTTAGTGTTCCAGAGACACACAAACTTGCCTTTGAGTCCACAAAGGTTACACATTTGTACTTGTAGCCGAGGGTTTGTGAGGCTTCCTTGGATAGTCAGCTGCAGACAAGTTATTGCAAGCAGGTAGCATTCTAACTTTTTCTGTTCTTTAAGAATTATTTTTATTCAAGAAACTAATCAAAATTACAATATATCAACATTGGGTTAATGTAAAAACAAACATCAGTTTTCATACAAAATAAAATTCATACAAAATTCATACAAAATAAATTCATACAAAATAAAATAACAAATCATACAAAATTCATACAAAATAAAATAACAAATCAACTCTATGTGGAAGCTGGTAAGAAGGAAGAAAAAGTGCAAGGTACCATATTTGCCGACATATAAGATGCACCTGTGTGTAAGATGCACCCCTTTTATACATTGGCAAATATTATTTGCTGGCATATAATACACACCCCATTTTCAAACAGTATTTTTCAGGGGGAAAGTGAGTCTTTTTCAGGGGAAAAGTGAGCCAGCAAATACAGTAGTTATTTGTCTCATTGGTTAGGTCTCAGGTGGCTCATTGTGTAACGCATCTTTGCGATGTCCCAAGTGTTAAGCTGGGGGGTTTAGCCAGAGTAAGTCATCATTAACACATTCAGTAAACGGGAGCCATTTTTCAACCAGACTTTTGTTCTGTGTATCCTTTGGAGTTTTGCATACTATTAGGTAGCTTCTCCATTACCCATGAATCCCAAACCCTTTGCCAGCAATTTTCTCAAGAAAGGTCCCCTGTTTTCCAGTTCTTTGTGATTTCCAGTTTAGTGGCAGCTTGAAAAAAGCAATGGTTGTTGTTGTTTTGCCTTAAAGTCTATTTCCAACTTAACAGTGACCTTGAGGCAAACCTCTTGCTGGGTTTCTTGGCCAGATTGGATTAGAAGTTTACCATTGCCTTCCTCTGAGGCTGAGTGTGGGTTTCCACAGCTGAGCGGGAGTTTGAACTCTGGACTCCCAGAGTCCTAGGCTAACACTCAGACTACTACATCATGCTGACTCGGGTGCAGTGGGGGGTTTGCATGCCTTTGCTGTGGGAGTGTGCTTGCCTACGTGAAGCGCATCCCCCACACAACACAAAGGTTGATTTGATTCTTGGTATCTTAGCAGTTTGTGTCATCGGTGCCAAGAAAAGAAAACTAACTTGAAAGTAAAGGAAGAGCAGCTTATTGAGCATTGCCATTCAGTTGTGCCGTCTCTCTCCTCCCAAATATTGGGGGAAAGAGTATGTGGTTTCTGTTTTTGAAAATGAGAGTGCCAGCTTTCTGCAAGTTTTTTGTTTGTTTTCAGGTGTTTTATTAAGATAGGCAATTTTAAATATATGGGTTGTTGTGGGTTTTTCGGGCTATGAGGTTGTGTTCTAGTAGTATTTGCTCCTGACGTTTTGCCTGCAGGTGAAACATCAGGAGCAAATACTACTGGAACACGACCTCAGCCCGAAAAACCCACAACAACCCATGGATTCCGGCCATGAAAGCCTTCAACTTTACATCGAATTATAAATACAGTATTGCTCACTTAATTCAGCCTGAGTTGTTCCCACTGATGATGGGGGAGGCATTTCCCTATGACCAGACCCTAGTCTCAGCAGGCTTCTGCAAGAGCCAGTGCAGCTCCTGACTCTAAACAGGTTGCCCAGCTCTGATCTTGCTAGTCTAAATTCAAATTGGGGAAATGAGCAGGTCTCAGATGCTTCCTAATTGTCAGGAAGTGAGGCATTCAGTGTGTTCATCATGAGCGACAGAGGTGTCTGTGGAAATTCCTTCCTAAGTCTCTGGCTTCCCTTCTAGGTCCCGCCCTTCTTGGCATACATTAGCTGAGCATTATAGCTCCCATCCTGTCATTACACATCTGCCCCTTGGTGAACTCTGATGCTTCAGCGTTTGCCCTCTTAATTCACCAAGGTATTAAAGACCAGGTGAGTTGGCAAAGGGTGTCATGCTGGGACCTAGAAGGAGCATAGGCAAGTACATGGAAACCGCTTGGTGGATTCATTCCTCACTTAAACTGCTTTCCCTTTCTTTGATTCCTGTCCTTCTGCTTCGATTTGACATTAAGCATCTCCACATCGTACTCAAATGGGTCTGCTTGTCTGTGTAATCTGAATTTGCTCGGGTGGAGTATTTTCTTAAACCTGGCTAGAGGGATTCCATTTGAATCCTTTCCCTTTTCAGTGCTGGCGTGTTAGTAAGCTATACTGGTCTCCTGTTTTCTCTTTACGAGCGATGAGAATTCCTTGGAAGAATTCTCTCGGTTCCTGCAGGTGACTTGCCCGGACATGTGTTTTGCTGAAGTGGGTGTGTCCTCTGAAGCTGCTGTTAGGCATTTTACCCCAGACAGCTCTAGAGGTAATGAGGCTTATTAACTTGTAATTGCTGGACGTCTGTTTACCTTACATGCTAAGTGTATGTGACTGTTCTAAATTTACCTACCTAGGTTAAGGTATGATTGCTACACCTCTGAATTTTGGACTGAATGGTTTGTTGTTTGCTTTTGGGGAGGCTGAGAGCTGCTTTGTAGGTTACCTTTTTAGTGAGCAGCTACCAAGTAGATGCAGCTTCCTGCCATGAGTATCTGCATGGGAAAAGACACGTTCCTGGTGTAGTATTAATGATAGTTGTATATAGTCACATTTCTATGGGTGTTCAAAGTCCTAACCAGTGTTTTTTCCTTTTCTTTGCCAATAGACTTCATATTCAGAGCACCTATAACATTAAGCAAGCCCGGGGAGCTTCATGAAGAATATAAAAGCCAGCTGCGAAAGGTAAACTTTAGCACAAATGATCATGACAACATTATCATTACTACTACTACTACTACTACTACTACTACTACTCTCTTCTTCTTCTTCTTCTTCTTCTTCTTCTTCTTCTTCTTTCTTATTTCTTCAGCTCCTGATTTTCAGAGGGGTCATTACTGGGATACTGGTAACTGTTCTGGGCGGTTAAGCCCAGGGCAGGAATTGTTTTGATTTATTAACAAGTGAGATTGCAGGGCATGCCAAATTTGAATGTAATGGCTTGTAGAGTACTGAAAACTCAATGTTTCTTTAGTCTTGGCAATGATGAAGATATGCTGTTATCTTCTTCAGTGTTCCTGAATAAAGATTTTGGAAACATCTAAGCCTAATTGCTTGAACTCGTAGCTAGCCAGTACATGACAGATGCCCCATTGAGGCATCAGAAGTGTGTGGCCTTAAACATAAAAGGAGAAGAGTGCGCTAACCCTGCCCTTTCTGCTTGTGTGAAAAGTGCTGGGTCTGTGGAAGAAAACATAAAGCAAAGGTCATATACACCAAATCATCAGAAAGCAAAGGTGTTACTGTCTCAGCCACCCAGGTGGACCACTTCAGATTTTGGGGTGTTTTGGAATCCTGTGGACCACTTCTGATTTTGGGGTATTTTGGATTTTGAATTTCCATTTAAGGGATGTCCAGCCTGTATAACAAATAAATGAGAAAAAAATCATTCCATACTTGCTACTGTGATCTGCTTCTGAGGTTTAGGTGAGGCATATCCTGACTGCAGTAGGGCCTTTTTGGTGTGGCACATGGGCTTGAGGGTCCTGTTCCTGGGAAGACCTACCCAGTGGCAAGTCAGATGAAGACTCTGGACTTGCCCACACCCTTTACTGTTTGTTTTCCAGTGGATTATTTTTAATATGGTTTTAAATGTTTCAGTGTTTTGTTTGCTTGTTTACTACCTTTCTTTTTTTTTTAATCAAGGTGATGTTTAATCCAGTATAAGCTTTAACTTTCCATACAATAAAATAAAACTATGCATAAATATGAAAATAGTATTTATGTCAAAAGTCTGTGGTTTTTCAAGAAAAAAGAAAGAAGAAAAGAAGAAAAAAGAACAAGAAATATTGATTGTGGGTTACCAGTCTTCTGTTGCACTTTTGTGGGTTATCCAGTCCGTTACCATATCAGCATTTATACCTAGAAGCTTCTATTCCTATTCTATTCCTTCTCCTTCTATTACTGCCTTTCTAACCTCCTTTGACTCACGATGATGTGAACAGTTTTGAGAGGCTTTGCCAGAAAGAGAAGATGAAAATAACTTTAAATAAACTATAGGAATGCTCAGCTTCTTTGTTGCAACAGCTTCACTGGCTGCCAGTTTGTTTCCAGCCCCAGTTCAAAACACTGGTGGTGACCAATGAAGCCCTTCACAACTCCTCATCTGGAGGACTGTATTCTGCAATAGAACCCACTTGTGTCTTGAGATAGGCTGAGGGAGGCCCTTTTCTCTGTCCCTTCACCCTCACAGGTACATCAGGTGGGAATATGGGAGACAAGGCCTTCTCAGTGACTGCTCCCAGGATCTGGAACTGTCTTCCCAGACACGTGAACCTGGCACAGTTCTTGCTATCATTTCATAGGCGGGTTAAGATGTTTTTGTTTCAGGAGGCTTTTGAGGGCTGATTCCTTGGAATGTGGGGGGTGGAGTCCTTTTGTCGTGTGGTATCTCATCTATATATAGTTGCTTTTCTTTTTAAAGTTCATGGTTTTAACTAACTTTAATTCCGTTGTTCAATTGTGCTATTTAACTTTTGTACAGTGTGATTTTTTTTTTGCTGTATCTGTTGTCATTGTGAAAGAGATGGGATGTGAATATAATAATAATAAGTAATAATATAAAGTCATGCTTCAAGATAGTTCATCCCCATTGTATTTATTCAGTGGCTTTCTTTTTGCTGCTTCTGCCATTTTACAAAGTGGTTGAGAGCAGTGGGATGGATGGGGGAGGTTGTCAAGGATTTATAGTAATTCTAGAGCAACAATGGGCAGCTGCAGGAGGGGACAGATCAAGAAGTAACCATAAGTATGTTTCCGGTTTCTAGTTCCTGGGTTTTCTTTGGGCTAATTTTTTGGCTGGTTTTGTGGAGGAGGCTGCACGTCAGGAGGTTTCAAAGTGCCGATAGATGTTCCAGGATTAGTGCTTTACTGTGGGGGATTTTTTGCTCCCAATTTGTAACAAAAAAGTCTGGATTCCTTGGGCTTGAAGGACTGCAAAAAAGGGGCTAGGGAGCCACATATAGAGGAAGACAGTGGTACAGTATAGAACAAGGCAGGCAAAAGGCAACCCATGGGCCTCTTATAACCCTGGACCTGAAGCCGCGCCGCAGAAGCTCAACATTCCCTTTAAAATTTAAAATGTTCTGGGAAATTTGCTCCCACCAGACCTTCACATACTTTAGAAACATACCAGAACTGTGAAAAATCTCAAAGATGACACTGCTGACATCTTGCTTGAAAATTTGGCGGGGTGGGGGTATCTGGAATGTGTTTGAAGTATTTAGGGTGTTTGGGAGAGCAAAGCCATTGCACTTGGAGGAACTTTGGGGATGTTTCTAGGCTAGGGCAAAAAAAATTACCCAGATTTTTTAAAAAATAATTATGGGCTCTGGTGTCTTTGGCACACTGGTGAGGGCAGTTGGAGGAGGGCACAGGATGAAGAATCATCCCTAGCCCCTTCCACAGTTTCCCACCCTAGTATAGTAGAATGAAGTGCCCCTGTCCCCTTGATAAAAGCAGAGAAAACTAGAGGGGCTCCACTGTTCCCTGTTACTCAGCTGTGAAGGATTCTACCCTGGGGGACCTGTTTAGCCCCTTTTGATTTTCATGTGTAATATGGCCTTCCTTCTCTTACTTGCTTGTAGCTGAGGGGTGACCAATTTCAAGAAGAGAGAACTTCTGAGGATCTTCTTCACAAGCTGATTGTAGAGGACACTGATGCAGGGAGGAGGAAGACGGAAGAGCAGAAGAAAGAGGAGCCATTAACAGTCAAAATGACCCAGGAACAGGTACTGTATGTAGCTTGATTGGACTGCATGTAATGTTTCCCCTAAATGTTTCTGGTTTTCCTCTGCTTCTCAAGCCCTATATTTTCTTATCACTGGGATAAATGGCTATAGCCAGCTAGGACAGAGGGAGTAGTGGATGCTGTTCCACCTAGTAGTAGTGTAGAACGTGTTGTGGACTGTGTTAATCAATGGTTTTCTCCTGTGTTCTCATTTTCTCCTGTGTTTCTGGTGTCTTATGTCAGGGGTGAGAATCATGTAACCCTCCAGATATTATTGAACTGCAGCTCCTATCAGTCTCCTTCCCATCATTTTGTTCTTGTTAATCGCTGTCAAGTTGACTTCACCTTATGGTGTTTCACACTCTCTCAGCCTCAAAAGGAAGCAACCCCCCCAAACAAATCTTGCCAAGAAAAGCCTGAGATGGTGGTGTCTTAGGTCACCATAAGTTAGAAACGAAGGCACACAACAACAACAACAAAAAGCAAGGGCCATCTGCTCCAACCCCCTGCCATGCAGAAATGCACAACTAGAGCACTCCCTGAGAGGTGCCCATCCGACCTGTGTTTAAATCAACCTTTATTCAGTGAGATAAGCATTCTCTTGGAGGTTGTGTTGTGTATTAATTGCCATCAGATTGATCTTGATATATAGTGACGCTGTGAATGAGACACCTGGAAGACACTCTGTCATCAACAGCCCTGCTGAGGTCTTGCAAACTCAGGGCAGCCGTGGCTTCCTTGATGGGGTCTATCCATCTGTAATGGGGTCTTCCTTTTTTCCTAATGCTTTCTACCTTCCCAAGCATTATTGTCTTTTCTAGGGAGTCATGTCTTCTTGTGATAAAGCCAGAGAACAGCAGCTTCAGTTGAGTCATCTTGGCTTCCAGGGAAGGTTCAGGCTTAGTTTGCTCTAGGACAAATTTATTTGGCTTTTTGGCTTCTCTGGTATACATAGAACTCTCCTTTAGCATCACGTTTCAAATGAACTGCTTTTATTCCTGTGAGCTTTCTTCACTGTCCGGTTTTCACAGCCACACCTAGAAATCAGAAACATAATGGCATGGACCATCTTGATTTTAGCCTATGGTTAAGAAAGCCAGGAGATACAGTTCAGCAACCTTTGAAGGGGAACACATTTCCCTGCCTGATCTTAAGGTCATGTTTACTCCCTGTGTAGTGAAATATTGTAAAAAGAGCTTCTTAGGCAAGACTGGGATTTTCTTTTCTTCTGTGCCATGCGTTTTCTGGGAAAGGTAGAACTAGAAGATGCTCTGATACTTCTGAAAAATTTTCCACTGCTCTAAGTAAGGTTACCTGATTCAGCACATCTTATTACTCAAACACATTTTAAGCTTTATGTAGAAATCATTTTGTTAGAATATTTGTAATAAGGAGAACAGCATATATTTCAGTTATGTTTAACAATCAGTGACTACACATGAAAGAACGCCTTTTTAGGGCACATACCTAAAAAATGCTTTACTTGGTATATCTTACGTCAGCAGTTTAACTTTCTTTTTCTGAAGTATAACTGTAGTACCTTCAGCTTCACTCACCATCTGGGCTGTCTTATCAGTTCCATTGCAAGCTGAAAAAAGTCTGATTCAGTCCAACCATTCTGTTTCACAAAAGATTGACTGCAGTATAACAGCCCAAACAACTATGAATAAATGTGTGTGCGCGTGCATATATCACATTGAAAAATTTCCATGAAAACATTGAGCACTGGAAAATGTTTACCCCACATTTCTGTTTTCCTCTGTAGCAGCCAGGTTCTGATTAGGCAGCCACAGGGACCAGCCCAGGACAACATTTTGCATGAATTTGGACTCCTAAGGATTGGAAGCCCTGAAATGGGGCTCCTTCTTCCTTGTTAGAACTGTGTGAATATGCCGGAAGATAGAAGGAATTGGCAAAAGAAATGGGCTAGATGAGGAAGTTGGAAGAGTCTGTCTGTGCTTGTGGCTGCAGCCTTGAACTTCCGTTTGTTTGGGAGAGACCCTCTGAACTCAAAGACTTAGGATGCTATTGTCAGTGCCAAGAAGAATTTGAATTCTGTTTGTTCCTGGAAGAATGGAGGAAGCAAACTTGGAGCTTGCGTGTGGTTCTTCATATAGTGCTGTGGTCCTCCAAAGATTGTTGAACTGCATCTCCCACCTTTCTTTACTATTGGTTGTGGGGGGCAGGGAACTGGTGTGAGCTGCAGTGCTTCCTGATACTGATGGATGAAAACTTGGGCAACTTGAAAAGGAGATTAGGTAGGTTTCTGTAAGGTAAACCTGTCAGTGGCTGCTAGTCATGATGGCTGTGCACTGCCTCCAATATCAGAGTCATTCAGCCTTTTAATACTAACTGCTGAGGAGCAGGAGCTAAAGGATGCTGTCACACTCACATTCTGCTTCTCAGCAACATCTGGTCAGCCCCTGTAGGATCCTCAACTAGAATCCAGGGCTAGGCAGGACTTTCGTCTTACCCAGGATGACGCTTGTAGGCTCTTGCAGGCCAGGTTTGAAACTCTGGCAGAAAAACAAATTTATTTGAAGGAAGCCCCAAGGAGTCAATACCTTCATTTATTATTACAGAGCCTGAGGGGCAGCTGTTCCATGAGCCGCTGTTAACGCAGGTACAGCTAGTAGAAGTGGAAATGGGGGTGCAAAGTAAACTTATCTGGGATGCTGATGCACTTAAAATTTCTGGGTTGGGCAGTTTTTGCTCTTCCTCTTCTCAGCTTTCTGCTTCCTTCTCCATTTTGTTAACATTTCTATTCTTAGCAGCTTTTAACATTTCTGTTTTTTCCTTAAATCATTATAGTAACACATCTGATTTTGTTCAGAACAACTCTTAATGTAACCACTCTGTGGATTTTCTGGAGACTTGAAACATTTGTTAAAAGAAACTGCATATTGCTAGAGTGACTTTTGTAAAATAACTGCTAATCTTTGTCTATTCGCTTTAGTTTCCAGAACGCCTCTCTGATTCTGAAAATGAGGAACCGTTTCAAGGCAAACCTGTGCATCGATCAGCTTTTGTCTCCAAGGGAAGCACCCATTCAGGCGCCTTGCTGGCAGGGTGAGACCTCAGACCAGACTCAGGTTTTGGCCGTACATAGGGAAGGGTGGGGAGAGGGACGTAAGCCCGAGGAGTCTGGAAAATGCTAAAGAGGTCTAGAATCTGTTCTGGGACTAAACCACAGATTATAAAATGAGAAGAATGTATGGGTTTATAAGGTGGTATTTCAGTGTTTAAGCCACTGACAGCAGGAAGGAAGTTGCAACTCCAGGCTTTTTTGACACTGGTAGGATGATGGCACCATTGCATGGAAGATTAGCAAAATCTGTTCATCTATTTCATGGCAGACAGGTGGACCAGAAATGCTTAATGTTTGTGTTTCACGGCCTCCTAATGATCTCCATATGACACAAGCATGATTCTTTAGTGATTGATGTTTATCATAGTTTGGTATCCCTGCTTGAGTATCTAATATACAAAATGGTGTGCAATATTCAAAGCAAAGTTTAAACCAGTCAGATCTGACTCTTAGATAAAAAGGCAGGGTTACCTAAACAGTCGCAGCTAGTGCCTGTTTCCATCACATAATGTGCTTGATCAGTGGCAATCTCTTCCTGCTTCCTCCCTTGTTAGCAGAAAACTTGGCATCAAGGGCAAACTGGTGTTTACTCTTATTATCTTGGTGATTTAAATGAAATTGTCAGTGTCTTATTTGTTATTCTAAACAGTGTTTTCTTCTGTTTTAGAAACTTGAGCTCTAAAGTAGAAAGGAGCCAGAGTTGCAATGATACCCTTCGGGATAGATCGAAGACCAGGCAGAGATCAGCTCCAGTCAGAACAAAGGTACTTGAGGATGCTTGAGTAGTAGAAACACCATATTAAGTTCCCGTTTTCTGAAAATGTCCTGATTCGTACTACAGAGAAAGCATTTAACTTAACAATATGTCTGAGGCATGTGATAGGTTGTTAATGGCATTAAATCTTTTTTTGTTGTTGTAATTGTTTGTTTACAACATAAATGGTTCTTTGCCTACTGCTAAGAGTTATTTGTAATTCTGAAGACTGTGACCCATCATCTGTCTCCCATAGTGCCATGGCACAGCTCTAGTGTGTGTGTCTTACATTTATATACTGTCTTTCCTCCTGTGAGCACAAGGAAACATACATGGCTCTCCTCAAAACCTTGAGACTTGGATCAGGCTGAGAATCACTAGCCGAAGGTCATCAAATGAGTTTGTGGCTGATTGAAAACTAGACCCTGGATCTCCCAGGTCCTAGTCCAAAATTCTCTCGTCTGACGGTCTACACCATTTTGACAAATCTGCTTTGAAATGAAGACAGTCTTCAGCCCAATTTCAGTAACAGATTGTAGCTGAGTGTGTGGTTGGGCTCCATCCTATCTCTCAAATGTTGCAGGGCAGGTGGATACTCAGAAAACGCGAGAGATCTTTCAGATGTCCAGTCTGTAGCAGTTGAAAGGATGTCATTGTGTAACTCAAAAGTTTTATGCCAAACAAAATTGAACAGCAGAAGTGATTGCATCAGTTTCACTCTTTCATATTATGCTGTGCTTCTAATTTTGCAAACTTCCATGGACGTCTCTTGTCTTCAAAATCAACACATTTCCTGTTCTTCTTTAGTGGACATTTAGATTTTAGATTAACAGGAAGTGTACTACCTCATAAAGTAGTGAACTCTTCTTTGGGGATTTTTAAAGGGAGATTGGATAGCTGTCTCTCGGAGCGCTTTAGCAGTGTGTCCTGGATGGTACGGGGCTTGGGTAGATGGCCCTTGCACTCCCTTCCAGTTCTCATTCTGTGATTCTAAAGGTGGCTGGATGTTACGGTCATGTCAACGATTTGTTTGCTTTACCACATGCACAGATGTGGCTGTCTTTCTTGCAGGCTAACATTCCACCCACATTCCCATTAGCCTGCATCTAACTGTAATGAAAGAACTGTGGTAATTGGCACTGAGTACTTAGGATTATTATCATTATATCATATTAATTATACCAGCAGTATTAATAATGAGGATATCATCATTGTCTTGAGTCCACCTTTCAGATCTTGTGCAGTATTCAAAGAGAAAGCCACGTTGGTCGGTTTGAACATAAAAAGACACAAAGACTATCCAATAGCACCTTAGGGACTAACTGGGGAAAAGGAATTTTCGTGGACTGTAGTCCCTGACAGCTTATTCTGAAAATTTCTTTTTCACAGTTAGTTTCAAAGGTATAACCAGACAAGCTAACACACGTCCAGAGAATGGAAAAGAGAAGATTGAGAGGTGGCATGATGGCTGTCTTTAAATATTTGGAGGGATGTCCTGTAGAAGATGGAGGCAGCTTGTTTTCTGCTGCTCCTGAGACCAGAACGCACGTCAGTGGATTCAAATGACAAGAAAACATTACGTAAGCCTGCCTAGCTAAACATTAGGAAGAACTTGACAGTAACAGCTATTTGATGATAGAATAAATTGTTTTGGGAGGGGGTGAACTCTCCCTCTTCGGAGGTCTTTAAACAGAGGTTGGATGAGCATCTTTTTGGAATGCTGTCTACTATATAAAAGTCAAAGTTTGTCTGCACATATGTCTGTCTGCATCAGCATATGATTGGCTGGCTGTGAAGCTTCTATGGAATCCTGGGGTTGACAGTTCAAGGAGGGGCCTTTAGAATTCTCAGCCAGAGAGCTCCTGATGCTATGGAAACAAGGCCTACCATCAATAAGGATGCCAGAAAACTTTTGGGAGGCATATGTGGGGAAAATTAAAGCGATATACACATCATAGCCCATTTCCACACTACACTGTTATAGTGCTATTATTCCACTTTCAACATCCTATGGAATCCTGGGATTTGTAGTTTAAGGAGGGGCATTTCAGAATTCTCAGCCAGAGAGCTCTTTGGCCTCAATAAACTGCAAACCCCAGCATTCTGCAGAATGTTGAAAGTGAAATAATAGCACTATACAGTGTAGTGCAGAAATGGCCATAGTACAAGGTCTTCTTGCCTCACACAGTAGATTGTATGGGTTCCATTATGTGAGGAATCTTAAAGCTGAGATTCAAAACAAAAAACGCTTCCAGAAAAATGTAAACAGAAAGAAAGAAAAAAGCCAGTACATCGACATCACTAGACAACATAGATTGGGGACTATGGGGAGAAGTTACAGGTACTGGAATAGGCTGGTTGCTATGGAGGTGATGCCTAGCAGCAAGGAGGACGACAGCATATTCCCACAGGAACCCAACCTCTGTGTGTTAACTACAGATAAAGATTGGATTGGGGAATATGGGGAAAAAAATTCCCTTTTTTTTTTTAATTATAAGAAAAGAAAAAACACAAAAATACATAATATGATAAACATAGTTGAAGGAAAAAAGGTTACAACAAAAAAAATGCTTAGATTTCTAGTTCTCTGTAAATTTACATAATATTACTTATTCAACACATTATAAATCAGGGAAAATTTACAGGTACATTAATAGGCCGGTTGCTATGGACACGAAGCCTAGCAGCAAGGAGGAAGACAGTGTACTCCCTCAGGAACCCAAACTGTATATGTAAATAACTCTGAATATAGATTGCATTGGGAAATATGGAACAAAGTTACAAGAAATGGAGAAGACAGTTTGGTAAGTTCTTAAGAGGAAAATAAAAATCCCGGGTAACACCCGGTAAATATGCTAGTACTTCTCTATGTTTCTGCATTATAGGGGGTTGAATTAGATGGCCCTTCTGGTCTTTTCCAGCTCTGTGATTTTTCTGTGTTTGCCTCTCATATGAGAGCAATCCTCTTGAACCAAAGTGTTTGCCTTGCAGGTGAGCCTGCTGACAAGCGCGTCTACCCCACTCATGGGTCTTCTCTCTTCCACCTGGAACAACCGCTGCCTTTCGGCCCCTGACTTGACGGCAGATAAGCGCCTGGTTCTCGGTGCTGCCGCTGCTGCTTCTTCCCTCTCCCTCCTCCCAAAACCAGAGCGGTCCATCAGCCCTGAGAGCAACGACAGCATCTCTGAAGAGCTCAACCACTTCAAACCCATTGTTTGCTCCCCGTGCACTCCTCCCAAACGGCTTCCTGATGGCCGGGTTCTGAGTCCTTTAATTATCAAGTCTACTCCACGGAATCTGACTCGGAGTTTGCAGAGGCCAACCACCTATGAAGCAAGTCCCAGGATCCTGAAAAAATGGGAGCAGATATTCCAGGAACGCCAGATCAAAAAGACTCTTTCTAAAGCAACTCTGACATCCGTAGTCCCAGAGGGAGGAGACGATTTTCTAGTTCCGAGCATCAGTTTGCTGGCCAAGGAGCCGCTGCAGGCATCAGCTGACCTGTCACCACCCAGTATCGTTGCACAGCCACAGGCAGAGTCAGACTGTTTCCCTTCCATCGCTGTAGCAAAGGTTGGCACCTCTTGCAGTATCAAGAGAAGCTTAGATGCAGAGGCAGCTGCTCCAGTGGCACCTCTGGGGAGACCCAACAAGAACCCTCTCAGTGCCAGAATCTCTGAAGTCTCAGATGCAAAATCAGCTTTACGCCTGGCTGGGTCTTGTCTGAACATCGATGCCAAAATGGTGGCCCGAAAGGTCATCCGGGTCAACTCGGCATTTCCAGAGAATGGTACTCAAGGCCGTTCCATCAAGGCAGCTGGGAAGAAGAAACTGAAATATCTAAACAGCAGCGAACTGAGCAACTTCCCCAACGGCCTACGTATCGAGAAGGCAGTGGGCGAGGATCCCGCGTTGCTGAGGCGGGGCGGAAGAGACAGTGCAAAATGAAGCACCTGGAACAGGCTGGCTCCATCAAGAGACTGAGGCAGCAGTCGGCCTGTCACGCGGGGCTGGCTGCTCCTGACCCCCTGAAGAGGAAGCGGGGGGCGGAGCGGAGGGTGCAGCAGGAAGAGGAGGACCGGCGGCTGGCCCTGCAGCTCCAGCGGAAGTTTGACAGTGAGAACCGGACAGTGGCCAGGCGGAGAGGGAGAGCCGACCAGTATTTCTTGCGGTCAAAGAGCACTACAGGTCCCAAGTAGCACTTAACTGAACAGTGTTGCCTTTTCTAGAATGATGTGAGCTTGATATATTAAAAAAAAAAGATCTGGGGAAAAGGAAGTGCTGTTGTGTTAACCTTCCATTTGCCCACCCCATCTGCATTTCTTTTTTGATGGCACGATGACCATAAACGCTTGGGTCTCTCCACCAATGTAAGAGCCATGCCTCTTCCTGAATATGCTTCTGAGATCATAAATCTTAATTCTCAGGAGTACATCACCCTGATCTAGGAGGAATGCTTGTCTGTGGCTGTGCTGGGCAGGCTGGGGAGGGGGCGGCTCTTTCCAAAGGTCTTCAGTGCACCTGTCATTTATAACACAACTGGGAGTAGAGATGTCACTTTGGAACCTCCATCTTTTCTGTGAGTGTTTGTTTCAAAGCTTGAAAGCAGCCTTAAGCTGGAGAGGGGGTCTGGCCGGTAAAGTTTTGGATACACAGAAATTTCAGTATTGAGCATTCAGATACAGGGACTGCTGCTTATTCTGAAACCATACAGATCACCATTTTGCGGAGGGAATATTTGCTATGTTTGCCCAAGCGTGTCCTCTGTTAGAGGACTTCAGTGCAGTAGGTGAAATTTTGACCTCCAGGAGCAAGTCAGGCCAGCAGGGGTCAAAATGCAAGGGAGCTCACTGGGTAGAATGAGAGACAGAGGGCAATGCTGCTCTCTCGCTCCTCCCCCCAGCACACTCTTCCTTTGGTTAAACAAGTCCTTTGTCATGCTCCTTGTGAGCCAGACCGGACTGGAGATACTAGCTATTGGTGCAGGTCCAGGCACTGCTCTGGGGACAGGATGTGCGTGCAAGCATATTGGGTGAATGGAGTGTCTGTGCAAGGTGTGTTGAGAGGGTTCCTTCAAACTCCTTTTGGTATTCAGTTTTTAAAATTGCACAGTTGGACACCCATCCCTTCCCCAGCACAGAGAAACTATCTTATTCATAGCATTTTTGATCTGGGGTCGGATGGTGTCAAATGGCCACTTATAGGCCTTCTCCTCTCAACGGTGGAGGTGGTACAGGCCCAGCATAGTAGGAGGAGTCTGTCAGCATGTTCTCTTAAAGCTTTGTTGAACTAAAAGTGGCATCAAGGAGCAGTATTGTGAGACCTACAAGCATTCCATGCCTGCTGGTGTTCAAAGGTAGAAAAAGAATGCTAGAAGAAAATAAGAATGACTTAGCATGCAGGAGATGGGATGGAAATCCAAGGGTGCTGGGGTGGGTGTCTTCCATGGCGGGGCTGGCGGGAGGCCAGGCATTGCAAGATGGAGAAGGCAAGCTGCTGCTTGTGATGGGAAGCCACAGGACTATGGACTTCTCTGTCTTTGATCACTGGCCATTGGGGATGAGCGGGCAGAGCGAGACTGCAGGGATGTAGCCTCCCAAGGAAGAGAGAGAGAGGGATTGAGAGAGACAGTAAGGCAGTGACAGCCCTCCTGTTTTCTCTAGGGTGGTCTTTAACTGACGCCATTGGATATTGCACACTTTGAACAGTGTTCTTCCTTTTAATGCCATCCCTGATGCCAAACAGATCTTTGGGAATATGGATTAGTTGTGCAAGTCTGTAACTGGATATGCAAGCCATTGAATGTATTAAAGGCTCTCCCCTCTGGCCTTTGTATAGAGGTGTGGGCCTTAAATGATTGCCGTTTGTCTAGTAATGGTCTTTCAAACACCCCAAGAGGTTTGGCATAGTGGTTGCAAGGGTATTTGCCCAACTAATAGCCTACAAATGTGCCCAGTGTCTTTGTGTATTCCTTGCTGCCATGGGTCTGTTGCAGCATCGCCCTTTCTCGCTGGCTGCCTGTATAGGACAGAGACATAACTGTGCTTCCTCCACCCCTCTGCTGGAATCTCTTGCTACTGATATATGTGAATGCCAGCTTTCTACATATCAGCTCTCATTTCTGTGAAACTTGATTGTTTTTGAAATAGTGTTCTGCTCATGGCCTAGTTGGCTGGTCAAAAGGGGAGGGTACTGTTTTCTGACATTTCCCTGACACCTCCCACTAGGGAAGGGGTGTGGAGAGGGTGGGTATTTGGACAGTGACAGAAGGGTGGGTGGGGATTTTGATAGTAAGTGAATGTCTGCAACTGCCAAAGACACAACCTGAGTCTGGAAACGTGCTCCCTTCTCTGACTCTCTGAACATTCTGCGGAAAAGCCCCATCCTTCAGGTTCTTTTTTGGATCAGTTGGCGGTGGGCATATCAGTGAAGAAGTGAAGCAGAAAGTGCCAAAAGATTGGATTTTGCAAAATGATTGTATTACGCTTTGTTACACACCCATCCGTGGTTTTTCTCTTCAGACACTTGGTGGGTCGCTGTCATGCTGTCACAGGCAAAGCCAGCACTTTGTAACAGTGCTCTCAACAAAAGCAAAAGGAAGAGGAAAGTACAAGCCTTAAAAGACTCTTGTGCATTTTTTTAAAGAACAGAACTGGCCTGGAGTGTGGTGCTTCAGCAATTGCCTGTGGGTCTCCCTGATGGGCCCCCCAGACTATGGCCGCGTCGTCATGCTTTACTTGCCTTCCAAGTGGACGCGATGCGCTTTGGAAGATGCTGCCCAGAGCGAGTTCTGCTTTCCGAGAGACCAGATAATGGTCTCTCAAGGTAACATTCCTTGCCTAAGCTCTGAATGTGGATGTGAATGTCCATCAAAACACAACTCTAGGCTGAGGTTTTGTGTGCCGGCTCTCCACCGTGAGATCAGAACTACGCTGTGTCGACTGAGCCGGCCCCACCATCTTTTTAGATGTTGTATTATAAGAGAATGGTGGGAAACATTCTTCCTTCTGCAGTAGTTTCAAAACACTGCAAGCAGGTATGGAAATAGCTTTCACTATGCAAACAGACAACAACACCTTTTGGTTATAGCCGATGGGATTTTGTGTATGTCTGGTTTTTCTGGTGTTTTAACACTCAAGAGAGTTCCAACTAAAAAATAGGTGTTGCCGTATTTCCCTCCTTCCCCAACTCCCCTCCACCCTGGTATGCTTTAAAAAATTTTGTGCTTTCATGTGTATTCTCAGCTCAGTACTTGAAAACCAGTGCAGTACGAGACAAAGCATCATATTTGAGATCGCAATTGAATCACTGTGGCTTCATCAGATTTTTTTTTATAAAAACAAATGTGTTTACTGAGAAATGAATTTGTCTGTGTCTTTGTGGGTAGAAGTTTACATGCCTGTAAAGTTTGTTTTTCTTTTTAAAAAATTCTTAAATATTTTATGGGAAAGATTGATCATGATGATTTACTTTCTGTCCTTTTCCTTCTCCCAGTCCCATTTACCTTACAAGGCACAGATGGAGGGGACAAGGGAGGAGGCCTTCTTGGTGGCTGCTCCCAGACTTTAGAACTCCTTCCCTTAGGAGGCCATGATGGCTCCCTCCTTGCTTTCCTTCCTCTGGCCAGTGAAAACTTTTCTATTGCAACAGGTTTTTAGAAACAGACTGCAGAGGGCTTATGATAGTATGCTGTCTTGTTTTCATATCCTATCATTTAACATGGCTTTATTTCTGTAGATTATTTTTTCAAATAACACACATACATATATATAGAACTGATATTCATGCAAGTTTTTAATGTGTTCAAGTTAAAATTTTCTGTAAAACTGCCTTGAGTTCCATTATTGGAGAAAAGGTGGGTGACGATGATTATGATGGCAACGGCCAATATCCTTAATGGGTCGTGCACTGACAGTATTGTAGCTGCGCTTCAGCTGTCAGTCTGACCCTCTGAAACTCATCTTAAAAGCCAGGCAGCCATACTGAATAAAGGATTGCTGTGGCACTGCAGAGCAGGGCACTGAAGGATGACACGGCTGGCCACAGTGCAACAAGGGGTTGTGACAGGACCCCACAGGTTTTGATTGTTGCACCATAGCTCATTGGTGGGAGGGAGCTGGACATGTCATCCTTTAGTGCCCCACTCTCTTGTGCTGGAGAACTCCTTTACTTGGTGGAGCTGACTAGCTTTTAAGGAGGTTTTTAGGAACATTCGTGGTCAGGGCCATAGTGCCATAATAGTAAATGTGAACACAAAACAGATACAAGGTCACAAGTCTAATTTAAAGCATTGTAACTGCCTAACAGGATGCCAAACCAATAATATGGCCGCCATCATCATCCTGCCTTACTCTCAGCGCTGGGTCTCAAAGTAGCTTACAAAAAATAATGTTAATATAAAATTAAAAAGCACACAAAATATTTTAAAGAGTTTTCTGAAGGCCAGAATACTGTGAACATCCTTCAGCCCAGCCCAAACTGGGATGAGAACATCCATGAAACAGTATTTTGTTTCAGATGTTTCCATGTTGGCAGACACATGTTCCTAAAATGGGATCACTCCAAGAAAGAAACTCTTCCTTTCCCATTTTGCCCTCCTCACCAGTTTCCCTGGCTTTGAGCAATGGAGGTCTGTTCTGTCGTCAATCAGATGCAGCAGGTTGATATTTCCAGCCCCTCTTGCCAAGGAGTAAGGCTATGACAATCAGAAGCGGGACCCTTGACCCCTAGAAGTCGTTGCAGCCTCACTTACCCATAGGAGGGAGCTGGAAATGTCTTCTTGCTATAGAATTAGCAAGGAGGTTCTGAAGGAGAATTGGAGACACCCCTCAGAATATTAACCGCACAGCAGTCTGAATAATGTAACATTTAATTACATGTTTGGAGGTACAACACTGACTTCAGAGGAAGAAGAAAGAGGCATGTGAATGTCCCCCGAACCGGAGAGAAACAAGAGTACAACAGCCAAGCAAAAGAAGTTCCTCTGCGGCAACGTCCCAGGTTTGAGGTCACCTTGAAGGGAAACGTCTAGCAAAACCAACTCATGAAAGAATCCAGAGAAATGGTGCCACCCCTTCTACGCTAGTGTACTGAAAACCTGGTGGTTTGCAAGGCGGAAGATCCAGATGCCAGTGGATGGCATCTTCTAGATCCGTTATTAACAGTCAGTTCTCAGTACCGTTTCCTCCTCTGGATTCTGCAAAGGCATCAAGACACTGGCCGGGGGGCGGGGGGGTTGCTTTAAGACAGCCTTTTCATAAAACCAGAATTCCAGCACTCGCGTAGCTGTTTATTTCACTCTGCACTTGCTGCATGGATTTAAGGCACACTGTTCAAATGGAAAAGGCCCTTGAAATTGTACTAACTGTTACATCTTTTTTCTGTTTTTCAACTTCTGCACTGAATTAACAGGACTAAACTACACTCAGGTCTTGGGCCTTCAACAGCTACGTAAGAACCGGATAGGCTGATGCCCTGTGTCATCACAGAAAGTTCTGGAAGATACGGCCACCTCTTCCTAGTTTTCTACACCAGGTAACTCTTCAGTGCTTACAGTGAACTGTTCATCGTTTGCTGGGGGTTCCTGAAGCTGTGGCCCGCTCACTTTGACCTCAGCAGAACTTCTGAGCATCTGGCTTTGGTCCATCTTGTCTGCAACCACCCGCTTCTTGCTGACTGACTGGTCCTTGTCCTGGTTGCAGAGGGATACGGTGGCTTTGTATTCGTTCCGGAATTCCTTCAGCAGCTCTAAGGCCTTCCGATACTCCCGCCAGTTGTCTTTCTTCCTCCGCAGAACACACACTGGAAGGGACAGAATCAGCATTTCATCATCTTATCTTGCCTGTAAAAAGTCAAACAACAGATCTGTGTACACTCTCATGTGCACCAGCTGAATTCGACACCCAGAAAAGCTAAATTGTGTGAGATGACTGTCCAGACTGGCAAATGTATTTCTGTGCTGTTCACTGAATTTATTTGGCTTCTTCCCGTGGCAAGTGGATTAGAGAGAACACAGATACCAGCAAATACAATCGTACAGTACTACAAAGGTGAGCAAAGTACAGCCTAGGTGTGCTGGGACTGTATCTCCCATCATCCTGTAATAAGGCTGTACTGCATAGGGTTGATGGCAGTTGCAGTCCACAAAGTGAACAGCCACACTTTGTCCATCCTTCCTGTATTGCTTTCAAGACCAATGGGCCACACATACAGATCTAAGGGAAAATGTGTATACACACCACATGCGCACACACTTCTGTATACCATGTTGTGGTTGTCTGCAGAGGAATCTTGGTTTTTGTGAAATACAGATAAACATGATCCAGTTTCAGTGACATAACCTATTTTATCTTTTTATGTTTACAAAAAGTGCCCATCGTCATCTCCTCATGTTCAGAAACCCCCATTTTCAACTTCCAATGTACAGGTTTTATTGTATTTGTAATCATTATTTTTAAAAATACATCCCATTCTCTATCTAGAGATGTCAGAGAACAACACAATTTTAAAGTGACAGAATTCTGACCAATTCAATAGTGTGAAACAATGGAGAGAAATCCACAACCCAGTTGGGGCTGAGCCGTGCCATGATCATGGGATCCCGGCATCTTTGGATAAAGACCCAAGTAACAACTGTGAGTTCATAAATGAGGCCAGTGCGCCACCAGCCAGGCCTCCGCGCAGAGGAGATTTCACAAAGGAGCCAGGCGCTGCGGCAGAGAAGGGAATATTTCCCGTCCCCTGGACAAGACACTGAGGAGGCAGCGGCCCTGGTAGATCTCAGGGCTCTGGCAGCTGTATGTAGCCTCAGTCCCAGCATCTCCAGTTAAAAACACGGTGAGGCCAAACCTCAGTCGTTAACCGAGTTCCACTTTCCAATTTAACACTTTCTAAATAAACCCTGCCAGGAGGTAGCTACAGGATGGAGGGAGAATGAGAGGCTTGGCCAGAATTTCCCACCTCCCCACAAATTTTTCTCCCACTCCTCAAATTGGTAGCATTGCAGTAACTTAAAATTTCAGTTGAGCCTTCAGAGATACTGCTTGGGCATCCAAAGAAAAGCGGTAAGCCAGTTGATGAATGGAATGCAAACACAGCAAATAGAATAATTCTAGGTATTTGTGATTTTCAGTGTTTACTCTGCACCACTGAACAGTTGGAGACTGAAGGAACATTCATGAGGGGGCAGAATTATTAAGGGGGGGCAATGTCTACATCCCCCCCAAATAGCTGTACCGTCTGTCCCACCCCAGTTTGCACCTTGCCCCAAGGGCTGCTTGGAGGGAACGACATGATGGAAATTGAGATTCTGTTTGATCCTGATGGAGCAAAAAACACCACCCATGTGTCTGGAGAGGGAGCCCAGGAGGGGGACCATGGTCAACTAAATTTTATTTTTATTTATTTATTTATTTGTACCCCGCCTCTCCATATGGATCAAGGCGGCGAACAACTTACAAATAGCATGTATTTCGAAACATTTCTATACATGCCCCCAACAAGCTGGGTACTCATTTTACCGACCTGCAGAAGGATGGAAGGCTGAGTCAACCTTGGAGCTGGGTAGGATTGAACTTACAACCTTCTGGCTTGCAGAACTGGCATTTAACCACTGCGCCACCAGGGCTCCTTCCAGTTTCATCCATTTTTGTTGAGTGCACAGCTTTATCTCACACGTGGCCAAGAAACAGGCATTGAGCAAGGAGTAACGGGAGACCTCCTTGCACGACATTGTGAAAAGTAGTCACATCCTTTATAGGACTTGAAAATGGACAAGGCACCAGGACCAGATGGTTTTACTGCATTATATTATAAAAAGGTTTGCAAAAGAATTAATTCACCCATATCAAGCAACTTTGAAAGAAATACAAAATTACGGGGAACTGCAATACTGGGGAGAAGCAAACATTGTATTGATACCTAAAGAAGATAAGGATAAAAAAGAAGTAGTTAAAAACTACAGACCAATCTCCTTGCTGAATATAGACTAAAATACTGGCGACAGTATTGGCAAAACGACTGACACATGTATTACAGGACAAGGTTTATGAAGGTCAAACAGGCTTTCTCCCAGGCAGATACGTGAAGAACAACATAAGAACATTTTTGGATGTGATTGAATACTATGATAAAAACCCAGGGAAGAAGATAGCTTTTATTTTATTGGATGCAGAAAAAGCTTTTGGTAACCTTTCCTGGGAATTTATGCATCAAATCTTAATATGACCTGGGAGGAACCTTTTGTAAATGGATTGAAATGATTTACCAAGACCGATCAGTGAAGCTACTTACAAATGGAGATACGACGACAAGCTTTGCTATAAATAAGGGGGTATGGCAAGGGTGCCCTTTATCACCACTATTATTTATAGCCGTATTGGAAGTGAAAAGTAGTCACACTGCTGTCATTGTGGCCAGAGACTGTGTTCCAGGGGAGGGTGACCAAAATGGTCAAAGGCCTGGAAACCATGAAGCCCTCTGAGGAGCAACTTAGGGAGCTGGGTCTGTTTAGCCTGATGAAAAGAAGGTTAAAGGTGACACGATAGCCGTGTTTAAGTATTTAAAGGGCTGTCCCATGGAAGATGGAGCAAGCTTGTTTCATGCTGTTCCAGAGACTAGGACATGGAGCAATGGCTTCAAACTTCAGGAAAAAGATTCCACCTAAACATTAGAACTTCCTGGCTATAAAAGGAGTTCAACAGTGAAATGTGCTGCTGCCTGGAAGTGTGGGAGAGTCTCCTTTGGGGTTTTTTAAAAAGAAGCTGATGGCCACCTGTCAGGAATGCTTTGCTTGTGTAACCTAGCGTGGCAGAATGGGGCTGGATTGGATGACCCTTTGGGGTCTCTTCCAACGCTGCAGTTCTATAATCACTGATAACACAAGTCACCAAGAGCAGCTGCACCCCATAAGCATGAGCCCCTCATTGTTCTCTTACTGTACTCCCCATCTCTGGCCCCAGCAAGCCCAGCCTGAACACACCAGTCAGTCCCACTTCAGTCACTCCAGGTACTCGCACTTTGTAGTTGAGTAGTTACCTAAGGGTGTATGTACGATATTTGTGGGCTTCCTCATCTCCAAAAGGATTTCTTCCAACTGTTCTGCCTTGGTCTTGTGGGCCTTTCGGGCTGGGACTCGCATTACCTAGAAGTAAAGCAGATTAAAACAGAGCATCTCAGTTGGCAACTTTAACTTCCCTTTTAAAAATGGTTGAAAAGATTTTAAATCTAACCCAGAAGGGCAATGAAAGGGCCAATTTGCCCAAGAAAGGAAGCACAGTGGACTGAAGACAGCAGTTTATTTAACAACACAGTGCCATCTAGAGGTCTACATTCAGGCTGAACATCTGGCACTGAAGCAAGCATACACTTTCAACACTTGCAGTTTTGCAAAATCTACTCCGCAACAGCATGAAACAACATAAAGCAGTGATTCTTAGCCTTTTCTTTACTAGGGACCCCCTGTAAACACAACTTGTTGCCAGGGACCCCAAGACTTAACACAAGATTTAAATATTTAAATTTAGAGTTAAATATATTCAAATATTTATTGATTAATTAAAGATGTCTAGAGACTAGGCGTCAAATCCCCACTCATACACTGGGTCTTTTGACACTTCCAAATTAAGGGCAAATTCCTTAATTCAGTGTTGGGTCCTCTCTTTCGTCAGCTCCTGCCTATGGAGGCTCACTCAGTACAGCTTCCACGCACATGGGATCCTAAAGTCTTGCCTGTGGAAAGAGTGGATCCCCTGGTTGAATTAATGGAACTTGTCTGTATTGCAAGCACTGAAACAACATGCTTCTGTCCGTTCTTCTTGCCTACGGAAGTTTACCTGGGACCATGCATGCACTCCTTGCAAAGTGTGCTCGGGGGGGGGGGCTAAGCCAGTTGGGAGACTTTATAAGCAGCGCATGAGCGTAATTGGTCCCAAGTGAGCTTCCATAAGTCCTTCCTGTGCCCTACAGCAGATGAGTTCTGCTTTTTGACCCTTTCCCTTACATTTCAGACTGCCATGGTTGTTAGCCAAAAGGGCCAGTTAGCTGATGATAGGATTAGAATGCTTTGCTGATGCTTAATTTGTTAATCCTAGATATTCCCAAGAGCTTAATAATTGCAGCTTCTAAATTTTTCCTTGGCTCAGAATACTTTACTTTTAATTTAGCATGGCTCTACCTTACTTTGGCCTTCGGATAAACCTCTAACCTTTCACTTCTACAGTGACAGGGAATCTGAAGGCCATTTTGAGGTCTTCCAGCCCCCAGGAGAGCTGAGGTTCTGCCGTTTTGGCAAAATTTAAAGTGACCTCTGATCACTTCTGGGTGTATTTTCTTCCCATTTCAGGTCCTTTGGGTGTGCTGTGAGACCTAAAGGAATGAAAGGGGAGAGTTTGTGCCTTCTGGTGGCACAAATTCCCCCCACACACTTTTTTTTTACCAATTTTTTTTAAAAAATTGTCATTTGGGATGTAATGGGTCGCTGGAGGCTACACCAAAGTTTTCATAGAATCATAGAAATGTAGAGTTGGAAGAGACCACACAGGCCATCCTGTCCAAACCCCTGCCATGCAGGAATACCCTCAAAGCAGAGTAGAGTGGTACCAGTACCTCCCTTGATCTAGACACCACACTCCTATTGATGCAGCGGAGAATTGCGTTGGCTTTCTTGGCTGCCGCATCACACTGCTCACTCATGTTCAGCTTGTGGTCTATGAAGACTCCTAGATCCCTTTCACACGTACTGCTATCCAGCCACATGTCCCCCATCCTATATTTCTGTATTCCATTTTTTCTACCTAAGTGTAGGACCTTACGCTTCTCTTTGTTTTCTCCAAGTACAGGATGCCCACCCTGATCTGACCAGTTGATTGGCTAAATGCTGCACCACTATTAATTGTGCTTCCCTCATTCATCTCAGATGGCTTAGCACAGGGGGACTGCAAAGGACTTGTAAGTAACCAAGGCTTGGAAATCAAGCCCTATGAGGAGCAGGTCAGGCAGCTGGGTAAGTTTAGCCTGGAGAAGGGAAGGTTAAGACATGAAGTGATAGCTATGTTTAAATATTTGAAAAGATGTCCTATGGAGGATGAAGGAAGCCTGTTTTCTGCTGCTCCAGAGACTGGGACACTGTGCAGCAATGGCGTCAAACTCCAGGAAAAGAGATTCCACCTAAACATTTGGAAGAATTTCCCAACAGAGCAGTTTGACAGTGGAATCCACTGGTGCCTCAGTGGAGTGTGGTGGAGTCTCCTCCTTCTCTGGAGGTTTTTAAAGGAGAGGTTGGGTGGCCATCTGTCAGGAATGCTTTGATGATATCTTCCTGCATGGCAGAAGAGGGCTGGACTGGGTGGCCCTTGCGATGTCTTCCAGCTGTAGGATTCCACGATTCAAACATGTTAACCTGACCAGAAGCAAGTCATAGGGAAAAGAGCCCCTTGCTGGCTAGAGACTTCAGGGTACCCTCCCATTTTGCTTCAATTAATCATGCAAGCCCATATTCTTTTGAGAATTAGCCACTGAATGAGGTACCATTTAGCAAGGCAGTGGATGTCCAGGGCTCTTAGAGGTCTCTCATCCAGGGGGTTGCCATAAGCCCAAGTCAATTTGACAGCAAATAACAACAGTACCACAGTGTAAAGAGGTGTCAACAGCCCACGGAAATGGTATGCTGAATAGACAGAAGAGCAGTGGCATTCAGCAGCCTGACCATGCTAAAGGAGCAGGCGAAACACTGAGATTGTCCTGAAAGAAAGGAGATGGCTCTTCAGTGATGAAAAGGGAAGTGTTGTGGCATTTCTGGTTGCCATTTTGAGAGGGACTGGGATGAAAAACGAGGCATCTGGGAGCCCAGGGTGGGATTGTGGGAGACATGGAGTGTTTTGTGCAAGGTTGCACATGGCTTTCTGTATGGTTTTGGGTGAAAATCACCTGAAAATGAAGAGGCTGTGGAAGTGGCAGGGAACCTCCTAGAGCCACCTATGGACTGTGGACTCCACTTTCCCCATCGGAATGTGGGTCTTTTCCCCGCACCTAATATGAAGGCAATCCAGAAGAGTCTGGGAGGTTTGGACCATAGAAGGTTGTGGCGTTCAGATCATACACATTCTAGAGGGAAGATTCTTCCAGGAACCAGCTGACTGACCTTCTTCTCTGCTGGCATGTACGGCTTCTGAAAACTGTCCAGCCTGGCCTTGGATTCGCGGTACACCCGTGGATACTGGAGAGCCTTCTCCAGCGCTTGGACATTGTGCTGTATTCCTGGTTGGAATAGAAACAGAAAGGGAAGGAGGGTTCAGATGAAAGGTGAAGGAGAAATTAATGGGCTTCGTCTTTTAACATGAACCCACTAAATGTGCACTTTCTGAATGTATAGATGAATCAAAACCCATGTATAGAGTGATATTTCTGTTTTTCCAAACTTCACAATACCATTTGCAAACTTAAAAAAAAAACAGAAATAGGTATAAGAAGGAAAAGGTATCCAAATATTTATATATTAGGGGAAAATACACACAAAGCTAAACTCTGGGAAAATGCTAGCAAAAGTACAAATATTTAGACACCTGCATACAAAAATGCATATTTCGGTACCAAGGCACAGAAAAATGCTTATGTATTTTCAAGGAGTGATTAAAAATGTTCACAAATTGATGTGCAACTGTAACAAAAGAAAAAAGAGAAACTGAACAGAATCAAATTTGACAGAATGGTTCGTCCTTAGGCCCACTGTATTGAAACACATTCGCTTGCCAGTGAAAAGCCAGTGGAATTCCAGACCCTGGGAGCAGCCCCCAAGAAGGCTGCCGCACATCCCCAGAAGATGTGTCTCTGTTTGATGGTGGTGGCACCAAGAGAAAGACCTTCTACAAAGAGCTTAAAATCCAGCCTGACTAATATGGGGAATCTCTAACAACCTAGATTGCGTAGGGTTTTTGCAGGTCACATTTTGGGGGAAAGGTGGAGAAAAAATAACAACGGCAACTACAAAAGAGAACCACTAAGGTGCTCTGGGAGTAATTTCCAAACCAACCAACAAGTCCTTGGAATGAAATCACTATAGACAAGATCACTAAAAACACAAGTGAAAAAAGCAACATCACTTAGAACGGGCCATCTTATCCAACGATACCTCAGTGATTCCTCGATTCTGAGACAGAATCATTGACCGTCCAAATCCCCAGTCAGCAATACCTGGTAGACTGTGAGGCAAACAATAACAGTAATAATGATGGCTGGCCCTCTGTATTGAATTTATGGATTCCTTACCTAGAGTTACAGCTCCATGAATCCTCTGTACAGTTGGCCCTCAACTTTTGCGGGTTTGATTTGAGAGTTCGTAGCTGTTCTTAACTTGCAGTGTTATCATAAGTGTGCTGTAGGTGGTGATAGTCCTGTACCGTAAGGAGAGGAAGTGGCGCTGGAGGGGTTGCTGGCTTTGCATTCCTCCCTCTTTCTCTTTCTTCTGCTGCTGCCCTGCTCATCTTCCTCCCGTCGCCTACGCCAGTCTCCAAGCCTGCCCCCTCCACAGCCAGCTCCTCCTCCTCCTCACCTGGCACCCACCTCTCTGCAATCTGCTCCCCAGAAGAAGGGATCACAAAGCATAGTCCAGAAACAGACTTCTGCACACGGAAGGCAGTAACTCTGCTCCTCAGGAGCAGGGATCAGGAAGCATTCCCCAAAAAGCTATTCGGGCAGATGGAAATTGATCACTCTGCTTCTCAGAATCAGAGGATGAGGAAGCGCTGTACAAAAGGAGCCCTGGTGGCGCAGTGGTTAAATGCTAGTACTGCAACCACAAGATTGTGAGTTCGATCCTGCCAGGCTCCAAGGTTGACTCAGCCTTCCATCCTTCCGCAGGTCGGTAAAATGAGTACCCAGCTTGTTGGGGACAATTAGCTAAAACAGATTGTAAACCGCTTAGATAACACTCAGTTGATAAGCAGTATAGAAATAAATGCTATTGCTATTGCTATTATTGCAAAAAGGGACTTGTGCATATGGAAAAACCAGTAACTCTGATGTACTGTCCAGAAAGGGACATGTGCACATGGAAGACAACAACTCTGCTCCTCAGAAGAAGGGATCACAAAGCACTGGCCAGAAAGGGATTTGTGCACATGGAAGCCAACAGCTCTGCTAAATAACAGTTCAAAAAGGGACTTCTTTTCTAAGGTCTTCACTTTTGGTGGGCAAGGAATGGAGAGGAGAGGAAGGTGAGGAGGATGAGCTGCTGCCACCACCCAGCCCTACCAAGATCTAGGGCCTTTTCTAGGGGAAGGCTTGGTGACTAGCAAAGGTGACAGAGGTCTGGGGGGAGGCGTGGTGGTGCCAACAGGGGCTGCTGAAGATAAGGAAAAAAGCCCTGCTTTGGTGTCCCTCATCCTTCTCTGCCTTCTCCTCAACACTGAAGGAGATTTATGCAGCTGCAGTCTATAGCATGCAGATTTTAGGGGTGGGGAACTAGATATATGTGTGGTTTTTCCACTGTTACCAGGATCCTGAGCCCCTAACCAGAGGTGTATCTAGGGTGGGGCAAGTAGGGCATGTGCCCTCGGCACCAGTGCCGAGGGGGGCACAAAAAAGCCGGCCAGAAGATTTAGCAGTGGAGGAGGAGGAGGTGGTGGTCATGGTGGCGGCAGCCCTGGAGGCAGGGGCACAACTTCCACGCTTGCCCTAGACGCTGTTTACTCTAGATGCGCCTCTGCCCCTAACCCTCAGGAAAGTCGAGGCCCTACTGCATTCATTAAGACTTTGTGTCATGATCTTGGCATTATTACTACAATGGTGAATGCCCTCTCAAATCCACTTGAAATCTGGAATCTACTTGAAATCTGCAAATCTGCAGCTCTCGAATCTACTTGAAATTGACACATCAACGCATTTGAATCTACTTTAACTCTACAGATCTACCAGGCAGCAGCCACACTGAGAGATGGAGGGCCAGGAGACTGGCTTTTCCGACCAAGGAGCGAGGCTGTGGCAAAGAGAAGAAGGACTCCTCTGCAAGACCTTGTCACAGCCTTGCTTGCCGCTGAGAGAGGGATGGAAATGTCTATTTATTTATTTATTGAATTTATATCCTGTGTTTCTCCCAGGATGGGATTCAAGGCAGCTTACAACAATTTAAAAAGATCCAGCTAACACGTTTAATTTACAAAAGTTAAAAAGGAATTAAGCAACAAATATTAGTTTTAGAAATATGATTGAATACAGTTAAAAATACTTAAAACATAGTCCATTTCCGCACTAGACTGTTATAGCGCGATGATTCCACTTTCAACCTCCTATGGAATCCTGGGGTTTGCAGTTTCGGGAGGGGCCAGTCGGCCCCTCCCGAAACTGCAAACCCCAGGATTCCATAGGAGGTTGAAAGTGGAATCATAGCGCTATAATAGTCTAGTGTGGAAATGGCCATATTTACAACATAAAGAATACAGCACATCACTTTATACACTACTACTACTACTACTACTACTACTACACACTACTACTCCATAATTAAAATTCAAATGCCTGCCTAAATAAAATGTCTTCACCTGATGGGAAGAAGAGAGCACGGAAGGACCCAGCCAGACCTCCCATGGAAGGGAGGGTAGCAGCCAGGGGGAAGGCTGTCTCCCGAGTCTCCACCAACTGCACCTGCGGAGGTGGTGGGACTGAGAGAAAGCCCTCCCCTGCAGATCTTAAAGCATGCACTGGCTTGTCCAAGGAGATAACGTCCTTTCGGATAATCTGGACCCAAGCCACGTGGGGCTCTGGAGGTCAAAACCAGCACCTGGGCTCTGACCAGTAGCACCACCTCACTCTCTGGCACCCTGATTGCCAGGGGGATGGAGCTCAGTTTCTTGTGCACATGCTGCCTGACACAGTCAGTTTTGGAGGCACGGTGGGCCAGCAGACACTACTTAGAATCACAGAATAATAATAGGGTTTGAAGAGACCCCGAGGGCCATCCAGTCCAACCCCATTCTGCCATGCAAGGAGACACCATCAAAGCTCTCTCTTTGATAGATGGCCATCCAACATCTGTTTAGAAACCTCCAAAGGAGACTCCACCACACTCCAGTGTATTCCAGCTTGTCAATATCATTCCTGAACTGAGGTGCCCAGAACTGGACACAGTATTCCAGAAAAGGTTTGACCATAGCAGAATTGAGTGGTAACATCATTTCTCTTGACTTAGATACTATACTATTGATACAGCCTAGAATCACATTGGCTTTTTTAGCTGCTGCATCACATTCTTGGCTCATGTTCAGTTTGTGGTCTACCATGACTCTTAGATATCTTTCACGTGGGGTCAAGCCAGGTGTCACCCATCCTTTATCTGTGCATTTCATTGTTTCCGCCTATTTAACATTGCATATATAACTAACTAGGCAATGCAGAATATGCAGAGGAGATTGATGATGATGATGATGATGATGATCATAGGAGCTTATGCCACTGTTCCTATGAGAAAGAAGGTCCTTCACCCGGTCCCACCTGGTCCCATCTCAACTGGCCTCTCGTGCTGCCTCCTCTCTTGCCAGGGCCTAGGAAGTCCAAGGAATCCCCGGGGCATTTTACAATAAGAAGAGACCAACTCACCCATCGGCTCCACGAAATCTGGCCCAGGGTCTCCCCCAAGCAGCTCCTCGTAACCCTTGTATTTATCAGGCACTATCCGTGATTTTTGAACCTTTCCTTCCTGTGGCTGCTCAGTCAGCTTCGTGGGGAGACTGGGAACTTCATCCATCTGCAGAACCAAGCCAGAGACAGGGTGAGTCTTTACCACCCAAAAAAGAAAATCCCTCTAAACGTTCCAACACAATAACCTCCTCTGCAGCCATGAAATCAAATCACAAGGAAGGAGATTTTGACTAGCCATTAGAATTTCCTATAGGTTGGCAGTAATGGTGTGGGGAACGGCTACTCCCAGTGGGAAGGCAGGAAACCCAAATTGGTGGATGCTCCCATCCCTGCTTCCAGCACTGCCAATAAATATTTTTGGCCCAAAAAAGGTTTCCTTCTTGTCCAAAATATGCTTCAAGTTTTCTCTTGGCAAGACCAAAACATCCAGACACCAGCCAACTGTCAGCTGGGAGTGATGCAATATTATTGCTGTTACCATCATCATCATCATCATCATCATCATCATCATCATCATCATCATCATCAAATATTTTGCACTGGCAATGTAACTAAGTAACTTCTCCTAGTCCAACTGCCCCTCCCCAGTCCTCTTTAAGAGCCAGCAACCAGATCACGCAAAGAGGATCTATTCAGCTTCTGACCAGGATGCAAGGAGAACGACATTTCCACCCTCCTCCTGCCGGCAACTTAGGCTGTGGCAAGGGCATACAACCGGGCTCCTGCTTCTGCGTGTCACAGTTGTGCTTGCTGACAAGACCAAGGTGCAAATGTCATCCAGAGGACAGGATCAAAATTCAAAACGACCTGGATAGATTGGAGAGCTGGGCCAAGGCGAACAAAATGAAATTCAACAGAGAGAAGTGTAAGGTCCTACACTTAGGTAGAAAAAATGGAATACAGAAATAGAGGATGGGGGACACGTGGCTGGATAGCAGTACGTGTGAAAGGGATCTAGGAGTCTTCATAGACCACAAGCTGAACATGAGTCAGCAGTGTGATGCGGCAGCCAAGAAAGCCAATGCAATTCTCGGCTGCATCAATAGGAGTATGGTATCTAGATCGAGGGAGGTACTGGTACCACTCTACTCTGCTTTGGTTAGACCCCATCTTGAATCCTGTGTCCAGTTCTGGGCACCCCAATTCAAGGAGGACATGGTCAAGCTGGAGCAAGTCCAGAGGAGGGCGACCAAAATGGTGAGGGGCCTGAAAGCCATGAAGCCCTAGGAGGATAGACTTAGAGAGCTGGGGATGTTTAGCCTGCAGAAGAGAAGGTGAAGAGGGGACATGATAGTCATGTTTAAATATTTGAAGGGATGCCACGTAGAGGAAGGAGGGGGCTTGTTTTCTGCTGCTCCAGAGACCAGGACAAGGAGCAATGGATTCAAGCTGCAGGAAAGGAGATTCCACCTGAACCTCAGGAAGAACTTCCTGACGGTCAGGGCTGTCCGGCAGTGGAATCTGCTGCCTTGGAGTGTAGTGGCCGGCCCCTCCCGAAACTGCAAACCCCAGGATTCCAGAGGAGGTTGAAAGTGGAATCATCACGCTATAACAGGCTAGTGCGGAAATGGCCATTGAAAACCTTCACCCTTTTACACAAAGGTGGTGCCTTATCAGATTGGGGATGGCCACACCAATCTGGGAGGAGTAAGGGCCCGTTACGGGGGTCTAAATGAAAGCATTGTGGGCACCCATTGGGCCTCCAAGGGGAGGGCATCGCACAACTGGGGTGCCATGGCTGAGAAGGCCCTGCCCCATCTTCCGCACACAATGGCCATTTCCACACCAGACTGTTATAGCACTATAATTCCACTTTCTTTTTTTTTTTGTATATATTTTTTCAAAGTTTTACTCAAAATAACCCCCCTACCCACTTCCGAGCATCATTTTTCCAGTTGAGTTTGTGTTCCCATGTGTACATTTTTTCTATTCTGAGATTAACACATTATTCCTTTTAACCTTTTTACATTCAGCTTATACTTATTCTATAACATCTTTAATTTTCATTACCATTTTTCCGACACTCTTTCTTATTCTTTCCCTCATTCCTTTATCCCGTTCAGAACTTCTTGCCATTCTCTTTCAAAGTCCTGGATTGGTTTATTTTTAAGTGAAAAAGCCAACCTTTCTATCTCTACCCTATCCAGAACTTTTAATTTCCATTCTTTTATATCAATATAATTTCCCTCTTTCCAATGTTGCGCATATGTCATTCTTGCCACAGTTATAACGTATAACAATGTTTTCTGGTGAGATCTTCTTTCTCTTTCTTGGCCTAACATATTCAACAAATAAAATTCTGGTTTCATTTCAAAGTTTAAATTATACATTCTCTGAATTTCGTCATGTATTTCCTTCCAAAATTTCTTTGCAACCTTAAAAGTCCATGACATAGGAAAGGAGGACCCCTCTTTTTCACCACATTTCCAACTAATTCCACTTCAACCTCCTATGGAATCCTGGGGTTTGCAGTTTCGGGAGGGGCCGGCTGGCCCCTCCCGAAACTGCAAACCCCAGGATTCCATAGGAGGTTGAAAGTGGAATCATCGCGCTATAACAGTCTAGTGCGGAAATGGACTATGTTTTAAGTATTTTTAACTATATTCAATCATATTTCTAAAAATAATATTTGTTGCTTAATTCCTTTTTAACTTTTGTAAATTAAATGTTTTAGCTGGATCTTTTTAAATTGTTGTCAGCTGCCTTGAATCCCATCCTGGGAGAAACACAGGATATAAATTCCATAGGATGTTGAAAGTGGAATAATAGCGTTGTAACAGTCTAGTGCAGAAATGACTGATGTATTGCTCTCGTTGGCAGAAACAGAGGAGGGCTTCACGGCACACCTCAGACCTCGGTCTGGCACACATAGGAACAGGCGTTCCCCCAAGTATCGTGGTCCCAAGCCAATTCCTGTATACCAAATACCAGCTGTAACTTTGCAGCCTCAATGGGGCAGAGCAGCCCTCTGGGCTCTGCAGCATGCCCACCCATGCTGTTGCAGCTCAAGAAGATACCATCTTCACACCTCTCTTCAAAGCAGCCCCCGCCAGTATTTTTTTTTTTTGCATTTTTTTAGCTTATGCCTCTAGAACAGTGGTTCTCAACCTTCCTAATGCCGCGACCCTTTAGTACAGTTCCTCATGTTGTGGTGACCCCCAAGCATAAAATTATTTATTTATTTTTTACAATGCCCCCCCCCCGGCAAAGGCCGCCTCGCCAGCCAGGAATGGGGGGCGGGCAGGGAGGGAAAGAGGAGCTGCGCGTCTCCCCTGGGAAAAAACTCCGAGAACCCCCCTCGGGCTCTGCTTCTGCTTTGCTCTCGTTTCCGCGGGGGGGGGCAGTGTGGGAAAAGTTTCCAGAATGTCGACCCTGGCCAGCAGGGGGAGGAATCCCAGCGCCTTTGTCTTTTGAGCCAGGCAGAGCTCATCCCCCCAGAAAAGCACTGCCTTGAGGCCCCCCAGCCCTTCCGCAGCACCCCCTCTGTGGCGAGTGGGGCAGGGGCCGTGGCGAGGAGGGGGCCTGCCCCCTGTGATGCCGCCACCCCCCCGAGCTGGCCCGTCAGAGGGAAGGTTCTCCCGGTAGCAGAGAAGGGGAGCGATTTCAGTCCCTTCTGAACAGGGGGCAGGAGGACACGAGCGCGTGGCTCGCGCTTGCGCACCACCACCGAGGAGGGAATGGAGCCTAAGACCATCGGAAATACGTATTTTCCGATGGTCTTAGGCGACCCTCGACCCCCCAAAGGGGTCGTGACCCACAGGTTGAGAACCGCTGCTCTAGAACAGAGTGTGATGAACCCTGGGGGGGGGGCTTAGCAATGGAGTACCCTAGCAACCCTGGGGATTTAAATGGGTTGGCTGGTGCAAATGGAACCCAGGCTAGCCAGATGGGAGGAGTGAGTAACTGAAATTTAATTGGAAAAAACAGAGTTAAAGTTCAGAAGAGAAGAGTGTGTTTGGAGTTGAGAGAGAGAGATCTGAGAGTGTGTGAGAGAGAAAAGGAACGTGTTCATTGGTTTTCAATATAGAAGTCTTGTGCTGGTTGCTAACCCTTAATTTACCAACTACCTTTTACCCTGACAGTGTGTTACATAAAGAATTATTTATATTTTTGTAAGAGCTGTCTCAGTAGAGGATCTTTGCTCTGAACTGGGTTACATACGCTACCACCAGTAACATAGTCATTGGATAAATACATCCATGCTTTGCCCTATATCTGAAAGGGTGCGGATTTAGGGAAAGCAGTAGAGAGAGATAAACTGGAAGAGGAAGCCAATGGGGGACAACAATTTAGAAGGGTGCTACATTCTCTACGAAGAGAGACCTAAGAAGAACTAGGTGTTAGAGTCCTGGCTTGGTCCAGAGATCTCCCTGGTTGTGACTCTTCACACAGAGTTTAGGACATCTCTCCCAACACACACACACCTGGGTCATGAAAAAGGACTCCGATTTCTCTTCCCCCAGGACTTCCTCTGCAGTACTAAAAATGTCAGCCTCACTGGGAAATTCATCATCAAGTGCCGAAGGCATGGCGTCTAAGTGGGCTTGGGCAAACAACTGGTAAAGCTCTCTGGAAGATGACCGGGAAGGCAGAAGGAGTTGGGATGAAATCTTTTGCAGCTGGGATGATTCAAATAACTGAAGGTCCTCTGTCTGTAATACAGAAGTTGAGCTCCTCTGTGGTTCAAACTCCAGATCTGGTTTTTGGGATACTGAGAGATCTTGTTCCTCTGGAAAATCATGTTCAGATGAAAGTGGAAGAGACTCTGAAATCTCATCTTCTCCTCTAAGAGAGCCACTCGGTGGAGCAGACTTGGAAGAACTCTGTTCTTGCAAAAATGAGCTGGGCGATGAGACAATTTCTGTCTGATCCTGTTCTGCCGGAAGTGTTCCAATAGGTGGAAACAGCTCGGTCAGATCTGGATCCTCTGCAAGTGGATTAAGTAGAGGGTCAGGTTCCAAGAGATCTTGGGCTGGCAAGACTGGGCTGTGCGAGGGAGATGGTTCTATCTGGTCATCACCTACAGGAGAAGCTTCTGGTGAGAAAGCCCCAGAGAGATCTTCCGCAGGCGATCCATTGGGTGAGGGGTGTTCTAACAAATCCAGTCCCTGAGGACTTGAACTGGCAGGTGGTATGAATTCCAGCTGATCATCTTCTAGCATGGGGGATCCAGTTGGTGGAAAGGCCTCAGATGGATCCATTTCTACAACTGGTGGAGGAGGAGACTTGGACATATCCTGCTCTGCTGCCGGAGGTTCCATTGGTGGAAAGGGCTCTGAAAGAGACTCTTCTGGTAAAGGCAAGTTCACTGGTGGAATTAGTGGTAGACGCTGTTCCTCAGAAGTCCCTGGTGGGTGAGTCTCAGAGAGATCCGTCTTTACCATGTATGACCCAGATGTCGGGACTGGTTCGGACAAATCCTGTTCTTGTGAAGGCAAATGAGGAGAGAGAATGGGTTCTGCTTGACCTTCTCTTGTCAAGGTAGGTGGAATGCTCTCAGATCCACCCTTTTCAACTGAAGTGGTTCCACTACGAGGACCAGATTCAGGTTGATCCTCTCCCGCTAGAAGCCCCAGATCTTGTTCTGTTGTCTCGCGCGTCTCAACCTGTGTTGCAAGCTCCCTTGGATCCTGTTCCTCCAAAAATGATCTGCACGGGGGAAGAGACTGGGACTGGCCCTGTTCCAGTGAGGATGGGGCATCACTGATATTCGAAAACAGCAACTGATCTAGTGAAGATTGGGTATCGGGGATGGTTGCAGACTGCTGGGTAGAGGATTGGATAGTGGAGACATCATCGCTAAAAGAACTGTTCAGAGAATCAGGTGCAGATCTGTCTTCTGGTTTGAGAGTGAGGAGGATCAGTTGATGGGGGCAATATTCCAGAGACTTGATGGATGCAAGAGGCTGGGGTACCCCCTGACTTAATTTGTGGGGATCTAGGTCAACACCAGTCCACAGCTGCCAGAAGGTGGTTTCAAGTGGCGCGTCCAACATCAGTGGGCGTTTTTGGATTTTGGGCAGTGGCGATTTCACCTGCAAGAGACATCAAGAAGAAACTTACCTGAAGTCTGGATTCAGAGAGCTCACAGGATGATGTCAGACCCAGAAACCACCGCTAACTGCAGATGGCAGGACTGAGCTCTCTTAAAACCTTAACCGTAAATGGTGCTTCCTTGCTTTGTCTTCCAGCAATTCACTTCTTCCCATTTTTTTTTTTTGCCCTTCATTAGATCCTGGAAGTTCCCTTTTTGGGTAAAAAATTCCCAGCAGCCCCCATCCTGCAGCTATTCATGCCTGAAGAGAGGGAAAACTGCAGAACTGTCAGGCTATGTCCCTGTAGCTGAATGTGAGATTATTACATCTGCTGTTGAGAACTCCATAGGATGTCTCTTGGGTCTGGCTACAGAAATATAGCCAGACCCTTCTCTGTTCCTTTCCTTGCTGTCCTCCAGGCACAAATGGTAATCTGGAAGGTCCAGGGGTGCTAAATGGCTCAGCATAGCATAGTTCTACATGCAGAACAATGACCTTACATTGAGCCATGCAGCAGCCACAAAGCACCAAAATACATTTTTCCCTCCTCTGGAAGCAAAATCTTATAGCTTCCTGTTACCATTTTGGCTGAGAGGAAAAGGGAAATGGGGTGGGTGGACAGGTTCTAGGGCTAAAGGATGGTGCAGATCTCTTGCTACATTTGAAGGGCTTTGGGTGTAATTTTTAAGGCAGTACCAGCCTTCCCTGCTTCTCTGATGGGTTAAGGACCAGAGCTCTGTCTGAAAATAGAACTAATCAAAAATCAGAACCAAATCATCTTCCTGCAGGGAACATGATGGAATTAGGGAGATTGTTTGGGACTGACTGCATGTACTTGCAAAACCCCTGTTGGCTTGGCACCTTCCCCCCAGCTCACCTTGTGAGCAGCAAACGACCATGCAAGTGGTCCCAAGCAAGCCTCCACAGGCCAGAAGGCAAGAAAAACCGAAACAGCAGACTCCTCATCACTGTAACAGAACATGCCTGTAATTTACAGCCATTAAAAAAGAGGAACATCGAAAAGCAAGTCAACAAAAACTGAGGGAATGCCTGTATTTGCTGGGAAATTGTACCAAAAAAAAGAAAATGGAGCAGAAGGGAGACTGGTGTGGACTTTAGGAGTCACAAAAAGGGGGTCTAGGAGTCACACGGAGTTCCTAGGGCTGCCCTTTCCTCACCCCTTCTCTGTAGGATCAGGTTGTCTCTCTTCTTGGGTCAGATGTTAACCCATTTCTGGAGCTTGGGAAACTTTTTTTTTGGACTACAATTTGCTTCCAGAATCCCCCCAAAGTACAAAGAGCAACCCAGAAAGTGTAGTCCTCCCCTTCCACCCACTCATGCTGTGTGCCATCTTCCATCCCCTGATTCCTTTAGAAGTTGTCAAAGCTACCTTCCGGTTAGCCTTGATGGGTATAAAAATCCGTGGCTTCTCCAGTTTGGAAATTTTCTTCCGAACCAGTTTAATCCCCAGTTTGTTCTGAAGGAAACTGGTGAGTAAGGGAGGGTCACCTGGAAGGCAGGAGGAGGAAGTGAGCAAGAAGAAACAGAGAATGAAAAGGAAATTTTCCTTCTCGACAGTCAGATGATGACTTTTGCACTTCTTGGGTTAACTGTTAATTGTTGACGTAAATATATACATACACACACACCAGCCCCAAGAAAACTTTTTATCAGCTAACCCCTGGTTTTCACCAAAAACCTAAGTCTCTATAGAAGGCTAGTACACAGAGAGAACTGAGGCTTCAGAAAGATGGCCCAAACTCCCCATAATGGAGCATTAAGTATGACATTTCCGATCCCTCCATTGTACAGTTGGCCAGGTAAACCCTAAGGTTGCCAGTGAGTGGACAGTACCGCTCCGTGAAGTGGTGAAAGGATTGCCGTGGAACGTCAGTTCTGTCAGAGAGGGGAAGAGAGCCACAGCTAACAGGTCCTCCTCGTGTTCAATCTGTAAAGCAAAACACAGCAGCACTTTCAAGGCTTTGCACACCGTTGCAATGAGCAGTTGCAAAGGTGAACATGCACAGTAGCTGGGCATCAGATTTATGACTAAACCTCCCAGAGGTGGTTAGGCTGCATCTGGTCTGTATCACTCCCAAAACTTCAACAGACAGTTCAGATGACTTGAATGTGCCTCTGCTCTGTAAACACTTCCCTACACACAGAAAACCCACACAGCAGAGGGCAAGTTTCTGGTGCAGAGCTTGGAAAAGTTATGGTTTTAGACTCCCAGAAATACCCCAGGCAAAATGACAAATGCAAGCTGGAGCATTCTAGAAACTGTAGTACAAAAACAACTTCTCCCAGCTCAGCCATCTGGCTTCACTTCCTCTCTAATGTGCTAGGCTTCTATCTGGAGGGAAATAGTTTTGGTGCAACAGCCAGAAAGCACAAATAATCACTATTTTTTTTTGTTTGATTTACATAACACCTTTCTCCCAAAATGGGACCCAAAGTGCTTCACAGTATCTACAACAACTCACCCAGAGATCCTGATTATGACAGAGCCGGGGAGAGTGGCTACCCTGAGTGGCAGAGAGCTGCCCACCAGCAGGTTGGCAGGCAACCAGGATAGCCACTCCAGAGAGAAACCCTACCCATTAGTGTCAATGAGGCGTTGGAGACCAGAGGGGCAAATACGTGTATAGCAGCCACACTGAATTGGTTTTGGGAGCTGAGCCTTTGGGCAAAAGGGTAGCCAAAGGGCTGTGTGGGGGGGAGACTTGTGCCTTTATGCTGGTGTAAAGATGCATGCAAACCATCTAAACTCATTCGGAAGATCTGTTTGAACTTGGACATAAATATGAAAACCAATACTTTATTCTAGTTGTTCTTTTAATAAATCTTTTAGTATATTTTTATAAGTTTTGACTCGGCTGAATGATTTTCAATAGTTATAACCAAACAGAACCACGCTACCATAGATCATTAAAGGGATTCTAAATAGCAACTGAAAGGCTTTACCCCATTTACACGAAGGTGGTGGATTCAAAGGGGAAGGCAGAGCTGCATGGAGTGGCAGGGTGCTTTGGCAGACTGGGGAAGCTGCCATACCAGTCTGTGAGGAGACTATATGCCTTAGTGGTAGAACAGATGGAGTGACTGTTGCACAATGGAAGAATGCATGGCTGCACTGTGTGTTGTGCAATTGGTTGCGCAACAGCACAGTCAACACCTGCACTATAGCAATATAATTATTTTCTATATTTCACCCATAGATCATAGGAGGTCCCTATTCAGCTCACAAGCTTCTTCCCTTATTTCTGGTCTACGCTCAGACATTTGATTGATTGATCCATTTAAATTTATTTCCTGCCTTTTCTGTCAGCATGGGAAAGTACTTTAGAATAATTTAAAAGAAAATTTAGCTAAAATCTTATCATTAAGAAAACGCATTTAAACAAGCAATTCTTTTTTGTTGGAAAATTCCAGCATTCTCTCTCCTCCCCTCTTGTTCTAGGGCAAGTAGAGCTTAGCTAGCATAGAGTTTCTTTTTCTTTTGCATGTCGAAGCCCTCTGCCCTCCTATCTAGAGCCTCAACCCTTGCTCTTTGTGTTATCTAAATGCATGGCTATGGTAACCAGGTGGCCAGACCATGTGAGCTAGGATAGACCCTGGAGTCATTGGCCTTACATAAAAGACCGCATTTCTCAGACTGCTCTCTCTTGCCCTCTTTTTGCAGTTTTTGCTTCTACTTCCTTCTCTCTGACCATGCTTCGCCCCTCTACCAAGAAGATAGTGAGTTAAGAATGAAGCTACTATCTATCGTACTTAATCTTTTTGTTAGCTAGTTAGGATCTAGGCTCTCCAATGCATATGCAATGCAATGCAATAGTAAACTTTTCTAAGTTTATAACCTGAAACTACCTGCCTTGTTTTGCTTTCTAAGTCAGTCTCAGTTAAGAGAAGCCACACAGAAATCAGGACATGCTTTTTCTGCTACTCTGCTAAAAGAAGGCTGATTCCTAACAGTTTTAGCTTTCATAGAATTTCCCCCAAAGGGCTAACACTCTAGGAAACTCTAACTCCCAACATTTTTAAAAAGCAAAAGCTTAACAATGATTCAAAGCACACTAAAAACATAATTGGAAAGATAAAAATACAGCATGCTACTGCCAAACATCCTTCTGCCACATGATTTAGGAATCAAAGGCTTGCCTTGAAAAATAAAAAGGTCTTTGCCTGCCAGCAGAGAGGGGGCTGGACCTTGGGAGGAAGTTCTACAGGCAGGGAGTAGCCACAGAAAAGGCCCTCTCTCATCTTCTCATCAAGTGTGCCTGTGATGGTGGTGATACTGAGAGGTGTCAGGATGTGTACTCCTTAGTGTATCTGTTGAATGAGTATTAGAAGTTGTAGGGTAGCCAATATAGGGAAATGCTAGAGTAGTCAGAGCACTACAAATCAGCAAGTGTTAATTCTTTGCAGTAGTGTATCTGTTCGAAGCATGCTTGTGTATTCCAATATATCAAATGGCTAATTGCTTTATTGCTCACTGTCATAATGCATCCAGATCAGAGCAGGTGAAAACAAAAGTACCAAGAGGTGTTTTGGAAACTCGAAGTATCTGAGATAAGGGGGCTTCCTGCCCAAGGATGAAAAGCGGGTAAACAACTGTGAGTCTGGGAAATAAAAAGATGTGGGGTGATGTTAAATTTATGACCGTTCTCCAACCTCAGCTTTGCACAGCTAAATTTGTATGGAAAGGTATAAAACCGGCAGACTCCACATATGATCCAGTCTCAGCAACTTCAGAAGAGGTGTGCTGTGTTGCTTGCTTTGCTACAACTACTGTCTACCTCAGAGTGGAGTCTGTGGGTTGTGAGTTATCCAGGGCATGAGAGGGAGAAAGCCCTTCACCAAAGATCTTAAAATTCAGCCAGGCTTGTATAGGAATATATATGTTCCAGACCCAAGCCGTGTGGGGCTTGAAAGGTCATAACCAGCACTTTGAATTCTGCCCAGATATGAACCAGTAGCCAGCAAAGCTGTTTCAACAGGGAAGTTATATGATTCCTTTAACTAGCCCCAGTCAGCAGCCTGGCTGCAGCATTTTAAAGCTGCTGATGTTTCCAAAGGCAGCCACAAGTAGTGTGCGTTACGGTAACCCAAGCAGGATGCAATCAAGGCATGTTATTGCTGTAGCCATAAGTAACAAGAATTTATTTTAAACTCTTGGAGCATGTTCTTTTCTCCTTTTTGTGATCCATGATTAAAGATAAAAACAGAGAGCCCCATTGCAGAGCACTGATTTCTAGGTTTGCAGGACATTTAACTACTGCATACACAGTCTCTAAGCTCCCTTCCAAGCCTATATGATTGTTACTTTTTTCATGTGTCCAGCCTTTGGCCCTGGTTCCAAAAGATCTCCTTGACTTTGAAACAAGGCAAACGGAAGGATCCCATCACCTGGTTGTCAGCCAGGCTGAGAAACCTCAACTCTGGCAAGGGAAGAGCGAACTCCAGGTCCTCACTGACACAGGAAATCTTGGAATCCGGGCGCGGTGAAGGAGAACACTCCTGCCAGGAAGAGAATGGAGGAGTCAGTGATGGAAGCCCAGGTCAGCAGCAAACAAAAACAAATGTCCGAAGTCTTCTTGGCAATCTGTTTGGTTTTTTGAATATCTTATGACTTTCCCCCCAGTGGAATCAATTGCCAAAATTTAACCAGCTCTCCTCTAAGAACAATGTGTATGCACACACAAAGTTAGCATATCAGGGAGAGAAGAAGAAACCTCACTACTTCTCCATGAAGTTCAGCTTTCATAGAACCATAGAGTTGGAAGAGACCACAAGGGCCATCCAGTCCAACCCCATTCTGCCATGCAGGAAAACACAATCAAAGCACTCCTGACAGATGGCCATCCAGCCTGTTTTTAAAAACCTCCAAAGAAGGGGACAACTATCTGGTGTCAAAACAGTCCAGGGTCAAGAGAGCAGTAAATCAGACAGGCGTCCAGGGAATTGCAGCAGCCGGTTTTAAATCAGTTAGACACACTTGCACAAGCCAAGCTGTGGAGAAGAAGACTGAAGCTGTTCTCAGGAAAGTGAATGTCTCTTCCTTATATAGGCAGCATGTTCAGCCAACGCCCTGATCCCTGGGAGGATTTAGAGGGCAAGCAATCTACAGCTGTGCTCCTCCTAAAGCCTTGATTGCAGCTGCTCACTCCATCTGCAGCAGAGGGTCTGAGCCAAATACTTGGGCCTCTGCCTTTCTCTGGGACTGGGGGGCTCCTCCTCCAGCTTCTCTTCCTGCTCTGAACCTCACCTGGCCTGCTGAACTAAAAGGAGACAGGGCTGGCTACCAGACATCTGCTGTGGCTCCTCCAAAGGCAGATCTGGTTCATCTTCATTGGAAGACAAACTCTCAAAAGGGGACATGACCCTCACATTCACTTCAGTGGGGCCTGTTGCACAAAAGACAGCCTGAAGCATTGTGTCTTACAAGAGGCTGTGTGGGTAGCCTGAAAGAAAAGAACTCTTTACCTGTGTTGGTGGCTCTGGAGTCCAAGAGGGAAAGATCACCTCTGAAAAAGAGAAAGAAATGTTAACATTAGAGCCGTGAATATGGGTAGGCTAGGCAGCCAGCCCAGAAAAGTCAGCACATCATCTGTTGCTTGTTGTTAATTGCTGCCAAGTCAGCTTCAACTTTTGGTGATCCTGTGAATGAGACACGTCCAGGACCCTTGGTCATCAATTGCCTTGCTCAGGTTTTACAAAACTCAGGGCAGCCACAGATTCCTTGGTGGAGCCAATCCATCTGTAATGGACTCTATCTCTTTTCCTTTGATTTTATTAAACACTTTTCTAATGAATCATATCATCTCATGTTATGGCCCAAGTATGATAATCATTCTGGTTTCCGGGCTTCATTTGCTCTGGGACCATTCATTTGACATTTTTGGCAATCCATGGTTATCTGTAGAACTCTCCTCCAGCACCATAATTCAAACAAGTTGATTTTTTCCCCCTGTCAGCTTTCTTCACTGACCAGCTTTCACAAACATCCTTAGAAAACAAAAATACTAAGGCCTGGATGACCCTGACTTGAGTGTTCAGTGACATGTCTTTGAGGACCCTGTCTACTTCCTTCATAGCTGCCCCATCCAGTCCAAGTCTTCCTCTGATTTCTTTATTACAGTCCCTAGTTTGGTTAATTGACTGAACCAAGTCTTTCAACATCTTCACTGTCAACTTCAAAACTATGTAAATCATCTAATGGGCTTCAAAGCTTTTCCCAAATGTCCCTTCTCTCACTACCCAGCTTGTAATGCTTTCTAAAAAACAGGGCAGAATTAAATCACAGCTTATTGTTTCATTTGAATGGCTCATGGAATAATTATGTCAAAGGGTCCCCCCCCAGGGGTCATCTAAGTCTTATTCAATTCAACCACAGTGCGTGGGCAGGAATCCATGGCTAAATCTCATGTCCCATCTGAGGCAGAAGGTGGTCACCTGCTCTTTGTTCAGCGATGGTATAAGAGCAGGAGCCAGTTCCCAAACTCAGTAGGACAGATCCCCTACAGAGCTCAGAAAATGACCTTTAAGACAAGTGGCTGTGGTAACATGCTAAAGCCATCTGTAAATGAGTGGTGGGCCCTGGGTCCCAGCACATCATCCTACCACTGCTCAGTTACAGAGAGCTCCAGCACTTTACTATAGGCCTTTTAAGATACTTTCCAAGCACTGTCTTTTGTGCTCATTCTCATGCCCAGCTGTTACATGGGGCTGCACTGCATGAGATAAGGTATCTGCAGGCTGAAAATGTATCTGCTGGCACACTCCTGGGTTCTGGCTTTTTTCTCTCCCATTATAGTTTTCTTCTCCTAGACTGCAAACTCTTTGAGGCAGGGATCTGGGCAGAGCTTGAGAAACTTACCTTCAGATATAATCCAACCTTTTTCATTATAATTACCTATTGCCCTTGTTTTGAATATCAAATCCTTAATAATTATCAAAAATCAAAGCTATCAAATCACACTTTTTTTCTGCAAAGGGACCATAAAGAGCTTTATACAAAATCTGTGCCGGGGTCTCACCTGTTCTGTCTGGATCCTTGCTGTTTTGTAGAACGATATACTCTGGCGTCTCACTCCGCTTCGGGGCCTTATCCTGACGGAGCCGTTTCTTGGCAGTTTTTCGGCTCCGCAAACCTTCTCTGATGCCTGACTTTGCTGATAGAGGATGGATGGAGAAGCGGGAGTTGCCCACTTGATGGAGATACGGCACCTCTTTGATCCCATTTCTGTCCAGATTTAACTGCTTCAAGCTAAGGAGACACAGATGTGGCACTGGAAGGTCCAGGTAAGGTGTGATTCCTTCAGCAGGGTGCAAGACATTCTCAAAACACAAGCCAAATTATGGGCAAAAAAAAGGTAGTTCTCAAAAGGTGTTCCTCCCTGGCGTTCTTTCCAGGAGGACAACAGGACTGTTGTACCACAGGGTAAAACAAGAGATGACACTTGAACCAAGCTTGGAAGAGGAACAAGTCCCACCACAGCTGGGACACAGGGCAATAGGCAAGTGGCAGAATGTGTCTGGTGAAAAGTGAACCAATTTACTCCAAACAACATAAAAGGAACACAAACTGGATTACTGAAGCACCGTGCAATGTAGTTTCTTCAACTCCAGTCCACACAACTGGCAACCCCACAAGCCAAATGAAGCTCACTGTTTATGTACAGAGGCCCCATAGTGGTTTGAATAACCATCTGACTTGGCTGTTGATCTGGCACTACAAACATGATGGCAGGAGAGCCTGGAAAACCTCCTTTTGGGAGATGACAACTTCAGATAGCAGAAGGATTCTGGGACTTTTCTAAGCACTGGATAGCAGGACTGGCTCTGGGCTCCGATCAGCCAAACTGTAATTAGTTGGATGTGGTGTGATCCCACTACCCTAGGTTGTCCACCATGCAGACACATCTTTCTTACCTTTGCAGGTTGGCCAGACTGACGAAAACATTTGGGTGGGAAAGGTGGTTGTCGTCCAAGAGCAAGACTTCCAAAGCTGGGAACCTCGGGGAACTGTTGCTGCTGATGGAAGGACAGAATAGTTCTTGATCTCCCACATCATTCAAGAAAGGGCAACAAGTGGCAACAGGGGGAAGGGGCAGGAGTGCCAGGAACTCCTTTTTCCCATTCTATCTTCTCCATTTTTTTTTCAAGGAGATCACAAAGACGTGGAGTAAAAGTCTCTCTTATTTCCTACTTTATTCTCACAAGAACCTTGTGAGGCTGATCAGGCTGAAGGAGAGAACCACCAGCCCAAGGTCACCCATGGCCCATTGGGGATTAGAAATTGGATCTTCCAAGCCCAACAATCTAACTTCATCTCCCTGTGGGTTTACCTCTCAGGGACAGTCAGGTCGAGTGGAAGTGAACTCAGCCCATTGGCAGTGAGATGGAGAACTTTAAGGTGGGACAAAACCCCCAAGACTTGGACATCCTCAGGAGACAGGTTGTTGTAGGAGAGGTCCAAAATCTAGAGGGAAGACAAAGAAGAGAGTTCAGGCAGAGAGATACAAAAGTGAATCAACGCACAATATACAGACACAACGATGGTCCAAGCAGCTTAGACCGCAATCCAGTTCAGTGTGATGGGAAACTCGTATTCCAGGGGCAATGATTTGATGGTTTGCCACGTGCAGTTAAGTTGGCTGTGACTTACAACAATCCGAAAGAGAGTTCCCCAAGAGACCCTCTTCTGATCAGCCCTATTCTGGCCTTGCCAACCAACAGCACGTGGGGCTTCTTTGCTTCAGTCATAGAATCAATCATAGAATTGGAAGAGACCCCAGGGGCCATCCAGTCCAACCCCATTCTGCCATGCAGGAACCCACATCAAAGCACTCCTGACAGATGACCATCCAGCCTCTGCTTAAAAACCTCCAAAGAAGAAAGAGACTCCACCACACTCCATGGAGGCAGCAGTGTTTTCCACTGCCGAACAGCTCTGACTGTCAGGAAGTTCTTCCTGAGGTTCAGGTGGAATCTCTTTTCCTGTATTTGAAGCCATTGCTCCTTGTCCTGGTCTCTGGAGCAGTGGAAAGCAGTCAATCCAGCTGGCTTCTCCAGTGAGTCATGTCATTACTTGGGGAAAACAGCGAACTATTATAAGCCACCAGCTTCCGAGGCAAAATACACTTAAGTAATGAGGCCATAACAATTCTAACTATTAAAGTAACTAAAACAGTTAGTTACATTGCAAAAAGAGAAACCTTATTCCTCCTTTAGCATGCAACAAGGGCAGTCAAAGTGCAGCCCTCCAGTTGTTGGAGTGCAGCTCCCAGCATTCCTCACCATTGCCTGTGTTGGGTAGGACAGATGGGAGTTGCAGTCTAGCGATATTTACAGGGCCATACTTTGCCCACCTCTGCATAATAGGGTGGGCATAGACCGGGGTGGGCAACTGACACCTTCAGGGACCATGTTCCCCACAAGACTCTGCTCCAAAAAAAAATTATTATTATTTTTGCCCCAAATGCCCTCTAGCTGTGGAAGGCATTTTCGCATTCTAGACCCAGGTGAGGCTTTTTTTTTTTTTCCAAACAGGAAGTAACTGGAAATCACTTCTGGTTAACTTCCAGTTTTCAAAAAGGCCTTTCCATGGGAATGGGAAACATGGCAAAATGTCCCCAGACCCCCAGAAGGCATTGAGGCAAACCATTTTTTGGAAGATTTGGAAGATTTCTCAGCTGTTCAAGGAAAGTTCCAGTTCCCATCGCTCAGGAAACTTACAAAAAATATATTTTCTATAAAGGGGGAGGGAATGTTTTGACACTTTTTGTGGTTGCTGGGGGCCACAAAAATGGCTGCACTTTGTTCAGCCCAGCTGACACCCAATTCTTACTTCCAACGCAGTTGCCCAATGAACCTGTGGGAACTCTGTAAGCTAACAATGATACAAGTTCTGTTGAGTTAATGGGTTTGCTCTAATTGTGAGTAAAAGTATCTGCTGGGTGTGAATCAAAGGCAAGGATGAGGAATGCTGGGAGCTGCAGTCCAGCAATATCCAGAGGTCTGCGTGATCCCCACTGGTGGTTTAGGTCAACGTAACCTGACAAACTGCAAAACAAAAAGAATTAATTACAAGAAACTTGATACCTGTAACTAGTTACTTCAGAGTGCTGGGTTTTTATATTTGCTTTCTCAATTTTCGTCACAAATCCAAAGGTAGGGAGAGTATGAACAGAGGAATGATACAATAGAATGGTGGTCCTAGCTCCACCCCAGTTCCTGTGGAATTTGGAAGATGAGGGCAGAAATGTCCAAGATGAGTGACTCCTTACTGCACACTGCAGTTTCTGTTCCCTGCCTCTCCCTCTTGAATGGGAATGAGGGAAGATTTCTTGAATAGTCGCTACCACTGTTACCCCAACAGGTAGATGCCACAAGGGCCGCCCTGCAATGCGAAATACCTCCTTGCAAAAGTGGGGAGTTAATTAGCTCAAAATCAGGAGGTTGCAAGAGGGGGGCAACTTAGCGAGATCTTTTCTATCAATGTTTAGGGGCACACGCAAGAAAAGAACCAGCCAGAGATTCAGAAGTAAGCTAAAAATGTGTTTTATTGAGGGGAATTCACTCCTGCATGCACACAAGATACACACAATCACACATACAAACAAAGAGAAAGGGAGGAAAAATCATAGAGAGGCTGAGGAGTTTGGGGGGCTTATAATTACCAGTCCAGAAGAATGGTGAAGAGCAGAAATGTATTTTGGCTTAGGTAGGATCTAAGGGCAGTTCTCACTCAGGAGCCAGACGGACAGAGTGATGGGTAGACCTTCGAGAGACTGCCCTGGGCACCCTGAAACCAGGGGAATTTGTACCCTGAAAATGGCTTGTGGCTGTGAAGGTTCCAGATGCAAGACAAAGGGAACCTGTTGTGGACGATGGGTCTTTCGCCTGTTGAGGGGCTTAGTGCTTGATTGACAAAGACATGATGGGTGTTGTAGTAGCTGTCTATTGTGGGTGCTGTGAGGACAGAGGAAGGAATCCAGCTGTACAAGGGATGGATATCTGTCAACCAGTGTCCTGGTGGGCTCCTCACCATTGGGTTCCCTGGAAAATTCCAGCGTCTATTTAAGCCTATTATCCACAGGAATGGTGTGTATTTGCCTGACAAATTACTCAGTCTTATCTGGAGGAAGTTTGGAGTTGACCTATCCTTCTCACATTTACAGTCAAATTCTTTCCATCCCTTGGTTGGACCTCTCCATCACCTCTCCGGCTTGAATTTGATATCAGAGCCAATAAAATATGTTGCCAATTACATATGATACCAATTAGGTATGGTGCCCATCCAAACCATACTGATATTGGCAACCCCAAAGCGGGACCTTACACCACTAGTACCCATACCCATGGCCCTGGGCAACCCAAGTTGGCGAAGGGCTAGATGTTGCTAAGGGCTCTCGCCCAAAGGAGAGAAGGAGGCAAGATATGAATGAGATGGTGAGGAAGACTTGATAACAGGGAATGTTCTATTCTACATGGCAAGCTGGAACGCTCATAAGAAGTCCTCTTCTCCCAAAACTCAAGGCAGGCTTGACATAGGCCTGGCTCATGTGAAACGGCCAGTCTTGAGCTGGCCAGGCAACAGAGACGGTTCTCCTGTATTGGTATCAAGAAAATCTAGCTACCCTATTCCAAAAGCATGCTGAATTATCCTAGCCCCCTTTGGCACGTGAGAGACCTCCTTTAGTTACCCAGGTCACTTCTGATCATACCTCCAAGTGAGGGAAGTCCCCAGCATTGACTTTGAGGCTTCTCAGGCCATTCAAGGAGAGTTCCAGTTCTCGCAGCTCAGGGAATTTACGAAAGGCATCTTTTTTTAAAAAAGAAAAGAAGTGTCAGTTGGATAGATCACTATACAGTGGAGGCCAACATACCAGACCAGACACTAAGCACACCAAAAATGGTTCCACAGTCAAAATACTTTTCAGGACATCCCACATTTGTAGTACTTTTGAAATAAACAAATTATCTGCCCCATATGGTTATTGTTACTTGCCATCAAGTCGACTTTGACTTACGGCAACCCTATGGACGATTGAGGATAGGTCACCCTCAACCACCCTGCTCTGGTCTTGCAAATTCAGAAATGTGTTTTCTTAGATTGACTCTAACCATCTGTAACGTGGCCTTCCTTTTTCCTACTGCCTTCTGCTTTACCAAGCATTACTGTCGTTTCCATTAAGTCATGTCTTTTCATGACATGGCCAAAGTATGACAGTCCCTTGGCTTCCAGGGAGAATTCGGGCTTCATTTGCGCTAAGACCCATTCATTTGTCCTTTTAGCAGCCCAGGGCATCCATAGAACTCTCCTCCAGCACCACAGTTTGGATGAGTTGGTTTTCTTCCTATCAGCTTTCTTCATCATCCAGCTTTCACTACTATACACAGAAACTGGAAATACAATGCCATGGACAATCCTAACTTTAGTATTAAATGATATCATTATTATTAATGACACTCCAGGATCTTGTCCAGTTCCTTCATAGCTGCCTTCCAGTCCTAGCCTCCTTTTGATTTCTTGAATGCAGTCTCCATTATGATTAATGACATGATTAAAGGCATGAAAAATCTTGAACTATTTCAATGTCTTTATCGTCTACTTTGAAGTTATGTAAATCATTTGTGGTCATTAATTTTTGTCTTCTTAATGTTCAAAAGCAAATGTACTGTTGTTCACTTTCTTCCTTAACTTTCTTTAGTAATCTTTCCAAGTCTTTGATATTTTCTGCAAGTAGTATGGTATCATCTGTATACCTTAAATTGTTGATGCTCCTTCCTCCTATTTTCAGACCTCTTTCCTCCGAGTCTAATCCTGCTTTACATATATGTTCAACATACAAGTTAAACAGATAGGCTGATACAATGCAGCCCTGCATGACCCGCTTACCAATTGGAAACCATTGTTTTTCTTTGTATTCTATCCTGAGAGTAGCCTCTCGTCCTACATACAGGTTACACATCAAAAGAATCAAATATTGTGGCACACCTACTTAGATAACTAGAGAGACAGACGTTAGCATGTGGAGAAGAAGATTTGCATAACACATTTGCATAACTCATGTAGCTAAAAATATGCAAAAAGTTATGGTTCAAATGGCATTAAATTGTTGGTAGAATCCAACCCATTAAAAACAATGGTCTAAAAGCAAAGGATACAGCACACTAACATTTCCGCACTAGCCTGTTATAGCGCGATGATTCCACTTTCAACATCCTCTGGAATCCTGGGGTTTGCAATTTTGGGAGGGGCCGGCTGGCCCCTCCCGAAACTGCAAACCCCAGGATTCCAGAGGATGTTGAAAGTGGAATCATCGCGCTATAACAGGTTAGTGCGGAAATGGCCTAAGAAACTACCTTTCTTGTCAAACAGTCAGTTTACAAATCTTAGCTGATGGTTAACCCTATTTAACAAGAACTACTATTACATCTTAAATTGCAGTTTTAGGTAAGGTATTCAAATTGTTGCTGTGCAGCAGTGCACTTCTTGCACTGTCAAAGCACAAAGCTGCAAACCTCACTTAAAGTTTGTTTTACTTTCTCAACCATTGGAACCTTTAATCTCGTTAAGAGTGTATAACATTTCTTGGGAAAAAATATGCATAAAAATATCAGAATTATAAGATGTTACGTGTCTATACATTTTGGGAGGACATCCCATATACATGCATATCAAGAAAGACTAGTTCCACAGCTTCCACGTAGAACAGGGCAAAAGAGCAAGAGACTGAAAAAAAAAACCATTTCAAAACACAGTATGAGAAAGGCCTAATAAAGAGAGAGAAATTACAGGAATGTTGGGAACTGGGAATTCATTGTGTGGTGAACAATTACAAGTGAACCAAATGACACAGTGATGTGGGGGAGAATTGTGTACCAACTGGCCCTTGGGCACCCCAAGCAAACCAAATATGTGCTACAAAACCAAGTAATCCTCTTGTTTCCTCACCCAGTCCTAAAACCCTTTAATGATGAAGTTCCAAAGCTTAAAAACCACCTCTGAGGATGTCTTGCCTAAGAAAACCCTATGAGAAATGCATAGGGTTGCCAAAAGTTGAGAGGCACCTTGAAGGCACATACACATGCTGTGATACTGAAATGTAGAATTCCAGTATGTGAAGCTGGAAAATGACACCATGCACTGCTGGGACGTATATTCCAGCCTGTTATGAATTTTAGCTGTTAATTCATCTTCGCTGCCACCACCCACTGAATTATGAATTATCTGGACACTTGGACAGTACAGCGGGACCCTGTCCAACCATGTACATCCCTAAGCTTAAGGATCTTCCTTTTCCCCCAGTCTGCCTAGCTTGGCGTGGGAAAGAGAGAACAGGGTCTTTTACAGAAAGTATTTATTAAAGATATGCAAATAAACAAGGCAAATTACCACACATGGGAAGCCCCCTCCTCCCAGGCACGCTTAGTTACAAGTAGTTACAAAAAGAACAGATATGGAAGCACAGACACATTCTTTAGATCAGCCAGCCTCCAAAATAACAGAAGAGTCCCTAACGCGACTAGATAACTTCAGTCTAATTACTCACAGTTGTTCCTAGGCTTAGATGTTCTAAAAGGAAGGGCCAGGAGGCGAGGCCTATGGCCTGCAGCCTGCTACTGGCACAGAACCCCCAAGGTTCCTTGGTTGTTATCCCTTTGTTCTCCCTCTCGGCCACATGGCCTCCAAGAAGTTTTATAACTTCTCCTTGGAAGCATCTGGAAGCATCCTGAAGATGCTCACTTCTTTCCTTTTTGATTGGTCAGTCTCACCCAGTGACCTGTGATGCTGACCCACATGACCTATGATGCTGACCCACATGACCTATGATGCTGACCACATACTAAAATGTAATCTAATCCCAACACCTTATTAACCCTTGGTTTACCTGAAGAGGGAACTGTCCCCCTTTTAGCTAAGTCTAGATAATGGGAAGCCCCATTATCACACATGCATGCGTCCAAAGCTAAAACCAACAGCATGTTAGGCACTCCTTACCAAGAGTCAGTAGATTTTCTGTGGCATTGATATAGGCTACAGAAGTAAACTGCTCAAAGTCCTCTTCTTTTGCCTGGAGAAAGAAGAAAGCAAAATCAACCCCTTCTATGGCAGAGAGGGTGAAAAGCTCAGCCCACAGGCTGCATGCGCTCCCTCCCCTCAGAGACATTTTTGTGGGCCTCGGTGCCCCTAAAATTTTGCTGTGAAAAAAAAATTATGAAAATAATTTTGGCCAAAATGACCCCTGGAGTGTCATGCCCTGCTTCCAGAACATGGAAATGGATTCTGACTCAGAGACTGAAGCAGAGGACATGCCAGGACTTGGTGAACAGGTTACAGTGCCACAAATTCCAGAGACAGAGCAGAGTGCAGTGCCAGCTCCAGCAGAGAGTTCTGCCTCTTCTGATACAGAAGACAACTTACCTATACCTAATTTGCCAAGTGTAGACAGCAAAGGGAGAACCTGCACCAATCTCAAAAGATTTATAGGAGACAGCAATTAGTTAGGCAGCAGCTGCGTTAAGCTGCTGACCTATACAGGGACTGCCCTTCCCCTCCAGGAGTTGTCAGAGCTTATCTGACCTTCCTGCTGGCCAGTTGTATTACTTGGATCGTGAACTCTGGAATTATCTGTTCTGTCTTTGATTCTGTTGGACTCTGTTTATGCCTTTGACATTTGTTTATTGACTAAAAGTAAGTGACTGGTTTTGAGCTGTTTCTTTGTTTGCTATTTCGTCTGTGTTATCTCCTGGCTATCTGCTGTGCAGCCACTAGCTCTGGCTTGCTGCCTGGATTGAGACCAGATATGGATGGCCAACCTCCCCCTCTATACCCTAAATGTTCCTCCTGTAAGAGTTGGGAGGCATTTTTCTACATACTACCCTACCAGCAGCCATTTTTGGCCAAGGAGAGCCAACAGGAAGCTTCCCCCACTCTCCCCCAGACTTCTGGATCACTTCTTGTTGGAACAATGGACAGGGATAGTAAAAATACAGGAAAACCACACTGCCTAAGGGGAGGGGCACAGGGGAAGGGGGGCCCTTCAAGCTTCCCCGGAGCGTCCAATGCAGTCTCACAAACCATGACTTTAAGTGAGCCCATGCTTATCCTGGTTGTGGCCTATGAGGATTCTCCATCAGGCTAGCAACCTTCTAGCGGGGTGCCACAGGGTTCTGTCCTGGGCCCAGTGCTGTTCAACATTTTTATCAATGACTTGGATGAAGGAATAGAGGGCATACTCATCAAATTTGCAGATGACACCAAATTGGGAGGGGTTGCTAATACGCCAGAGGACAGGATCAAAATTCAAAATGACCTGGATAGATTGGAGAGCTGGGCCGAGGCGAACAAAATGAAATTCAACAGAGAGAAGTGTAAGGTCCTACACTTAGGTAGAAAAAATGGAATACAGAAATATAGGATGGGGGACACGTGGCTGGATAGCAGTACGTGTGAAAGGGATCTAGGAGTCTTCATAGACCACAAGCTGAACATGAGTCAGCAGTGTGATGCGGCAGCCAAGAAAGCCAAGGCAATTCTCGGCTGCATCAAGAGGAGTATGGTGTCTAGATCGAGGGAGGTACTGGTACCGCTCTACTCTGCTTTGGTTAGACCCCATCTTGAATACTGTGTCCAGTTCTGGGCACCCCAATTCAAGAAGGATATTGACAAGCTGGAGCAAGTCCAGAGGAGGGCGACCAAAATGGTGAGAGGCCTGGAAGCCATGAAGCCCTATGAGGATAGACTTAGAGAGCTGGGTATGTTTAGTCTGCAGAAGAGAAGGTTAAGAGGGGACATGATAGCCATGTTTAAATATTTGAAGGGAAGCCATGTAGAGGAAGGAGAGGGCTTGTTTTCTGCTGCTCCAGAGACCTGTACAAGGAGCAATGGATTCAAGCTGCAGGAAAGGAGATTCCACCTGAACCTCAGGAAGAACTTCCTGACTGTCAGAGCTGTCCAGCAATGGAATATGCTGCCTCGGAGTGTAGTGGAGTCTCCTTCTTTGGAGGTTTTTAAGCAGAGGCTTGATGGTCATCTGTCGGGAGTGCTTTGAGGGTGTTCCTGCATGGCAGGGGGTTGGACTGGATGGCCCCTGTGGTCTCTTCCAACTCTACATTTCTATGATTCTATGATTCTATGATTCTTCTCTCGTCTTCTGCCAGATTTGCAATAAAAGTGATGGGAAGAAGAGACAAGAGGCTCTTCTGTGGAACTGAGCTCAGGTGTTCATTCTAGATGAGTGGCTGTGAAGGCAGGAGGTGGACAAGTCTGGCTGAAGGCAGCCAACCACAGCTCAGGGAAATCTGTGAAGGGGGGCCTGCAGGGAGGAAATGTTACAAAACCTGAGGCTTGTCTCTGTCAGAAGGCAGGGAGGGAAAGCTGGCACAGAGACAGGGAACAGATCTCACAGAGAGAGGAACAGAGGGAATATAGCTAGGAGAGTCAGACAGAGGGAAGGACGGGCTCTGTTTTGTAGAGCTATGAATGATTTAATAATTCAAGGGTTAGTGTGTCATTTTCTTGTGTCTTAATATAGGCCATTTCCGCACTAGCCTGTTATAGTGCAACGATTCCACTTTCAACCTCCTCTGGAATCCTGGGGTTTGCAGTTTTGGGAGGGGCCCCGCAGCCCCTCCCAAAACTGCAAACCCCAGGATTCCAGAGGAGGTTGAAAGTGGAATCGTCGCGCTATAATAGGCTAGTGCGGAAATGGCCATATTCCTACTTGTTTTTTTACCACTGTTCTGTCTGTCTGTTCATATTAAGTTTGAGGGAGGTCAGAGTGGTCATCTGTGCCTTCATACACTAGGAGCTTTAGCGCCTGCGCGGTAGCGTTCGGAAACTTCTAGAGCTTGTTCGCTTGGCGGGAACCCCTCCCCCACGCCGGTACTGCGCATGCTCCTCCCGCCGAGCAACGGTCTCTCCTCAGTTCTTTCTCGTCCGCCGCCGCGTACGGAAGGTTCTTTAGTTTGTTCCTCTCACGTCGTGCTTGGCTTGCTGTTTTTTCACGGTTTTACGGACTTTCGGACTGTCTTTGACCTCTCTTTCGGACTCCCCCTTCGGTTTTCGTCTTTTTGGATTTCGGAGTTTGGCGTTTCTTCGTCTTATGTCCGCGCTCTTTAAGAAGTGCGTGTCCTGCGGCCGCAAGGTTGCCCTCAACGACGGCCATAAGGAGTGTCTCTTCTGTTTGGGCGAGTCCCACAACATCCGGACTTGCCCAATTTGCAGGGATTTTACTCCCCAAACTCTCCGCAACCGCTCCGCGAGAACTCAAATCTTATTGTTGGGAACAGTCTCTGCGGGCGATAGACGAGACCTCCACTTCCAAGATGGCCGACAAGAAGACGACCACGCCATCGACGGTATCGGCGGCTGCCGTTCCGTCCACCTCGTCGGTATCGGGCTCGGTACCGGCGAAACGCCGATCTCGGCGCTACCGAGGATCCCGAAGCTGTCGGCGGCTGCCAAGTCAGCAAAAGGATCCTCGACGGCGAGGAAGGCTGAGGCTCCCCTTACGGAGACGCCTGCAAAAAAGCGCCCTGCTCCGGACGGAGGCAAGGGCAAGGAGAAGGAGAAGAAGAAGAAGAAGAAGGAGAAGAAGCGCTCCCCGGCTGGGGACGTTCAACCTCCTACTCCTCCTCCTACTCAGCAGCCTTCCAAAGGGCGAGGCGAGTCCGTCGACCTCTCGGAGGATGAGATCGAGGACGTTCCCCAACAGCGCCCGGACTCGCCTGTGGCAGACCCTCCAACCCTGGTGGAGGAGCGCCACTGCCCTCTAGCCGTCGCAGGTCGGCCGACCTGCAGCAGAGAGAGCCCTCTGCTTCTCCGGAGCGGCGTTCGACCTCCTTCAGGTCCCGGTCCCGCTCTTCCGAGCGTCCGGTGGCCTCGCCGCCTCCGAGGGAGACAAGAGAGGAACAACCTCGCTCGTCTGCCTCCAGATACACCTCGGCGTCCTACGTGGCCAGGTACGCGAGGGAATCTGAATGGAGAGAGCGCCCGGCCTCCTATCGGTCGCATTCGCCATCGTACCGGGATCGGTACCATCGTGGCCCGAGTCGCTGGGAGACCTTCCGGAGGTCCCGGTCACCTCGTCGACAGCGCGAATCGCGCTCGCCTAGAGGGGACGAGGCTCGGTACCGTCGACGCCGAAGCCGATCTCCGTCGGACCGCCACTCCTTCAGCCGCTCTCCCTCCCCTCGATATCATAGGGCGAGGGAGCCTTCACCACGGTATCGGGCGATATCGCCACCTCCTAGGGTCACGGCAACGGCGACGCGCCCTACGGAGTCGGTGGTGACTGAGCGGGCTACGACGACGTCAGCCTGCCAGACTACCCCGGTCACCACCAAGAGGGTGAAGTCAGTAGTCAGCCATCCCAAGCGGGACGCTGCTGCTACCACCGCCCCGGCTGCGGAGAAGCCTAGGAAGGCAACACCTGCGGCGACTACGAAGGAGCCGGAAAGCGAGCGGCGAGAGGACTCACCGAGCTCGGAGTCGTACGACTCGAGTGCGGAGTCAGAGGTGTCTGAGGCGGCCTCCCAGGAGTCTCCTCCGTTGGGATTCGGGGACCCGATCCCAGATTCTGCTCCAGAGGACGTCCACCAGTTCTCTGCGATGCTGCTCCGCATGGCCACTACCCTCGGCCTTAAGATCGCCGATGCGGAGCCGGAGGACGACGATCCAGCCTTCTCTGTTTTCGAGGAGAAGCGACCTTCCACGGCCCCGCTGCCTCTCCTGCCCCGGGTATCCAGACTGGTGAAGGCCGCCTGGGATAGACCGGCCTCGGCTCAGCCGATACCGCAGCGGTTAGAACACCTCTACAGGGTGCAGAAGGATAACGCCGGTTATCTATTTAATCACCCTGCACCGAACTCTGTGGTCGTCGAGTCCGCACAGACGAAGGGCTCCGGCAGGCAACACACCACCCCGCCGGACAAAGAGGGCAGGAAGTTGGACGCCTACGCAAGGAGGTTCTATTCAGCTGCCTCCTTGCAGATCAGGCTGTCCAACACTCAGGCTTGCCTCGCGGCATACCTGAAGAAAGTGCTCGATCGCCTGCAACCGGCGATGGAGGCGGTACCGGAGGACATCCGCCAAGCCTCCTCCGTGATCTTCAACGAGGCCATCTCCATCGCTCGCCACCAGATGGCCTCCTCCAGGCACGCAGTGGAAATTGCCTCCCGGGTCATGGCGGGATCCGTCGGCCTCCGCCGCCATGCTTGGCTCCGACCGGCCGACATCCAGGAGGACACCAGAAGGAGGATTGAAGATCTCCCCTTCGACGGTGAAGGCCTATTCAATTCGTCCACAGACGAAGCTTTGGACAATCTCGTCAAGGCGAGGCTGACCGCCAAAAAGATCGGGCTGCAGCCGGCCACGCAGGCCCGCAGGGCCTCCACCTTCCGCCCATCCTGGCGACGATCCTCCACCTCGTCGTTCCAGCGTTCGGCCCAGTCTGGACAGTCGAGACCGTCCTCCGGCTCATCGGCCAGACGCACGATTAGGCGGCGCCCGGCTTCGTCGAAGAAGTCCTCCTCCGAGACAAAGTCTCGGTTTTGACGTGCCTGGCAGGACCCACCAATACCCACTCTTGGGTGCTTTCCATCGTCCGTCTTGGCTACGCCATCGAGTTTCTCGATATTCCTCCTCGCGGCGTTTACTACTCCACGCCGTCGAGTCCGGCCCTCCTGGAAGAGATCCAATCCCTCCTCCAGAAAGGGGCGATCGAGCGGCTCCCGCAAGAGGCCAAGACCACCGGCTTCTTCTCCAGGTACTTTACGGTACCGAAAGCCGACGGTACCCTCCGGCCGATCCTAGACCTCAGAGGGGTAACTACTACATCCGCCCCAAAAGGTTCAAGATGGTCACGATACCGTCGATCCTACCCTTCTTACATCGAGGGGATTTGGTTCGCCTCCATCGATCTCCGAGACGCATACTTCCATATCACCATTCGCCCGCAGCACAGACGGTACCTCCGCTTCGCAGCCGACGACACCTGTTACCAGTACAAGGTGCTGCCGTTGGACTCTCGACTGCCCCAAGGGTCTTCACCAAGTGCATGGCCCCGGTGGTATCCTACCTGCGGACAAAGGGGCCTTCCGTCTTCCCCTACCTCGACGATTGGCTGTTGGTGGCGTCCTGCAAACAGAGATTTTACCACGACGTCCACATGACGTTGTCACTCCTGACCCGCCTTGGTCTACGAGTGAATCCGAAGAAGTCCCACCTCGAGCCGGCGAGGATCTTGGACTTCATCGGGGCGACGCTCGACTCGACCTCCGCCAGGGCGTACCTACCAAGTCTCGAGCACAAACCTTGATCCGGGCCGCTGCTCACGCTCGTACGGCCCCGACGCTATCTGCGAGAAGCGCCCCAGCAGCTCTTGGGCTACATGGCTGCGACGACCGCTGTGACATATCTCGCCAGGCTGAGAGCAAGACCTCTTCAACACTGGTTCGTCCGCATATTCGACCCCCTGCGAGACGAACAGACACTCCGACTGCAGCTGCCGGGAGACGTCCGCTCATCCCTCCGATGGTGGCAGTCGCGATGCAATCTCATGTCAGGGATGCCTTTCCAACAGCCGACACCGAAGGTGACGGTAACGACCGACGCCTCCCTGTATGGATGGGGTGCCCACTGCGGCGATCTCAGAGTCCGCGACAGATGGACCGACGACGAGACCGCTCTCCATATCAACGCGCTGGAGCTGCTCGCCGTCTGGAAAGCCCTACGGGCGTTCCGCCATGCCGTGGCGGGGCGCACGGTCCTGATTCTACGGACAACACCACCGCCGTCTGCTACATCAACAGACAAGGTGGGACTCATTCCACGACCCTGCTCGACATCGCGCTCGACCTGTGGGAATGGTGCATTCGCCTGCACACGCATCCCGTGGCGGTTCACCTGGCCGGGCAGGAGAACACCACGGCAGCGCCCTCAGCAGGGACACCCATCCCATCACGAATGGTCTCTCTCCGGAGAGGCGTTGGACTTGATTGGGGACCGCTGGGGCGAACCATCGATCGACCTCTTCGCGACCAGGGAAAACGCGAAGTGTCGCCGATTCTGTTCCAGAGCGGGCCACGATCGTGCCTCCATCGGGGACGTTTCCAGTTTCCGTGGACCGGGGAACTCCTCTACGCGTTCCCGCCGTTCCCGCTGCTCGGCCGGACGATATCGAAGATCCTCGCCGACCGAGCCGACGCGATCCTAGTAGCCCCGTACTGGCCGAGGCAACATTGGTTCGCACCCCTGCTACAAGCCGCACGAGACGACCTGCTCCGGTTGCCACCGACACCGGACCTGCTCTCCCACTCCGGCGGCCGAGTCCTCCATCCGGACCTGCCACGCCTGGCCCTCCATGCCTGGAGGATATCGCACTAGACGATCCCGTGCTCGGTACCGTCCTCGTCGCGGCCAGGAAGGAATCCCCCCGTCGCAACTATCAATACAAGTGGCGACGCTTCCTGACCTTCGCTAACGAGAGGAGTGAGCCGGTATCGCCCGCGGGGCTCTCGACCGTCCTGCACTTCCTCCTGCACCTCCGGCAACAGGGCCTGGCGTTTCCATCCCTGAAGGTGTATCTCTCCGCGATCGTGGCATACCAACCGCCACGATCTTCTGTCGGCCTTCTTCAGGAACGATACCGTTAAGCGGTTCCTGAAAGGACTTCATCATCTCTACCCGCCGGTATCGCCCCCGCTACCGCCGTGGTCCCTCTCGCTGGTGCTCTCGCAGCTGACGAAGCCGCCCTTCGAGCCAATGGCGACCTCGGATGACAGGCTCCTGACAATGAAAACTGCCTTCCTGGTGGCGGTGACCTCAGCGAGGCGAGCGGGTGAGATCACAGCTCTTCGTTCCGATGAGCCCTTCACGGTCTTCCACAGGGACAAGGTGGTCCTGAGACCTGACATCTCGTTCCTGCCAAAGGTGGTGTCCAGTTTCCATCTCAACCAGGACATCATCCTGCCTGCCTTCTTCCCGAACCCGACGACACCGTTGGAGCGGTCCCTCCACTCACTGGACGTGCGTCGGGCATTGGCTTTCTACAAGGACAGGACTGCTTCCTTCCGACAGACGCCGCATCTCTTTGTTTGCTATGGGCGACGTGGAAGGGCCTAAAAGTTCCACCCAGCGCTTCTCCAAGTGGGTGGTGAGGACTATTGAACTGGCGTATGAGCTCGCGAGGAAGCCTCCGCCAGTCCTGCTTCGAGCCCACTCCACCAGAGCTGTGGCTACTTCGCGGCCCTCCTGCGAGGAGTTGACCTGCATGAACTCTGCCGTGTGGCGACCTGGTCCCAACCATCGACCTTCGTGCGCCACTACAGGCTCGACTGCCGGTCGCGCAGAGATGCCCGGTTTGGACGTGAGGTGTTGGCTTCCGTGCTGTAGGACCTGACCCGCCGTCCGACCGGTAAGCTACACAGTCTCCTAGTGTATGAAGGCACAGAGACCACGGGAAAAAGAACAGGTTGCTTACCTGTAACTGTGGTTCTTCGAGTGGTCATTGTGCCATCATCACACCCGCCCTTCCTCCCCTCTTTCTCAGGTCCCTGTAGGTTCTCGGCGGACGACAGAACTGAGGAGAGACCGTTGCTCGGCGGGAGGAGCATGCGCAGTACCGGCGTGGGGGAGGGGTTCCCGCCAAGCGAACAAGCTCTAGAAGTTTCTGAACGCTACCGCGCAGGCGCTAAAGCTCCTAGTGTATGATGGCACAGATGACCACTCGAAGAACCACAGTTACAGGTAAGCAACCTGTTCTTTGCAGGTTTGGGAGGGGCCCCGCAGCCCCTCCCAAAACTGCAAACCCCAGGATTCCAGAGGAGGTTGAAAGTGGAATCGTCGCGCTATAATAGGCTAGTGCGGAAATGGCCATATTCCTACTTGTTTTTTTACCACTGTTTCTGTCTGTTCATATTAAGTTTGAGGGAGGTCCCTTACTACATCAAACCCACTCAAACAACACAGCCACTGGTCCACAATAGGGGGTCACCTTGAGGCCTGAGTACCCCAATCTAGAAAGGAATCAAGAGGGAGGAAAAGGCAAGGTGAGTGACAGGAACCCAGGGTGAGAACTGCAAGGCCAGCCTGGCAAGAGTGGCATTTCTGAGAGTCCTGCCTTATGAATTGGAGGCGCTCCTGTCAATGCAAGTCAGGCCTTAGCTAGAGAACATCTAAAGCACAGAGCAAGGATGGGCTAAATGCAGGAGAAGTAGGGGTAGATCAGGCCATGACTTTGAACAGAGGGGCTAAAGCTTGCTGGACAGGTTGTGTTCTTTTTGTAATTTTCATTAAGACTTTTCATATGCAGTAAAACTGTAAACAGTACAACAACATAAAAGGATAAGAGGGGGGGAAAGAGAGAAAAAAATAGATAAAAATAAAAAAGAAACCTATAGATGGAAGGAAAAAAGTTTTTAAAAGTGAAAGTGACTTCCAATCTCGTCTTCAGCCATTGTTAAAGTACATGATCAAATTATACCTCTGTCATCTACCTCCCTTCTATAACCTCTACCTTGCTGTTGTTGTGTGACTTCAAGTAGTTTCCAACTTAGGACAAACCTACAGTGAACCTATCATAGGGTTTTCTGCTCCCGAGGTCTCCCAGTGGATTTCCATGGCCCAACAGGGAATTAAACCCAGTTCTCCAAGGTTGTAGTCCAACATTCAAACTGCTATACCAATACCTATTAATTTCTAAATCCAAACTTATAAATTCTTAACTGTATTTTCTACAAAAAGTAACTAATGGTTAATACTATTTAACAAAAGCTACTATTACTCCTCCCCTAAATGAGGCTAAACAAATTAACTCCTCCCATTCTAATTTAGCAAACATTTATCATAATGCAAAAAATCAAATATTAGATCCTTTCATCTTCATGGACACAACTTTCCCCTTGCTGGACAGTTCAGACGGTCACCACCCCAGCTTATGTCGGTGCTGCTTTTACACAATATGACCAGCCAATGTGTTTGTGCAATCAGTATCCTCACCGAAGAAAAATTCCGATTGCTGACATCCACGGAGCACAGATCTGAAGGGCTTTTCACATGATGGAGCTGAATCTGGAAATAATAAGATGGAGAAGAAAAGCTGGGACCAAGGGTGTACCATAGCAGGGTGGGAACCAAAACAAGGACACTGCACCTCCCTATAAGAATTCTGCCCACCCAATGAAATTTTTCCTTCTGTCCTCAACTTTCTAGTGTTGCGGTAATTTAAAAATTTGGTTGGCCATCTAGAGATAACAGTTAAGGCATCCAAAGAAAAGGGGACAGCGATAGCTCCCCAAAGCAATGCAAACATAGCAAGTAGAAGAGTTTGAGGTGTGAACATTTTTCCCCGATTTGAGTTACTGACAATATGACACAGTAGCATAATATAACTATTTTTTTAACATAACAAACAATAAAGTCACTAGACATTGCATGTTATTTCCCCCAAAGTAAAGCCATTTCTGCACTAGGGAGTTATAGCGCTATGATTCCACTTTCAACATCCTATGGAATCTGGCCAGCCCCTCCCGAAACTGCAAACCCCAGGATTCCATAGGATGTTGAAAGTGGAATCATAGCACTATAACAGCCTAGTACAGAAATGGCCCAAGATTTTCAAGGTTTATATGAAATCTTTGGTTCATCGGTTCACAGCATGAGAAAGCAACAATAAATTTACGACTCAAATTTACAACTAAAGCATCTCTCCTATCATGTCCTAGATAACTTGCACTCACAAACTTCACTCAGAACAGAAGCATTTATTTGGAATAAAGCAAGCAACACAGCAACCTTCCTGAGAAGTTGCTAAGACTATCACATATCAAGTGGTTATGGATTTTATACCCTGTCGTACAAATTTAGACAGGCATTATCAGTGATTGGTGAAAGTCATAAATCTCCCATCATCCCACCAGTTTTTCCCAGATCCTCTGTTATTTTCATATCTTTTATCCTGGAAGCAAGAACAAGTTCTTGTCTTCTTATCATGAGTACTTTTTCAGAAAGTAGAATTGGTTGAAAAGTGGAAGTCAGTTTGTCATTAGTTCTTCTTGCCTTCTTCCTGTAGGGAAAATGAGAGAATTATGGACGTTCATCATGTGAGGTTCCATAATGCCCTCATGTTCCCTATAGGAAGCAAGCAAGAGGAGAAGAACTAATAAAAGAGTGGATCCCTCACTGAAAGAACAGTGTGTATCTACAATTTACAACAGTCAAAAGAGTGGAGCATTAAAAAATGAGTGATAGTAGGGTTAAGACTGACCACCAAAAGGTTTTTCTATTTACAATGCATCGTTAAGGAATCTGATAAAGCTTGGGAAAGTTACTTTAGCTTCTTGATAACCAGAGCCAAGAGAAGGGGTGGGGTCTCCCTCTCTCGGCACTCCAAAAAGAGGCTGGGTGGCTACTCACTGCTGGGGATGCTCTTGCTGGATTTCCTACATTGAGCAGAGACTTGGACTCATTGACACAACACATTGGAGCCATCCCCTTGAGCGAGAGGGCCTGCCTCCAGGATGGGAACGTGTCGAATCAGCTGAGTTTGGCGTGTATTATGTCGACCACATCAGTAAAAGAGCACAGTACAAGCACCCCTGTGCTCCCAGGTATTGTTACTGCTACTACACCACTACTGCTGCTGCTACTACACCACTACTACTGCTGCTTCAGAGACCAGGACAAGCAGCAAAGGATTCAAGCTGCAGGAAAGGAGATTCCACCTGAACCTCAGGAAGAACTTCCTGACGGTCAGAGCTGTCCGGCAGTGGAATCTGCTGCCTCCATGAAGTGTGGTAGAGTCTCCTTCTTCTTTGGAGGTTTTTAAGCAGAGACTGGATGGCCATCTGTCGGGAGTGCTTTGAGGGTGTTCCTGCATGGCAGGGGGTTGGACTGGATGGCCCCTGGGGTCTCCTCCAGCTCTACATTTCTATGATTCTATGATTCTATGATCTATGGGGATCCTCTCAGCTCTATGATTCAATGATTCTATAACTACAGACTTCCAGAATTCCCCAGCCTGCTATGTGGGCTGGAAGTTTTGGAGAGCTGCAGTCTAAAAACACATCTGGGATTCAGTGCCAAAAGAGGTAATTGATGGCCACAGGATTAGAAGAGCAGTAAATTCTCCTTCCAAATAGTTAGACACGATCAGTAGATGGAACCTCCTTGTTTTAAGGCAGCCTATCTCTGAACAAAGGACAGAACTGATCAGCACATATGAGAAGCAGAAGGAAAGAGGAAACAAGCTCTATAACACTTGTATAAAGATATTAGTGAGAGGGAATTCCAGACAGCATGCTCCCTTTTTGGTTCACCTCTCCATTTCTTTCTTTGATCTCTGGACTTGAGCCTTTTTGCTTCTTTCACGTCTGACTAACTGCAGAGGTCGCTCTCCCTTTTTCCAAAATTTAGTTGGTCCTCTGTCTCCCTTTGTCAGGGAAAGAAACATCCCTGAGGTTTCTGCCTCAAGATGGCTTACATCCACACATGAAAGGCAGCTCTTAGGGGCTCTTCTACTGAAATTTAGACAATCTTCTTTTGTCTATCTCATTTCCTATCCCAACATGGACTTCCTGGAACAATAACTGTAAGGGGTTTATTTTCCTTTTTTTTTAAACCTTACAAGAGCATCCTGAGTACTTTTCTCCTCTTTTCTACCACAAGCTCATATTGCATTGGCTACACTGCACTCTGCTTGATACAGATAACAAATGCTCCTACAATATTTTGGACTACAGCTAACAGAATCTGACCCCTCCCCAAAACAGCATTGCGAGATTAGAAAGGCCATTTCTGCACCACACTCTTATAACGCGATTATTCCACTTTCAACATCCTATGGAATCCTGGGGTTTGCAGTTTAGGGAGGGGCCAGCTGGCTCCTCCCTAAACTACAAACCCCAGGATTCCATAGGATGTTGAAAATGGAATAATCGTGCTATAAGAGTGTAGTGTGGAAATGTCCAAACTTAGGTAAGTTTTCAACTTCATAATCTTCTTGCACAGTTCTCAAAGCTATTGGAATGGGAGATAAATGACACCTGTACAATTCAGTTTCCTTTTCTTCAGTTCTGCACTATACAACACCAGGAATCCATCTTCCAGTTGCTTTGTGTGAAGGAGTACACCTCAGGCTAGGTGAAAATTTTTGGAGCAAGTGGAATTTTTTAGAGAAGGATACTTCCACATTGTGGGTGCCCCCACATTTCAAGTCCTGCTCTGAAAGACATGCAGAGCAGACCTCAGAAGTATGTTGGATCATCGAGGGCTCTGCTCCAGCTGATCTCAGGGACTGAATGGGTCTATAAGGGAGAAGGAGACTGTGCAGGAATTCCTTGTCTTCAAGCTGGGCACCATCAAGGGCTTTCTCATCCAGATGGAACAATACACTCACCAGCTGTGCCCCATCAAGAGTCTTCTCATCCAGATGTCGGAGATTGCCTCTCAGTACCGCTCCCCCTTCCATTTGATCTGGGTGGGCCTTGTGCCAAAGAGCAGCTCAATTTTGGTTTGCTCTGCTGTCCGGCGTGCCACCTGCCAGTGACCGGCCCCTGGAATTACATACACAAAACCCAACACAGTTGAAATTAAGTCACAACGGATCCAGAGGAGGACAACCAAAATAGTCAAAGGACTGGAAACCATGCTTTATGTGGAACCATTTTGGGGCAGGGGAGCTGGGCAGCTCACAAGGTGGGTTTTGGAGATGTAGCTATCAGGACATGTAGCTATGGAGGCATAACTATGTGAGAGTACGTCTTTGAATACAAGTTCTTGGCCTTCATTTATATCCTGCCTTTTCTTCCTCAATAATAGGACTCAAGGCAGTTTACAAATTATTAAGACTAGCACAGATTAAAAACTATACAAAAGCATCACTAAAATAAATATAGTGTAGTGTGCCTTCAAGTTGTTTCCAACTTACAGAGATCCTAAGGTGAACTTTTAAATGTTTAAACATTTAAATCTTAAATGTAACACTTAAATATTTAAAAAGATGTCACACTGAAGAAGGAGCTGGCTTTTTTCCCACAGCTTCAGAAACTAGGACAAGGAGCAATGGATTCAAAGTATAGGAAAAGAGATTCCACTTAAACCTCAGGAAAAAACTTCCTGACAGTCAGAGCTGTCCAACAATGGAATATGCCTTGGAGTGTGGTGGAGTCTCCTCCTTTGGAGGTTTTTAAACAGAGGCTAGATGGCCATCTGTTGGGAATGCTTTTGTTGTGTCTTCCTGCGTGACAGAAGGGTTGGATAGGATGGCCTCTGGGGTCTTTTCCAACTCTATGATTGTATTATTTTTCTTGACAAGATTTGCTCAGAGGCAGATTACCCTCCTCTGGGGCTGAGAGAGTGTGACTTGCCTGAGGTCACCCACTGGGTTTCCATGTCCAAGTATGGATTCGAACCCTGGTCTCAGAGCTGTAGTCCAACATTCAAGCACTATAACGCATTAGTTCTCTCTCTCCCTCTCTCTTTCTCTCTGTGCTCAGGTGCACACACGTGCATGTGCGTTACTTTAAGGAAACAGTTAAGCAATCTATAGAATTAAAGCTATTTAAAACTTACTGCAAGACAATACTTTTCATAGAATCATAGAATCATAGAAATGTAGAGTTGGAAGAGACCACAGGGGCCATCCAGTCCAACCCCCTGCCATGCAGGAACACCCTCAAAGCAATCCCGACAGATGGCCATCAAGCCTCTGCTTAAAATCCTCCAAGGAAGGAGCCTCCACTACACTCCCAGGCAGCAGATTCCACTGCCAGACAGCCCTGACTGTCAGGAAGTTCTTCCTGAGGTTCAGGTGGAATCTCCTTTCCTGCAGCTTGAATCCATTGCTCCTTGTCCTGGTCTCTGGAGCAGCAGAAAACAAACCCACTCCCTCCTCTACATGACATCCCTTCAAATATTTAAACATGGCTATCATGTCTCCTCTTAACCTTCTCTTCTGCAGACTAAACATACCCAGCTCTCTAAGTCTATCCTCATAGGGCTTCATGGCTTCCAGGCCTCTCACCATTTTGGTCGCCCTCCTCTGGACTTGCTCCAGCTTGTCAATATCCTTCTTGAACTGGGGTGCCCAGAACTGGACACAGTAAAAAGAAACAAAACAGTACACCATGAACAGTCCATCACAATTGGTTCCTAAAAGCTTGAGAGAACAGGGAAGCTTTCACTTGCTGGCTGAAGGGGAGCAAGGAGGGAGCCATCCTAGCCTTCCTGGGGAAGGAGTTCCAAAGCCTAGGAGCAGCCACCAAGAAGGCCCCCTTCCCTGGTCTCACCAAATGTGCCTGGGAAGGTAGTGAGAGAGAAAGAGAAGGCCCCTCCCAGAGAACAAACAGGTTTGGAGAAGGAGATGTGGTCCTTCAAAGCTGCCAGCAAGAACTAGGGAAAGAGAGGTGGAGAGTTGCAGCCACAACACACCCAGATTGCAGGATCAGGGGTTCATATCAGCAAAAGTCAGAATATCTCACCTTCATCATATCTGGGCCGTAAAAGATTTCTGGCTGGAAAACAGTTGGTTGGGTAACAGTTTCCGTCATCCAGTTTATACATTCCCTTGGTAGCCATCTTGTTGCTGCATCCCTTCAGGAGGACAAATAAATCCATTAAGACACTTCCTCTGATACGAAAGGTATGGTGGATAAATCAATAGCTTCTTAAGCACCAATAGATTACAGCAAAGAGGAAGGAGAGAGATAATTTCCACATTTTTTCCAGGCATGAAATCAACATCTACTTTCTAGGACAAGGGTGGACAACTCTGTGGAGGCCGCACACACATGTGCATACACATGCACACACCCCAACAATAAGCCCAAATACACCCATAGCCATTAGCTGTAACTCTAAAAGAGGGTGTAGTGCTGCTGCTGGGTAACTATTGGGGGTCGATTTACAATCAGGAAAGGGAACTTTAGCTGTACTGTTGGACGGATCACGTCAAAAACTGGCTGTAAATGGCAGAAATCAACTCTTACCAACCACTTGCCAAATACAGGTTGAGCCTCCCTTCTCCAGAGCTCCAAAATCCAAAAACCTCCAAAACCCAAAACTTTTTGCTGCCAGTCGCCCACCTCCAACTTCAAGGTGGCAGCGGCATGGCTCCTGCTCATTTGTCTCCCAGATCCTCAGTCTTTTTTCTTTTTTGCTGCCTGCGGAAGTAGGAGGCTGGTGACAAAACTAAGAAAATGAATTTCAACAGGGAGAAGTGTAAACAATTGCACCTTGGCAGAAACAATGAAATGCACAGATATAAGATGGCTGACACTTGACTTGACCACAGTCAAGGGGATCTAGGAGTCTTGGACCATTTCCGCACTAGACTGTTAATAGCGCTATGATTCCACTTTCAACATTCTATGGAATCCTGGGGTTTGCAGTTTCAGTATGGGGGCTAGCTGGCCCCTCCCGAAACTGCAAACCCCAGGATTCCATAGGATGTTGAAAGTGCAATCATAGCGCTATTAACAGTCTAGTGCGGAAATGGCCTTAGTAGACTACAATCTGAACATGAATCAGCAGTGTGATGCAGCAGCTAAAAAAGCCAATGTGATTCTGGGCTGCATCAGTAGAAGCATAGTATCTAGATCAAGGGAAGTGATAGTCTTACTCCATTCTGCTTTGGTCAGATCCTGGCTGGAATACTATGTCCAGTTCTGGGCACTACAGTTCAGGAAGGATATTGACAAGCTGGAACATGTCCAGAGGAGGGTGACCAAAATGAAAACCATGAGGCCCTCTGAGGAGCAGCTTAGGAAGCTGGGTATGTTTGGCCTGGAGAAGAGAAGTTTTAAGAAGTGATATGATAGCCATGTTTAAATATCTGAAGGGATGTCATGTTGAAGATGTAGCAAGCCTGTTTTCTGCTGCTCCAGAGACTAGGACACGGAGCAATTGCTTCAAACTTCAAGAAAAGAGATTCCACCTAAACTCTGGGAAGAACTTCCTGAGGTTAAGAGCAGTTTGACAGTGGAATCTGCTGCTGGCTGGGAGTGTGGTGGAGTTTCCTTCTTTGGAGGTTTCTCAACAGAGGCTGGATGGCCATCTGTTGGGAATGCTTTGATGATGTGCGCCTTCATGACAGCAGGTTGGACTTGATGGCTCTTGCAGTCTCTTCCAGCTCTAGGATTCTATGATTCTATGAAAAAGAGAGAGACTGAGGATCTGTGAGATGGCAGAAGGTCTGGATTTGCACCAAGCACTATGCTTGGATTCCTGACATCTTAAATATTCTCAGGCCCTTTTCGCAGCGCCGGCGCTCGCGCGACGGAGGAGGGCGGCTCGCGCAAGAAGCCTTCTCCGGGAGGCTGCCGCTTCCCCCTCCTTCCTTCCGCAGGCGAAGGAACGAGCGGGGAAGCGGCAGCCTCCCGGAGGCGGCGGCAGCTCGCGCATCCGTCCATCCCCCCCCCGCGCGCGCGAGAAAGGAGCCTGTCCCGTCCATCCCCCCCGTGCACGCGAGAAAGGAGCTTGTCACGTCTGCCCCCCCCGCGTGCGCACGCGTGAAGCAGGACGTGTCGCGTCCGTCGCGCTAGCGCCCCGCCCCGTCCCTTCCTTGCGCAGGGGTGGAGGGAAGGAAGCGCGACCCAGCCGGCTCCCCGACGCTCCGCACAAGAGGTAAGTGCACGCGGGCACCGGGAGCGTTGCGCGAGCGCGGGTGATTTTTGCTTGGAAGCGAAAATCAAAAAACTCGCGCTCGCGCCGCTTCAGCCCCATGAGCCCGGCGGAAGTGGGAGTGCGTCGTGCGGAGCGACGCTCCCACTCCCGCGAGGCTCACGGGGCTGTCGCGCGAGAAAAGGCCCGTGCGAAAAGGGCCTCAGTCTCTCTCCAGCCTCACATCTCACACAAAACATAAGCACTGAACAAACAAGATGCAAGGATATTCCAAAAATGTACTGAATGCTAAAATCTGAAACAATCCAGAAAATGGAACCTTTCTTGTCCCAAGCATTTCAGATAAGGGAGGCCCAACATGTACCTGTGTTCTCCTCTGCAGTCCCTCTCAAAATGGTGGCAGGAAGTGATACAAGATTATTACTGTAACTGTTATTATTACTGGGAGTAGCCATTGCCTACTGATTGAGTTACAAAATAATTTTAAGTGCTGGCACACTTCTTCGGACCCTCCTGTGGTCATCGATACATCTCTACTATGTTTTCGGAAACGTGCACTTTGTATTGAGATACTAAAGAGGCAGATGAGTAAACCCAAACTAGAGCACTTTGGTCTCACCTTTTTGTCCAGCTTCTATCTTTTCCCAGCAAGTTATGGTCTTCCTGGAAAGTTACAGACTGTCCTAACCCTGTGTCAGTTCCATTACACCTGTGCTTGTGCTTTTTGGCAACTGTTCAACGGATGTAGTCAGTCCAAGATGGCCTAAGCAAAGTCTCCCAAGTGTTACCATCTCATGTGATTCTCAGTCCTACTTTTAGTCCCAAATAGAGGAGAGTCACAGCTGGTGTGGGGTAGTGATTTGAGTGTTGAATACGACCCTGGAGACCAGAGCCATTTCCACATGAGACTGTTATAGCGCGATGATTCCACTTTCAACATCCTCTGGAATCCTGGGGTTTGCAGTTTCGGGAGGGGTCAGCCGGCCCCTCCTGAAACTGCAAACCCCAGGATTCCAGAGGATGTTGAAAGTGGAATCATCGCACTATAACAATCTCGTGCGAAAATGGCCCAGGGTTCAGTTTCCCACTCAGGCCATGCAAACCCGTTAGATGACCTTGAGTATATGACATACTCTCAGCCCCAGAAAACCTCATTATATATTCATCTTAGGGTCACCGTAAGTTGGAAATGACTTTAAGGTACACAATAACAACAACAACAAGACTGAGTCAATTAGATTTACCTATATGTTGACTCTCCTTTCAATAACCGATTCTGTGGGTCTACTCTAGTAGGACCAACCAAGAGGATTCCAGCCACACAGTTGTGAATTCATGGATGATGCCTTCGTTTTTCCCCTTGATTCCCTCTGTCATTGTAGAAACCATCCCTGTGCATTCCTCTGAATTGCACAAGGGGACCATAAGGACACACATAGGCAGATACACAGTCAGTTGCACACTGCTGGCATTCGGCAGAAAGATAGTGGAGTGCGACCACTGTGTAACTACATGACTGTAGGACTGACACTACGCAAGCTTGATGCAAGACCCTGGGTTATGGTGACTTCTCCAACCCAGAAGGTTAGGGAATACTTTTTCAGACAATCTGAATAGGTGGAAACAGAGAGAAGATCCTCCAATAAGGCGGTGCAATGGTTTCCAGAAATGTCTGCAAAGTCCCCTCCCCACAATTCCCACATCCAAGAATGGCCCGAATACGAGCACCCTACTCCCCTCTGCATTCAGTTTATTGTTGCTTGGTGCTGTTATGTGCCTTCAAGATGACTCCAGCTTCTGGCAATTGTATCCTAAGGTTTTCCTGGCAAGATTCATTCAGAGGTGATTTTGCCATTGTATCTGAAATATAGCTTTCAGCACCTGGTATTTGCTTGAGGTCTCCCTTCCAAGGACTAAACAGGGCTGACCCTGCTTGGCTTCCAAGATCGGACAGAATCTGGTGTATTTAGGCTGAAACAGAGTTGGGGGGTCAGAAACAGAGTGTGAGGCACAGCTAAGACTTGTCTGTGCGTGTATGTGCCTTTAAGCCACTATTCACTTATGGCAACCCCTTTAATTTCATAGGATTTTCTTAGGTACAGAATCCTCAGAGATGATTTTGCCGGTTCCTTCCTCTGAAATACTCCCTGCAGCAGCAGGTATTTGTTGGTCTTCCAACCAAGTACTAACCAGAGCTGACCCTGCTTAGCACCCAAGATCAGACAGGGTCTGGTGTTTTCAGGCATATTTAAGCTGACAGGTTCCATTTATTGGCACTCATCTAATTTCCATATTAGCTTCACAGAAATGACAGCCTGCAAACAGTAGACAGATGGCACACAGTTCTTGTTTGTTTGTCCTTCCTCCTTCCCTTTTATTGAAAAGCATAAGACACTCACACAGTCAACAACATGCCTGGTTTACTGGACTACAAGAGACCATCAGGAAAAGTCTGGATTGTCACCAGTCCATGGACACACATCCAAAGTAAAGGGGAAAAAAATGGAGCAGTGGCTTCAAACTTCAACAAAAAAGATTCCACCTAAAAGTTAGGAAGAACTTCGTGGTGGTACAAGCAGTTTGACAGTGGAATACGTTGCCACAAAGTGTGGTGGAGTCTCTTTCTGTGGAGGTTTTTAAACAGAGACTGGATGATCATCTGTCAGGAGGGCTTAGATTGTGTCTTCCTGTATGGTGGAAGGGGGTTGGACTGGATGGCCTTCGGGGTCTCTCCCAACTCTACAATTCTATTATTCTAACAGAGGGCTGAAAGACAGGAGGGGTGGCAGGGAGCTAGGTCGTATAGAGCTTTAAAAGTTAAAACAAGGAATGTAGACAAGCAACAAAGCTCGAAACAATGATGTCTCTCCCAAGGAATTTACAGTTTCAGCCATAAACAGTATGCAGCATTTTGCTATTTTGTTTTGCTCTGTTTGTCATCTTCAAGAACTCTGTAAGTTTTCTTGGAGCTTTCCAAGCTCTATTGGTATTTTAAATAAGCTCCTCACTCTGGTATAGGTTTTATTGGGGGGGCTATTAAGAGATAGATATTAGAGGCAATAAAAAGCATCCCTGAATTGTATGTCTAGTGTTGGGCACCACAATCCAAGAAGGATTTTGACAAGCTGGAAGGTATCCAGAGGCGGGGTGATCAGAATGGGAGAAAGCCTAGGCCCTTTTCGCACGGGCCTTTTCTCGCGCGACAGCCCCGTGAGCCTCGCGGGAGTGGGAGCGTCGCTCCGCACGACGCACTCCCACTTCTGCCGGGCTCACGGGGCTGAAGCGGCGCGAGCGCGGGTTTTTTGATTTTCGCTTCCAAGCGAAAATCACCCGCGCTCGCACAACGCTCCCGGCGCCCGCACGCACTTACCTCTCGTGCAGAGCGTCCGGGAGCCGGCCGGGTCGCGCTTCCTTCCCTCCACCCCTGCGGAAGGAAGGGACGGGGCGGGGCGCTAGCGCGATGGACACGACACGTCCTGCTTCGCGCGCGCGCGTGGGGGGGCGGACGGGACGAGCGCCTTTCTCGCGCGGGGGGGAATGGACGGAAGGAAGGAGGGGGGAAGTGGCAGCCTCCCGGAGAAGGCTTCTTGCGCGAGCCGCCCTCCCCCGCTCGCGCGAGAAGACTTAATGCGAAAAGGCCCCTAGAAACCATGAAGCCCGATGAGGAGCAGCTTAAGGAGCTGGGATTTTTAACCTGGAAAAGAGAAGATTAAGAGGTGACTGACAGGAGATGATTTACAGCACCAGCACAAAATTATCCCCAGAACCGCTGCCTCTGGACAAACAGTGTCTCAGAGGAAAGCATAAACATAGCAGAGCTTCCAAACAGCAAAAAGCATGTGCAGCAGAGTACAACTACAGCATCAGCTCTGACCCCTCTACCCACTGGTTAGTTAACTCATGGACACAGAGGGTGTCATCCAAAATACCTGGAGGCTTTAATCTTCACAGTTGCAATATACACATCTATACACAGGATACACAGATCCAAAGGCAGAGGTTCGTGCAGACAGAGATTCAGATGCAGAGATACGGAGCCAGTCAGAGAGAGAAAGCAAGTATTCCCACTCCTCTTTTATGCACACCTGCTTCCATGTCATCACTCAGGGCAATTTGCCTTGCCGTGATTTCACTATCATGACCCAGCATGTCCTCTAAGGAATGTGTCATGACTTGCTAAGTCATTCCCCAGGTGTTCCACATGCTCATCAAATGTATTTTCACTGGGGCAAATGCCACCACATTTTTATCCAACAGTGACATGACAGCCATGTTTAAATATTTGAAGGGATATCATAAGTTAGATGGGGCAAGCTTGTTTTCTGCTGCTCTAGAGACTAGGATGAGAAGCAATGACTACAGGGAAAGAGATTCTCTCTAAACATTAGGAAGAACTTCCTGATGGTAAGAGTAGTTCAGCAGTGGAATGTGCTGCCTCAGAGTGTGGTGGAGTCTCCCTCTTTTGAGGTTTTTAAACGGTCTGGATGGCCATCTGTCAAAGGGAGGGCTTTGATGGTGTCTTTTTGCATGGCAGAAGGGGGTTGACCTAGATAGCCCTTGGGGTCTCTTCCAGCTATAGGATTTTGTGATTCTATGACATTGTTCAACATCAGGAGTTTGAATACAGTAATCAAACACCATAAAGCACAGTGTTTTAGTCAAAAGAAAAGCCAGATATTTTGTTGTTACAAAAGACCCATTTTAAAGGACATCTTAGATCTTTATTTTCCTGCGCAGCATTAAATTATGACATTGCTGCCTCAGAAACTTTGACAGCAAGAGTGGGGCTGACCGCACTTTCACGTCAACTAGATTTTGAAAAGCTGAACTTTATGATAGACTCAAGAGGCAGATACCTGATTGTCAAAAGCAAAATAACACTGGCTCAGGATTATTTCTCAGAGAAATATTATGGAAGCTAGAATCCTTTCAAGAGGGACTTTTAATCACAGGTGGAGATTTAAAAGCAACAATCTCCCTAAGAGATAGATGTAATGCAACTTTTCCCGGCAACTTTCAATTGATTTTTCAAGATTAAAATCTTATTGTTTGGTGGAGGCACAGCAACCTACAAGAAAAGGATTACACCTACTATTTTTTCAGGCACAGATCATATTCAAGGATAGCTTGTGTACTAATACAAACTAAAGACAAAGATTTACTTCAAGAGAGCAATATTGGGCAAATAGGGCTGTCTGACCACGTCCCCATTAATACCTGGGTGCAGCTTCAAAACCTTAGGCCATTTCTACATGGCATCACAGTCCCAGGTTTGGGGTGCTATGGCAGCAGTGCACAAGTTGTGCTTTTGCATGATGTTGTTGCAGTCCTGCTGCCATCCCGTCCCCGCCCATCTCGATCACAGAATATTCGCTTAACTGAATAAATAGCAATAGCATGTGTATTTCTATATCGTGTATCAGCTAAGTGCTCTCTTTCTAAGTGCCCTCTAAATGTGTTAAGCGCCCGTAATCGTGCGAAGCTCCCACCCTCCCTGCCCATGCAGAAGAGGCAGAAGAGCAATGGAGGCACTTCCTTCCCCAGTGCAGCAAGCAAAAGAGCCTGACTGGGCTGCGGAAGGAAGGCATGTGTCGCTTGCACTCCCTTCTGCAGGGAGCCGGCTGGATGTGGAAGGAAGCATTCCCATCCCACTCCATTCCTGGCAAAGGTGCTCCCAGGATTGCAACAGAACAACAACAGAAGGAAGTTTGGCGTGGAAATGGCCTTGGACCCAAACCTTTTTTCTTGATCTTTAAAACCCATACTTCTGGCAAAACAGGAATCGAGAAAGAGTGTGGTAAATTATTTTAACAAAAATCCATTTCCATGTATTTTTATATAGGTATAATGGAATGCTGTGAAAGCTGTAGTAAGGGGTGAATCTCTTTTATATAGTTCTTTAGTGTCTTGTCTCTGTCATCTTTTTATTCATTCTTGGTCCTATAACATGCTTGCTCATGGATCATATAGCACTCCAACTTTTGGTTTAAATTTCCTCTGATTTCTCAGACCTAGTGGAAGAGATCTCTTGTTCCTCCTTTGTCGTTGTCATCTTTTTTCTGCATTGATTATTACAGTAGTTCTCCCCCTCCCTGCACACAAGCTACTGAACAGTTGCATTCTGGGTTCTGACCCTATTTCTGTCACCTTTTGTTCCTTGCCTATCCTTAACTGCTTAAAGACTTTCATCTGTCATCCACTGAGGTTTCTCTTTCTTTTTGGCTGCAGCCAGAGGCCATTTCTGCAGTACACTGTTAAAGTGCTATTATTCCACTTTCAATATCCTGTGGGATTCTGGGGTTTGTAGTTTCCTGAGGCCAAAGAGCTCTCCGGCTGAGAATTCTAAAGGGCCCTCCCTAAACTGCAAACCCCAGGATTCCACAGAAGGTTGAAAGTGGATTGATAGCACTATAACAGCATACTGTGGAAACGGCCAGATTCTTTTTGTATTCCTCCCTGACAATGTCCTAGTTGGAGTCCAGACTTCTTCTGGCTCCCAGTACATTAGGCTTGGTAGTACAAATTATCACAAGCACAATGTATGCATAACCCTGATGTAGGATCCTAGGAAGTACCTCCGGGATCAGAGGCAGTCCATTTGTTAACTGGAAAGTGTGGCATAGATGGTATAGTTGCACTTATGCCTTGCCTGTGGGCTTATGGGAAACTGGGGATCATGGTGTGAACAGGATGCTGGACTAGAGATGTCTTTGATCTGATCCAAACCACAAAAGGAGATAGCAGTCAAAAATCAAAACCACAAACAAAATGCCCTAAAAGCAGGACTGCAAAAGACGTAAGAAGTCAATCATACCATTACAAAACCATAATACCCAAACCCAAGCTCACAAAAACACTAAATGAACACAAAAACATTGATGGCACAGGAAAATGTATCTCCAGGTATAAAAGGAAGAATGTACAAACAATACATTCATTGTGTATGGAACATGCTACAAAATGCTAACCAAATCCAGGAACAAACAGTGCTGTACTCTGCATTCACAGAATCATAGAGCTGGAAAAGCTCCCAGGGGACATCCAGTCCAACCCCCTGTCATGCAGAAATATACCATCAAAGACCTCTAGATAGATGGCCATCTAGCCTCTGTTTAAAAACCTCCAGAAAAGGAGACTCCGCCACAATCCCATGCAGTGGATTCAAAGCCATTTCTGCAGTAGCCTGTTATAGCACTACGATTCCACTTTCAAAATCCTCTGGAATCCTGGGATTTGCCATTTCGGGAGGGGCCAGGCGGCCCCTCCCAAAACTACAAACCCCAGGATTCCAGAGGATGTTGAAAGTGGAATCGTAGTGCTATAACAGGCTACTGCGGAAACGGCCCAAGTGTCGAACTGCTCTTACCATCAGGAAGTTCTTCCTAATGTTTAGGTGGAATCTCTCCTCCTGTAGCTTGAAGCCATTGCTCCACATCCTAGTCTCTGGAGCAGCAGAAAATAAGTTTGCTGCAGCTTCCGTTGTTTTTGACACAACAAGATGTACAAAGACATTCAAGGAGCTGTGTGGCTGAGCAATGACTGGAAACCAGCTCTGTTTGGTTCAAGTCCAACCATCCTACCACTACACCACACTGCTTGTTTCTTGGGGGTAGACCCATAACTTCAGAATATTGTGGCAAGAAACCTTGGCTGTCTTCACAGTATAAAGAAGGAGAGTTTGCATTCTTAAAGTCTGGTTTGGCTCTTGAAGGGATGACCCTCTGAGGAAACCCAGGGGAGGTCTTTGCTTAGCCAAGCAGCATTGCCTCTGTGACACCACACAAAGGTTGCTTTCCCAGCATGCCTTGTGTTCTGGTGGTGGGCAGAGCACATGACACCATGGCATCCCAGCAGTGAAGAGAGACTGGCAATGTGGGTAACATGTGGCAATGTGAGGGTCAAGATCAAAGTGCAGCCATGCCCTAAAACCCTCCAGCAGTGCCAGCAGAAAAGGACCTTGCCCTCACCCTCAAGTGGCACGAGCGCCGGGAAGAAAGTAAGCAAAGGCAAGGGAGGGGGAGGTAACATACAGAATCACATAGAATCCTAGATCTGGAAGAGACCCCAAGGGTCATCCAGGCCAACCCCAATCCAGGAAGACAACATGAAAGCACTCCCTTTGACAGATGGCCATCCAGCCTCTGTTTAAAAATCTCCAAGGAAGGAGATGCTCCCACACTCTGAGTCGGTGTATTCCACTGTCAAACAGCTCTTATCATCAGGAAGTTCTTCCTAATGTTTAAATGGAATTTCTCTTCCTGAAGTTTGAAGCCATTGCTCCATATCCTAGTCACTGGAGCAACAGAAAACAAGCTTGCCCCAGCTTCCAAATGACATCCCCTCAAATATTTAAACATGCCTATCATGTCCCCTCTTAACCTTCTCTTCTCCAGGCTGAATATACCTAACTCTCTAAGCTGCTCCTCATAGGGCTTCATGGTTTCTAGGCTTTCTCCCATTCTGATCATCCTGTCTCTGGATACCTTCCAGCTTGCCAAAATCCTTCTTGGATTGTGGTGCCCAACACTAGACACACAATTCAGGGACCTTTGCAGACCTTTGATGATTTTGGTCTCCCTCCTCTGGACATATTCCAGCTTGTCAATATCCTTCCTGAACCGTGGTGCCCAGAACTGGACAAAGGATTCCTGCTGGGGTCCAACCAAAGGATAATAGAGTAGGACTGTCACTTCCCTCAGCCTAGACGCTATACTCCTGTCGATGCAGCCTAGAAACGCATTGGCTTTTTAAGCGGCTGCATCACACCGTACAAAGCCAGTATTTGGGCTTTGCAAGCTGGGTCTTAGGAAACACAGGCATTTCAACTATTTTGTCATTTAATGATTGAGTCATAACCCTTATCTTTGCTGGAGACCTCTCTCTCCTCTTATACATCCCCCTCCTTGATTGGAAGTATCCGGTTTGACTCCTCATGCTATCTGGTAGCTGCAAAGAGCAGGGTCTCTTCTGTAATGGCACCTTATCTGTGGGCTTCTTTGCCCAAAGGTTACCAGAGAAGCCAGGGCCATTTCCGCACTAGCCTGTTATAGCACTAGGATTCCACTTTCAACATCCTATGGAATCCTGGGGTTTGCAGTTTCCCCTCCCAGAATTGCAAACCCCAGGATTCCATAGAATGTCGCAAGTGGAATAACAGCACTATAACAGTCTAGTGTGGAAATGGCCCAGAGTAGCTCACTTGGTAATTCTTGGTTGGAGAGTAGAGATGTTTTAATATTATTTTATATTCTTTCTCCCAATCTGGATCCCAAGGCAGCTCACAAAATAGATTAACATACAGCTGTAAACTTAAATAACTCTAAAATAAGTCTTAAAATAATCCTAAAACATAAATAATCCTATTAAACACAAGACTAATTTAAATTATTACTATTATTATTACTATTATTTTATATCCTCTCTTTCTCTTAATAGAGGTCCCAACCCAGTTCACAAGATAAATTGAAAAATAGTAAAACCAATATGAAACCATTAAATAAATAATCCTACTAAATACAGCACTAATTTAAACCATAATCATCATTTTATGTTTTATTTTCCCAATGTGGGTCCCAAGACAGTTCACAAAATAAATTTAAAAAATTAAACTGAAAACATTTACTGTAGCAAAAATAGTATTAAAACCATTAACCAATTCTATTAAAAATGGCATCCATTCTTATTATGGGCACAGGACTTTGGGACAGGAGGAAACATTTGGCAAGGAATATGCTCCTTAGAGTGCCAGTTCTGCATGTGAGTTTATGAAATGATGCCCAGGAGCTTTCTGTCTGAGAATTCTACTTGCCCCTTCTTAAACTACAAGTCCCAGGATTTCACATGATGTTGCCATGGCAGTTAGAATGGAATAACAGTGCCATAACAGTGTAGTGTGATAGGGCCCAAAGAAATACATTCTTATATTTGTTCCCAAAGTTAAATACCATATTGACTGATTTCAAAATGTCTCATACTAGAAATATTTAATACAGATAACATGCAAACTACTTTGCCTTCCAACAGTGTTGCCTTGAATTCCAGCTTGAATGCAGTTTTCAATGATGAATGTTTGCTGTTATTTAGCTTGTCAAACCCAGTCTTGAAAACTGAGGTTGTTATTGAAACAATAAGATGCTGCAATGACCTTTAGATCTTATTGACCTGTTTTCCATTGCTGTCTTTGGCAGCCACGGCGTCTCAGCTGTGCACCTGTGAGAACGGCTATAAACCGTCGTTGCGATGCCCAACCTTGAATTATTTAGAACTCCCTGGTTGCACCTCACTGACAAGACCAACAGAAGGCACAACACATTTTTCAAATTAAAAGGTCGCCACTCAAATTACACCTGGCCAGACTTTGCATTAGGCAGTTGGAATTGTTCTTGTGTTCCCCCTTTCTTCTTTTAAATCAGTTGTTAAGCAGCTGATTGGAAGCTAATAAAAAAAGATAAAATGTCGCCTTAAACAGTACAGTCGTCCCTCCACAATCACAAATTTAACTTCCACAGATCTGATCATTTGCAAGCTTCTCTAACCCCTGACCGCCCCCCCGCACCTCAAGTGCTTCTTTTCCAGGGGAACTTCCCCACCAGCAGCTCCGATCAGGCCTTGCAGCCTTTTACAAAGCTGCCTCTGGGTTTTCTCCTCCATCACCAGCTGCTACCCGGCCAGCTAAGGATGGATCACACTTAATTTCTCAGCGCCATGAACCCTCTCCCATTGCTCCCCCTGCCACAACCAGGGAAGCAGATGGGCAAGAGAGGGAATATAGGGCCACTATGCCAACAAACCCCCTTTCCTCTCCTTTCACTGACCTGGTTTGGACCTTGGGTGCCCGCCCACCCCACTATGCCTCATCCTCCTTCCCATAGATACACAGACACATTTTGATGTGTGCAAGTTTTCCACTTTTCCACTTTTGTCCTGCTCCCCTAACCCTAGCAAATGTGGACGGCTGACTCTACAAAGAAATTAACAAGCAAATACAGCTGGCCCTCCACATTTGTTAGGGTTAGGGGCACAGGGACCTCACAAAAGTGGGAAAATCGCAAATATCAAAATGTGTGTGTGTGTGACTGTGGGAAGGGGGCCAAGGCATGGGGAGATCAGGCACTCAGGGTCCAAACCCAGTCAGGGAAAGCAGAGGGAAAGGGGGGAGTAAGCATGGTGTCCTTATATTTCCTCTCTCTTGCCCATCTCCTTCCTTGGGTGTGCATGTGGGGGGCATCAGGAGAGAGTTTCTGGTGCTGAGAAATTGGGCTGGGATCCATCTTTAGCTGGCCAGGCAGTGGCTGGTGGAGAGGGAGAAAGACCAGAATCAGGTTTTTAAAGGCCTGTGTGGCCTGAACAGAGCCACTGGGAGGGAAGGAGCCCCCAGAAAAGAAACACTTGAGGGTTGGGGGGCAGGGATTGGAGAAATTTGCAAATAATCAAATCCATTAAGGTGAAACCCAGGAGAAAAATGTAGCTGCCAACTGTGTTGAGCTAGGTCATGGCACTCTGGAGAAAAGCAGGTCTGGCATCACCCTATGGTATCTACAGCACCCTACAGCCACTACGAGGGCTGCCAGAACTCAGGGCCAGTTTCCCCCAGATTTTGTGGGTCATCTTCAGCTGGGGGATGAGAATGCAGTTTCTCCAGTTTGGGGGGGGCTCAGCTCCAAGAAAGAGGAGAGGACTGCATTCAGATCTCCAGGTCATCGAGGAGAAAAGTACCAGTAGCTTGATACTATCTGCAAGGCTTAAGGGATTGATTGCTGCAGTTTGCAAAGACTCTCCAGAGGGTCTCTGTATTTACTTAGATAGATTCCCTTCGTTATTGTGGTGCCAGTGCTCACTCTCTACTCTGCATCCACTTTCTGGCTAGCAGCAAGTGCATGTGTTGTTGTTGTGTACTTTCAACTCATTTGCAACTTATGGCAACCCTAAGGCAAACCTATCACAAGGTTTTCTGGGGCTGAGAGACTGTGTGACATGCCCAAGGTTACTCCATGGGTTTCCATAGGCTGAGCTGGGAGCTGAACTCTGGTCTCCAAGTTTGCAGTCCAATGTGCAAACCACTACACCAAACTTTGTGCCTTCAAATTGCCTGTCAACTTAATGGCAACCTTGTGAATTTCATAGTATTTTCTGGGGCAGGATTCAAAATGACCTGAATAGATTGGAGAGCTGGGCCAAGGTGAACAAAATGAAATTCAACAGAGAGAAGTGTAAGGTCCTACACTTAGGTAGAAAAAATGGAAGACAGAAATATAGGATGGGGGACACGTGGCTGGATAACAGTGCGTGTGAAAGGGATCTAGGAGTCTGCATAGACCACAAGCGGAACATGAGTCAGCAGTGTGATGCGGCAGCCAAGAAAGCCAATGCAATCCTCGGCTGCATCAATAGGAGTATGGTGTCTAGATCGAGGGAGGTACTGGTACCGCTCTACTCTGCTTTGGTTAGACCCCATCTTGAATACTGTGTCCAGTTCTGGGCACCCCAATTCAAGAAGGATATTGACAAGCTGGAGCAAGTCCAGAGGAGGGCGACCAAAATGGTGAGAGGCCTGGAAGCCATGAAGCCCTATGAGGATAGACTTAGAGAGTTGGGTATGTGTGGTCACTTCCAACTCTACATTTCTATGATTCTATGATTCTACTCACAGGTGTTTTTAAAGAAACTATTAAATAGACACTTGTATTAAACAGTTTAAAATACATATAAAACTTAAGATACAGGTACTGCAACCCCATTAAAAGACCATTCAGCCACGCCCAATTAAAGACTAGATGCTTGTTTAAAATAAAAAGATCCTACAATACATGCACTATAGATGTAAATCTTTGCTTATTTCTTCCTCTCATGAAAGAATCAATAATTTGAAACTTCCCCTCCTTACTGGATAAATTACAAGAGGTTTTGTATACATTTCAGTGACATTTCAAAGGAGCTTAGAGTGGCATGCACACCACTTCCCCGACTCTCCCATTTTTTTCCTTATCACAACCCTGAGAGGTAATAATAATAACAATAATAATATTTATTTATATCCCGCCTCTCCCCATGAATTGAGGTAGTACTATAACAATACATTAAATAAATTAAAAGCATTAAAACATAACCCATCCTCCCCACCCACCAACCTAGGTAGGCCTAGGTTGAAAGATAACAATGATCCACTGATCACCCAGTGAGTTTTATGGACACTTGAAGCCTTAAACCAGTGGTTCTCAACCTTCCTAATGCCGCAACCCTTTAATACAGTTTCTCATGTTGTGGTGACCCCCAGCCATAAAATTATTTATTTATTATTTACAATGCCTCCCCCCCCCGGCAAAGGCCGCTTTGCCAGCCAGGAACGGGGAGGCAGGCAGGGAGGGAAAGAGGAGCCGCGCATCTCCCCCGGGAAAAAACTCCAAGAACCCCCCCCCCGGCTCTGCTGCTGCTTCGCTCTCGTTTCCGCTGGGGGGGAGTGTGGGAAAAGTTTCTAGAGTGTCAACCCTGGCGGGGGGGAGGAACCCCAGCGCCTTTGTCTTTTGCACTGCGTGCAGCTCGCCCCCCCGGAAAAGTGCCACCTTGTGGCCCCCTGGCCCTTCCGCAGTGCCTGCCTCCGTGGCAAGTGGGGGCAGGGGCCATGGCGAGGAGGGGGCCTGCCCCCCATGCTGCTACCACCCCCCCCAAGCTGGCCCGTCAGACGGGAGGTTCTCCCGGTAGCGGAGAAGGGGAGCAATTTCAGTCCCTTCTGAACAGGGGGCAGGAGGACGCGAGCGCATGGCTCGCGCACCACCACTCCTGCTGTGGCGACGCTGTGGCCGCATGCGCTCCCGCCAAAGGGGGCAGGAGGACGCGAGTGCGTGGCTCGCACTTGCGCACCACCACCGAGGAGGGAATGGAGCCTAAGACCATCGGAAATACGTATTTTCCGATGGTCTTAGGCAACCCCTGTGAAAGGGTCGTTCGACCCCCAAAGGGGTCGCGACCCACAGGTTGAGAACCGCTGCCTTAAACCAACCATATTCAGTGATGGAGGGCAGCTTCCACCTCAGCAGGGCTTTAAGTCTCTGCCAGTTTCCAGTCTGACCTTTAATGGAGCTGTCCAAAGTGCTGAACTTGTTTAGGGGGTACAGTCTAGAACTTTGGCTCCCTCTTTGAAGGTTCAGACTGAAGACATTTCTGCACTAGACTGTTATAGTGCTATTATTGCACTTTCTTTCTTTTTATTCTTTTTATTAAAAAAGGAATCATAGAATCATAGAAATGTAGAGTTGGAAGAGACCCCAGGGGCCATCCAGTCCAACCCCCTACCATGCAGGAACACCCTCAAAGCACTCCCGACAGATGGCCATCCAGCCTCTGCTTAAAAACCTCCAAGAGAGGAGACTCCACTACACTCAATGGAGGCAGCAGCCTCTTCCACTGCCGGACAGCCCTGACTGTCAGGAATTTCTTCCTGAGGTTCAGGTGGAATCTCCTTTCCTGCAGCTTGAACCCATTGCTCCTTGTCCTGGTCTCTGGAGCAGCAGAAAACAAGCCCTCTCCTTCCTCTACGTGGCATCCCTTCAAATATTTAAACATGGCTCTCATGTCCCCTCTTCGCCTTCTCTTCTGCAGACTAAAAAACATATATATTATCTGTATACTTAACGTTCTATTTACTTGTTTTCATTCCAACAATATATTGCAAATCTTATATGATCTGTAATAAAAAGATATATGTAATGTCTATCATGCTTTTTATACAATCACTATTACACCTTTACTGTATATTTTACTCCAAAGGATGTTCTTTGTTTTAGATCCTCTTCTATATCTCGTTTCTTTCACTCCCTTCTTTCTTTTACTCCGTTAGTCCTTTCTCCCTTTTATCTATTACCTCTGTAAATTTATGTTGACATGAAATCCTGGAGTTTGCAGTTTAGGGAGGGGCCCTAAACTGCAAACCCCAGGATTCCATAGGATGTTGAAAGTGGAATAATCGCGCTATATCTGTCTAGTGCGGAAGTGGTCTGAAACCCAGAGTGGGGTCACAGTCCCAATAGGGTGGAAGCCTTGACCTGCCCAAAAGCCACATATTGACTTGCTAGAAGAGAAGTAAACTATTAAGGTATTAGGTAGCCCTAGTCTGAGCTTGGAAAAGTTACTTTTTGGGGGGGATCCCAATTTGGACCAGAATTCCGGCTGCCTGGGGAATTCTGAGAGTCCAGAAAAGTAACTTTTCCCATCTCTAGTTGCACTAGGTTACCAGTACAGATGGTGGGGTGTTAGAGATGCTAACTACCATAGAGTTGCAAGTCCTCCAACGGCTAGAAAGTTTTCTTAAAATCTTAATTCTCCCCCCCCCGTCTTGAGGAGGACCCCTTTCTCTTTTTTACCTGGGCTTTTCTCCCCCAAGAGTCCTCCAGACCCGGCTCCCGCTTCCTCTTCTTCCTTCTCCTCCTCTTTCTTCCACCCTCACCGGCCACACTCGAGCCCCATCTTCTCGCCCTCGCCCCGTAGCCATAGCAACGAGGATGCGCGGTGCCGCCGGAAAAAAAACTCCATTTCCCAGAGGCCCTCTCCCCTTTCCCGGCATGCCACAGCTCCTTCTCTTTAAAAACGGCCCAGCTCGGCCCTGCGCTTCTTCGCCCTCGGCTGCCACGTTCGGGACTGGCTCTCCCGTCGTCCTTTGCGCGCCACCTCTCGGCCAATCAGCGGCGAACAGGTCGCGAAAGGGGGAAAAAGGAGGAGGCAAAATGGCGGCGAAAGGCAGCGGCGGGGGAAGCGCGGGAGGCGGCGGCGGCGCCGGGGGCGCGAACAAGAACGGGATACTGGACAAGGTAGCCCGGGGACGAGGGGGAGGGCGGGCCGGGTGGTCTTCCAGGGGAAGAGGCCCGAGGGGCGCCCGCCTGAGAAAGCCTGAGGGGCGTTAAGGTGGGAGGAAAGAGCCTCCGTGGCGCTGAAGGTGTGTTTGAGCCCCCCTCTCCCCTTAGACGAAGGCTTGGGAGGAAGGGGCGCCTCAGGGAGGTGTTCGTCATTCTCTCCCCGCGGCCTCACCGTCCCCGGAAGAGCCCCTTTCGTATGCCTCCCCCCTTTAGACCTCGCCAGGAAGCCCGCCTTGCAACACAGGGCGTCCTTAGCCCCTGGAACGGGCTGCCACATGAAACTTGCCTGAATGAGACCCTTGGTTCATCTAGGCCAGTATTGCCTGCGCTGGTTCATAGAGTCATAGAATCCTAGAAATGTAGAGTTGGAAGAGACCCCCGGGGCCATCCAGTCCAACCCCCTGCTGTGCAGGAACACCCTCAAAGCACTCCCGACAGATGGCCATCCAGCTTCTGCTTAAAAACCTCCAAGGAAGGAGAGACTCCACTACACTCCGAGGCAGCAGATTCCACTGCCGGACAGCCCTGACTGTCAGGAAGTTCTTCCCGAGGTTCAGGTGGAATCTCCTTTCCTGCAGCTTGAATCCATTGCTCCTTGTCCTGGTCTCTGGAGCAGCAGAAAACAAGCCCTTTCCTTCCTCTACGTGGCATCCCTTCAAATATTTAAACATGGCTATCATGTCCCCTCTTAACCTCCTCTTCTGCAGACTCAGGGATGTTTCTTCTCATCATACCTGGAGTTGCCTTGGGCAGAGAGACAGGGCGGTACATCCTCTGTTACATTTTTCTGTTGAAAAAAAGGCCACACCGATTGCAAACAGAAACAATTAAAGAATCCATGATAATCTGGGCCCAAAATATTGGGCGCACTATAAATCTAGAGCATTGGGAAAGGAGCTGGGTTAATACACAAAAATTCACATTAGAATCATAGAATCATAGAAATGTAGAGTTGGAAGAGACCCCCAGGGGCCATCCAGTCCAACCCCCTGCCATGCAGGAAGACCCTCAAAGCACTCCTTGTGACAGATGGCCATCCAGCCTCTGCTTAAAACCTCCAAGGAAGGAGACTCCACCACACTCCGAGGCAGCACATTCCACTGCCTGACAGCTCTGACTGTCAGGAAGTTCTTCCTGAGGTTCAGGTGGAATCTCCTTTCCTGCAGCTTGAATCCATTGCTCCTTGTCCTGGTCTCTGGAGCAGCAGAAAACAAGCCCTCTCCCTCCTTTACATGGCATCCCTTCAAATATTTAAAGATGGCTATCATGTCCCCTCTTCATCTTCTCTTCTGCAGACTAAACATCCCCAGCTCTCTAAGTCTGTCCTCAGGGGGCTTCATGGCTTACAGACCCTCCACCATTTCGGTCGCCCTCCTCTGGACTTGCTCCAGCTTGTCAATATCCCTCTTGAATTGGGGTGCCCAGAACTGGACACAGAATTCAAGATGGGGTCTAACCAGAGCAGCTTGGGTGGGTCTCCTCTCTCTGGGGCTGCCAACGGGGTGATTGTCCCTTACAGTCCCCCGCTCCCGAAGTCCTCCTCCTCCGCCGGAAGGGGCTCTTCCTTGGCCTCCCACCGCCCGCGGGGGCCCCACTCTTAACACCGACGGGGCAGGAGAGACAGACCCAGGCCATTTCCGCACTAGGCTGCCATGGGCAGAGAGACAGGGCGGTACATCCTCTGTTACATTTTTCTGTTGAAAAAAAGGCCACACCGATTGCAAACAGAAACAATTAAAGAAGCCATGATAATCTGGGCACAAAATATTGGGCGCACTATAAATCTAGAGCATTGGGAAAGGAGCTGGGTTAGTACACAAAAATTCACATTAGCTCAAAACTTGAAAGAAAAGTACCTGAAGATGCTCCATAGATGGTATTTAGATCCAGTTAAACTTGCTAATATATACAAATTAGAAAATAAACTGTGTTGGAAATGTTCACAAGAAATTGGTACCTTTTATCATATGTGGTGGAAATGTTGCAAAGCTAAGATTCATTGGAAGAACGTTTACAGATTAATGGCAGATATTTTACAAATAGAACTGCCCATAACACCTGAACTATACTTACTGAACATGCTCCATCAAGTTGAGAAGAAATACAAAAGTTATGAATACATAATACTGTACATGGTGTCGGCGGCAAGAATTGTATATGCGAGGTACTGGAAAAGAGAAAAAATACCAGAAATGCAGGAATGGCTCCAAAAGGTATTAGAATTTGTTATGTTAGAAGAGCTCACTTATAATCTTCGAGATGAAAAACAGACGAAGAAAGTTAATGAGCTGAAGTCAATAAAAACTATAATAGTAGAGAAATGGACAAAGTTATGTGCTGGGGAGTAATAGTAGAAGATGGTTTAAGATATCGTTATGATAAAAAAGAGTTTATGTATACTAAAATATGTAAGTTGAGAAAGCCAGTCTAAAAAGATAATTTGGTATCTGGTATTTATCGGGATCACGAGGGGAAAACTAATATTGAGGTTCCAACAAGGGGTGAGGGGAAGTTACAAGAGAATTGGAAATTAAGAATGTAATGCATTAAAAAAAGCGTGTTTTTTAATTTATGAAATGTTTATTGTGCAACTATGATATGGACGTTTTCTAAATATTTTTTTTATAAAAAGAAAAGAAAAAGAAAAAAAGGCCACACCGTGGCTGCAGTCCGACACCCACGTAGTGTAAATGCCCATAGGCAGAGATACATTGTGCCAGCACAAAGCAACCACCATACGGGATTGCAACATTTCGCAGCACGTGTCAGTAGTTGAGTGATATTGTGCAGTGTGCCACCACAGTGCACAACTGTAGCAGGTATGTTTAGAAAGTATAGATTTTAAAAAAAAGACAGCTTTAGGAGACAACTTGAAAGGCAATTGTAAGAAGGGAATTGTGGCAGTTTTGCTTAAGTATCAGAATCTGCAGAAATATAGAAGCAGTCTGAAGCGGCTTAGGAGTAGGTTATATGTCAAGGGAATGCTTGGCTGAGTTGAAAGTAGATAAGAATAGTTGGATAAAGGTTGCTTGCGGTGGTCAGAGTGACTTTTTGAAATATCAACCAGGAGAAGAGAAATGTGCTGTTTTGCGAGATTCAAAGGGGGGCGGATTTGGGCAGACTGAGGAAAATGAAATATATGCTGTGTCTATAAAATAACTGTGAAACCTTGCTTCAGGGCTCTTGGTTTTTCTGGGGTGACCCAGCCTGAGCCCGCGCGTTAAATAAACTTTACTCTTTTTCCAACTCTGTGGTCTCCTATCTCTGAAGTCTGCAACACAACTGCAATACTTAATGTACACAGCTGCAGTGTACAGTGCATGACTGCAGAGTGCAACATTGCTGTATGCCTGGCTTTACTTCCACTGTTGTCCTCCAGATGTTGCACTGTGGAGAATAATACACCCCACATGCGTAGCAGGACTTAGTTGTACATACAGACATCCCAAGCTTATCTGACAGGTTAAGGACCAGAGCACTGTCAGAAAGTGGAATTGGTTGGAAAGTGGAACCCAGTTTTTCATCAGTTCTTCTCTTCTTGCTTTCTTTTGTCCTCTTGTTTTTAATTTTGTTTTAATTTGTTTTTAATAGTTAATGTGTTTTAGGGGGTTAGAAGGGTTGGTGGGTGGGGATGATGGGTTACATTTTAGTGTTTTTAATGTATTTATGTACTGTTGTAATGCCGCCTCAATCCATTATTATTTCTTATAAGAGAACGTGAGGGAATTACAAGCCTCTGTGATTCCCTCATGTTCCTTATAAGAAATGAATGGATGCCTGTGTGTTACTGATAGATTGTCAGCCCATGGCTATGTAAATGTATCTACATTTACACATAGTTGCCTGGGCTGTTACACTACAGTCAAGCCGTTAATGGAATAGAATGCTTGGTCTAGCTATGCTGATGAATTGTTTGTGTGAATTTGCTGTTGTTGTGTATGTCGGAGATACGAGTTAAAAAAATTCCCAGGCTATAGCTTTGAAAGGAAAAATTTCCATTATGTGTCTGTTCTTGTGTATAATACACGTTCTATAATTGTCTCAGTTGTTATGCTATAACCAATTGTATTAGCTAGGTTATTTTTATTTGTTTATTTATTTATATCCCGCCTCTCCATATGGATCGAGGCGGCGAACAACTTACAAATAGCATGTATTTCGAAACATTTCTATACATGCCCCCAACAAGCTGAGTACTCACTTTACCGACCTGCGAAAAGATGGAAGGCTGAATCAACCTTGGAGCCCGGCAGGATCGAACTCACAACCTTGTGGCTTGCAGTACTGGCATTTAACCACTGCGCCCCCAGGGCTCCAATGTATATACAGGGCTTGTCTGAGAAGACAGGCATTGACAAACCCTGGTGCTCAGAGGACCAGACTAACAAACGAACACACTGCTGAGCTTGTTTCTGTTTCCTCAAATCTCTTTGCTCTCTGTCAGTCACAAGTACAAGTAGTCAAGACAAAATGTGATAAGTTGGCTGTGCTCATAGGCTCACATCTATCCTTTAGTGAAATAGAACGTTCAACTAGTTGTGCTAAAACAGAATTTTCCTGTCTTGTAAAGGAACTAATAAGTAGTTCAGAGAATGAGCTAGTGAAGCTGAAGTGCTGCAGTTGAATCTCAGCAAAAAAAAAAAAAAGTTAAAGTTGATAATATAAAATATATCAGGTACAGCTCTCTGTATGTTTGTTGCCTTTTTTATAAAAAGGTCTTTCAGATGTAGTCAGTACTAAATAGAGTGAAAGTATATGCTGCGTTCTTGTCTTGCTATGAAGATTATGATAAAATAATTTCCACTTAAAGCATAGAAGGTGTGAGAATATAGCATTTAAACCACATGTGATAAACTGGATAATTTTCTAGTGCTCTAAATAGTTTTCTGGAACATAGTCCAGTTGTTTTTGTCTGAAAAACCCACCTCACTGGCCATCAGAATCCTAAACTAGTGCTTTTTGCCATGAGCCAAACAATTGTTCTGCCATTGGAACCACATTTGGTCGTCCACATTTGCTAGCTTTAGAGGCGTAGGACCCCTGCAAAAGTGGAAAAACTGCACATATAAAAATGTAGGGAGGGGGTGTCTGTCAGAAGAGAGCTAAGACATGCTGGGGAGCATCCAGGGTCCAAAGCAGTTTGTGGAAAGTAAAGGGAAAGGGAGTGGATTGGTATGGTGGTCCTATACATTCATTCTCGTTCTTTGGCTGTTTGGGCGGGCATCGGGAGAGGGTTTGTGGTGCTGAGAAATTGGGCTGTGAGTCATCCTAAGCTGGCCAGGTAGCGGCTGGTGGAGGAGGAGGAACAGAGGCTGGTCTTTGAAGGGCCACACAGCCTGGTTGGAACTGCTGAAAGGAAGGGTTTCCCAAGGAAAGAAGAGCTTGCCAGGCAGGGGTTGGAGAAACTTGCAGATAATCAAATCTGTGAAAGTCAGACTAGTAAATGTGGAGCGCTGACCCTACATCTTTTCCTAAAGGAAGTAGTATTGACCTTGGGTTTTAGGCAAGTTTAACTGAGGAACTGGATAAATTCCTGGCAGAGGAGAAGACTGTTGCCACTTCTTAGCCTTAATGTGTGAGCATGCGGTAGGAACACGGGAAACTCCCTTATACCAGATCAAGCTGTTTGCCTGCTTAGCCCAATTTTGTCAGCCTCCCGAGTGAGGATGGTCTCCCATTCCGATCAGTGCTTGCCAGCATGGCCATTATTAGGAGATAATGTAAATAATAATTCATCAACATCTGGAGGGCCACATGTTCCTTACTCTTGTTGTACTGTGGCTAGCAGCAACTGTCCAGGGTCTCAGGCAGGGCGATGCTGTTTACGTCACCTACTTTCTGATCTCATCACACACTTTACCTCAAAAAAATGGAACTTGCAGGAATTTTAAAAGGGATGTTCTGCATGCAGAGGAGGTCATTTTGTGCTGAGTGGTAGAAGGCAGTTGTCTTGCTATCACATTTATACTTTGGGCCAGTTGGATGTTGAAGATTAGACTGAGTGGGAATTGTGTTGCTTTCCAGGCCTTATTGGACTACAGCTCCCAGGAGAACTAGCCAGCAAATCCAGTGGTGAAGAAGGCTAGACCATTCCCACCTCTGATGTAGAAGGGATTTTCTTATATGACCAAATTTTGTTGAGAGTTCACAAAAGAGAGGGACAGTCAGCAGGCCATGCTGACTGGTAGTGATGATGGGAAATAAAAGTCCAACACTCCTGGAGTTGCACACTGGCTGAGGAAGAGTCTTCATGCCAGTTACTGAGATTGGCCCACATGCAGTGCTTTTAGGCTTTCTGGAAGTGTTGGGCTGCCCATGATGGGGAAGAAGGATTGATTGACTAGATGCATCCGGGCCTTGAGCCATCAGGGCTGTTGCATCCATTGCTGCTCCCTGGTGGTGTCACCCTCCTCAGATTCCATGCTGTGACCCTGCTTCCAAAGCCTAGGAAATGCTAAGGAACTCCTGATATTCTATTTTTGTGTCCATGTAGAATTTTCAGTATCTCACCAGTTGAGTTAAAAACCCTCTGTCTTGGAGATTTTAGGTCAAGCGATCATTGCCTGTTAGGAGTCAAATAGAATGATTTTGTGAATGATACTGCTGCTGATGTGTGTGTGTGTGCGTGTTTGCATATACATACATACACTCATTAAGACCCCAGTCTCAACCTGATCCCAGAAATGGAACACATGAAGGAGGGAGATAACAGCTGAAGACAGGATAAGGGGGCAGAAGGTAGTGTGACAATCTTAGTGATTTTGTTGAATTCTAAAATGATCCTGCCTCTGTGCATGTAGGATTGTTCTTTAGCTCCTGCCTTTCAGTCCCAACATGTTGGAAAGAGGATTTGATACCTCCCTTTTCCTCTCTATGTCCTAGTTCTCCAGCTAAAAAACTGTACCAGGGGAACATCAGTTCTTCCCTTTTGTTTATATTCCTTCTCAGAAGTGAAATAAAAGGCCATTCAATCTCTCTGTCGCTGTCAATCTCCTTTTAATGTTGGGCGGGCTTTTTGCCCAAAATTCATTTCCAAAAAAATTTTTTTTTGCTGCAGTGGCTTCTTCCTGCTCTGAACTATATTGAGGGTGATTTCCTGAGCAATTTGAGGCTCTGCTCCCCTATTTAAGATTAGATTGTGATCCTCAGGATGGTGTATTCTTGGTTTCCATGTTGGAGAGGAACATGCTGGGTCTAGAATTCCATCCTGGACCCAGGATTCTGTTTCAAACATGAACAGTTGAAGACCTCCAGATGGATTTGCCTCTAGTCTTAACAGTGATGATGTGTGATTATTTTAAGCCTGCAGCAGGTGGCAGGAAGTGAGCTCCAGAATTGCCAGGAGGAAGGAAGTCTAAGGCACACTTGAAATTCTTGCACATTATGCCACATTAGCTCTCAAGAAAAAAAAGAAGAAACCAGACTCAGGTCATATGTCTAAACAGTCATTTTTAAAACCCCACTAAAATATCTTTTTAAAAAAAAAGAAGAAGAAATCCTCATACAGATTTTTGATTTTAGTTAGACCATATGGTTCCTTCTTTCTTTTTCATTAGCACTTAGTATGTTACACCTGTTCTTGGGTTGGAACCAGTAAGACACCCCAGAAGTAGCCATCTGTGTTCCTTAGGGGTTTACTTCACTGAAATATAAAGCAGAGAATATGTTGGGGAGCGGCAGTAATTTTTCAAATGAATGTTGTGTGCCAGGGAGTCGAACACTCCCTGACATTTCTTTAATACTTAGGTACTCCTTAATAAAAATTTGTTGGAACAATGTACCATAAAGTGTAACCACAAATAGAAATAAAATTCAGCCTTAAAAATAGTGAAATGCCAGTTTCATCATATACATATCTAAAAGGAATTGGAGGTGTAGCCTTGTTGGCCATTGAGCAAAATACCACAAAATGAAGAATAGACATCATGGTGATACTGTATTAGGCTAACCAAAAGGAATACAAAAAGCATAATGCTAGCTTGCACACTTTTTGGTTGGTCTAGTAAAGGTATCACTGCAGTGTGTATTTTCATTCTGCTACTATAAAAGGCAGCCAACAGTAGACTTTATCAAACAAATCAGTGTAGAGCAGTGGTTCTCAACCTGTGGGTCGCTACCCCTTTGGGAGTCGAATGACCCTTTCACAGGGGTTGCCTAAGACCATCGGAAAATACGTATTTCCGATGGTATTAGGCTCCATTCCCTCCTTGGTGGTGGTGCACAAGTGCAAGCCACGCGCTCGCGTCCTCCTGCCCCCTCTGGTGGGAGCACGTGTGGCCACAGCATCGCCACAGCAGGAGTGGTGGTGTGCAGGTGTGAGCCACGCGATCGCGTCCTCCTGCCCCCTGTTCAGAAGGGACTGAAATCGCTCCCCTTCTCTGCTACCGGGAGAACCTCCCATCTGATGGGCCAGCTTGGGGGGGGGGCGGCAGCAGCACGGGGGCAGGCCCCCTCCTAGCCACGGCCCCTGCCCCACTCACCACGGAGGGGGGCACTGCGGAAGGGCCAGGGGGCCGCAAGGTGGCGCTTTTCTGAGGGGGCGAGCTGTGCCCGGTGCAAAAGACAAAGGCGCTGGGATTCCTCCCCGCCCCCGGCCAGAGTTGACACTCTGGTAACTTTTCCCACATTGCCCTCCCCCAGCGGAAACGAGAGCGAAGCAGAAGCAGAGCCGGGGGGGGGGTCTTGAAGTTTTTTCCCGGGGGAGACATGCGGCTCCTCTTCCCTCCCTGCCCACCCGCCCGCCCCCGTTCCTGACAGGCAAGGCAGCCTTTGCCGAGGGGGGGGGCATTGTAAATAATAAATAAATAATTTTATGGTTGGGGGTCACCACAACATGAGGAACTGTATTAAAGGGTCGCAGCATTAGGAAGGTTGAGAACCACTGATGTAGAGACATTAGGCAAAAAAGAAATGTTTTTCTTACTTCCACCTAAGACTCGCAGTTGTTAGTACATGGCTTAATCTGATGGTAGGAGTGTTCCAGAGGGAATACACAGAATGCCTTTTCCTGAGCAGTCAGCATGTAAATGAGTCGGTGGGAACACCAGAAGGGGTCCTCCCATGAAAAGGCCAGATAGCAGTGTAAGGGAACAGATGGGCTGTCAGGTAACTCAAAGTTACTGAGGCTTTTATAGCAGCCAATGCAACTGTTGCAGCCAATGTGCAGCAACTGAATTGCTGCATTTTGTGTTTCTGGCTAAGGACACCCCCCTCCCCCGAGAGCACATGGGAATAATTTGGTAATACCCGGGTATGGACCACTGTGACAATATTATCTCTACCCAGGAGGAGTCATAGCTGGCATGCTAGATAAAGCTTTTCAGCAAGTGCAGATACATTCTCACCACAACTCAACTAAATAAGTATTTTTTTTTAAATCAAAATCTGCTGTCTGATTAATAGGGGGTGCCAGTTTAGATGATGGCTGCCTGCAAAGTTCTTTTAATCACTCTGTTCTATTTAATTGAGGAAACATTGCAGACAGCACTGATTTTTCACACACATGCATATGAAAAGAAATTGAATCTGTTAAATCAGTGACATGGAGGAGCCATTGCTCAGTGGCTGAGTGTCTGCACACAGTCAGTTCATAGAACCTCGCATTCTAAAGCAAGTTGGATAACAAGACTCAGAAAGACCTTCATGAGAGCTGCTGGCAGTCAGAATAGGCAGTCCAAGTGTACCTCAGTTAATAAAACCTCTGATGAAGAAGATATTTTTTACAAGGTCTTTCATATCTGCCCAGCTTCCTTTTTACCTCCTTATTGTCTATTTAGCTAGAAGGATTTTTAGCAGCATCAGCCTTGAGAGGATGGTGAAGAAGGAGGGCAGGAAAAAGCAGACTTTCGATGTCTGGCTGCAGCAGCGTGTCTACAGTAAACAAGCTTGAGCTGGGAAAGAATGGGATTCTGCTCTAGGTGCTCTTACTCTGGGTATAGATAGCAACTGCCCCCAGAATCTCTTACTGAGCTTGCCAATTCTACTGTAACAGTGTGTGCTTACCTACAACAGAGAAGGTAAACAGCAGCTGGCTCCAGAATCCCTTACAGAGTATGTGTAAACAGCAAATGGAAAGAAGAGGAGATTGGATTAGCTTGCTTCACTTGCTCCCCTCCAGCCTATTAAAAAAGCATTGATCTCCACGTTTGGTCACCAAAATGGGAGTCATAAGGAAAGTGAAAGCTAGTGAAGGGGAAAAAAATGACCCCTTTTCAGAAGAAGCCTTCAAACAGTCTCTAGAGCAGTGGTTCTTAACTTGTGATCTGCGGACCCCTCGGGAGGGGGCTGTGATGTCCTCACAGGGGGTGTGTAAAGGATTGAAGAAATGTTATAAGCTTTTACAGTTAAAATAGAAAGAATGAATGAGTGGAAGAAAGAAAGAAAGAAAGAAAGATGTACAGTCCTACATTGATATGAAAGAGCAGGAGGCTTTTGCCAGTGACAGGCATCATTACAATGTCTAAAACCGTTCAGAAGTTATAAAACTGTTTGATAGTACAAAATGTACTCAGCACTTGCTGCTTCTGCATGCTGTGAGAACATGCAAGTGAATGACACGGAGTGGCAGAGAGAAAGCACGTGTCATTTCTTGCTACCACAGATACAGCCAGAAAAGTTATGGTTTGATGGTCGACAGCAACAAAATATATTTAAATAGGGTCTGTGGTAAAGAAAAGGTTAAGAATCAGTGCTCTATAGAGAGCTGAAAATGTTTTTGTGTAATGTTTCCCTACCCAATCATTTCATTTTGCTTGTGACAGTTTTGAATGAAAAGTCTGCCAAAATATGTTCAACTTTCTTTTTGTGGTGTAGGAACTTCTTTTTCCTTCTGTGTTGTTTCTACCTCAAGAACCAGATGTTCTGTTGAAGACACAATGCCTAGGAACACATCTGCTTCATTAACTGGGGCGTACATGTACTCAACTATATGAACCAGTTGCCTGAGCCATAGAGTCACAGAACGGGATGAGTCTTTTTTCTGTCCCCCACTCAGTGCAGGAAATACAGAACTAAAATATTCCCAGTGTTTGGCTGTCCAGTCTCTACTTGAAATCTTTCAGTGAGGGAAAGACTGCGACCCACACAGATGGGTCAGTAAAAGCCATCTTCGTATGACTGAACCTGCCTAATCCCAGAGCAAACATCTGTTTATAAGGTGACTGTATGTCTTAATATAAAACAAAACCAACAAAAATGAGAGGTGAGTATTGCCGTTAGATGCACTGAAGTGTTAACAAGGGGCTTTGCATCCTCCAGAGCTCTCTTCATTTGTAGTTCAGCTGTTCATTTGTTGTGTGCCAGCAACTCAGTTCTGACTTAGTATGGCCCTGGCTTAGGGTTTTCATAGCAAGATTTATTCAGAGGAAGTTTGCCATTCTCTTCCTCTAAAGCTGAGAGAGTGTGATTGGCCCAAATTCACTTGGTGGGTTTCCATGGCTGAGCAGGCATTTCAACTGTAGTCTCCCAAAGTCCTATTTGAGCACTGAAACCACTATGCAATGCTGCTTCTTGGGCATCAGTAGGCATGATGGCACAAAGAGTAGGGGGTGGGAAAGTAGTTCTTCAATTTTAAAAACAGTAATTTTATTTTAGTTAGCTTTTTTTAAACTTACAAAGCAGTAAGTGTCAGTTACTCTTGGATCTCAAATATACCGATAATTTAAAAATTAATATTATTAAACACTTCCTATTTGTTTCTAATCATCGGCTAGATCTTTCTAGGCAATCTACATTTCCAGAACAAGAAATAGTGATGCAAAGCAGAAGCAGGGAAACCGCAAGTTCTTCAGATGATGGCCTTAATTCTGAGCTCAGGTTTGGCCTTGGCCAAAGTCTTAGAATCATAGAATCGTAGAGATGGAAAAGACTCCCAAGGACCTTCCAGTCTACCCCTATTCTGCCATGCAGGAAGACACAACCAAAGCGCTCCCAACAGACAGCTATCCAGCATCTGCTTAAAAACCTCCTAAGAAGGAGACGCCACCACACTCCTAGGCAGCAGCATATTCCACCATCAGACTGCTCTTGCTGTCAAGAAGTTCTTCTTAATGTTTAGGTGGGATCTCTTTTCCTGTAGTTTGAATCCACTGCTCTGTGTCCTAATCTCTGGAGCAGCAGAAAACAAGCTTGCCCCATCCTTTGTCCTCTCCCTCCCTCTCAGCCTCAGTTGTAAATCTGCAACAGAAAAATACTAAGCTGCTTAATATGCCTCTTTATGAATGGTGCTTTGTAAATGTCAAAATGTTGTCCAAGCTGTATGCATCTTGGCAGAGGCTTCAAGAACAGTCTGACGCACAAGCTGCTTGGATGGGAGCCTACCTAGAAACTAGGTGCTGGCCACTTTCTGGAACAGTGCATGTATAAACACAGTAGATGAACAATACACCCAAATGTTTCATTAGAGGTAGCTGATGTGCAAAGGAAGGACACTTCCTGATGAGATTCTGTGTTTGTTTGTTTGTTTGTTTGTTTTGCCTGCTAGTGGAAAATCGACGACAAGCCAGTCAAAGTGGACAAGTGGGATGGGTCAGCTGTGAAGAATTCATTGGATGATTCTGCCAAAAAGGTACCTTTCCCCACTTTCCTTTTGCCCAAGCTGGGTACTTGAATTCTGATCTCTCTTCATTTGATTTCCTCACAAGTTGGCTAAGAGTGCCTTTGCTAAATGGATGATTCTCTCTGTTTTACATTTCCCCATTGAGTCTTCTGGCTGACTTCCTTGACAGCTTCCACTGCATCTTGAATTTCAAGTTCTTGTGTGAAAGCGTTCTGCCCCAATGTGTAGCTAACTTACACTTCAGTGAACCCTTCTGATTTGTCCCATCAGGGTTAACATGCCAAACTCACTCTATCCTCCCAGGTTTAGCGGTTGAAAAGGAAGAGAGGGGCTTTTAAAAATTATCCATAGAGCTGCACTGCATTTCCAAGGCATGAGGTATTGGTGTCATGATTTGGGAGGGACAGAAAAGGTTTGTATCCAGCTCCTGCCACAGGGGCAGGCAACTCTCAGAAATTTGGGGGGGGAGCTTCCCTCAGGACTTGAGAGGATTTCAGCCACTGTTTCCATCCCTCAGTTCTCAGATTGTCATTACCCTGAATAATTTGGGGGCTAAGTTGCCCAATCATGCCCTGCAAAAGTTCCAAGGGTGTACATTGGACCATTTAGGATAATTTTTAAGGGGGAAGGAGCCAGAATGGCCAGTGGCATCCCCAAAGCCTTCTGGGTTTGCAATTGACTATTTTAGCACCTGGGAGGGACATGTTTTGCTCACCGGACTCTACCACAAGACAGATTTTCCTGATGAATTGACACACATTTTGAACAGTGGTTCTCAAACATTGATCATCTAGATGTTTTGGACTTCAGGTCCGAGAAGCCCTTCTTACTTTGGGCAGGGTTCAGGGATTTGGGGACCTGAAATCCAAAACACTTAAAAGATTACGAGTCTAAGAATTGCTGATCTAGACCAGTGCCACTCAGAGTGTTGATTCATGGACTCAGCAGCTGCTGGTCCCTGGTGAGTTTCCAGGAAAGAAAGAAAAACAGTTGTAGCTCATGGGCACAAATAGAGTAGCAGTGCTTGGTACGCTGAGGTGGAGGCAGTTATGCATATCAGTTTTACAGGTGTCGACTCAACCATCATAAGCCGTAGATTGAATGTAAGATGGAATGGTCTGCCTGCACAGAGCTTGTTCTTTAACCTTTCTGTGTGTATTTCTTCTGTCCCTAGGTTCTCTTGGAAAAGTATAAGTATGTGGAGAACTTCTGCCTGATCGATGGCCGCCTCATGATTTGCACCATCTCTTGCCTCTTTGCCATCGTGGCATTAATATGGGATTACCTTCACCCGTTTCCTGAATCCAAGCCAGTCCTTGCTGTCTGTGTTGTATCATATCCTTTTCCTGGGAGCCCCATTTCTCTTGAAGTCATAGATCTAGAAGAGACCCCAAAGGCCATTGAGTCCAGCCCCATTCTGCCATGCAGGAAGACACAATCAAATGATTCCTGATAGATGGACATCCAGTCTCTGTTTAAAACCTTCCAAAGAATGAATCTCCACCACACTCTGAGGCAGCAGCATATTCCACTGTCAAACTGCTCTGCCTAATGTTTAGGTGGAATTTCTTGTCATTGCTCTCTGTCCTAATCTCTGGAGCAGCAGAAATTAAGATTTTTCCCATCTTCCATGTGACAGCGCTTCAAATATTTAAGAGTTGGCATGATAGCTACATTTAGCTACCTTCTCTTCTCCAGGCTAAACATATGCAGCTCCTTGCATAAACTTTAGCCTTATGGGCAGGTTTAGTGAGGGGTGATGGTATGAATGAGTTCAGGCAGCAGGGCTGGTCTGAGGCATGTTGGAGTCATGGTGAGTAGATAACTGAAAATGGGGGGGGGAATGTCAACCCTAGTATCCAGCAGTAGTGAAAAAGGTGAACTCCATGCAAAGGGTATTTGTGAAGGTGACTGAAAACACTGCAGCTGACTGTGTGTTTTTGTTGTTTTTGTTGTATGTCTTTAGTTACTTCCAACTTAACAATGACCTTAAGGCCTATTATGGAATTTTTGGGGGCAAGATTTGTTCGGAAGGGGCTTGCTATCTTTCCTTTCTTCTAAGGCTGGGAGAGTCTGACTTGCCCCAGGTCATCCAGTGGATTTCCAGGGCTGAGCAGTAATCTGAACCCTGCCCTCCAGAGTTCTAGTCCATTACTCACACAATGAAGCCACACTAGCTCTCAGACCTAGGGTGACCCCACTGTAGGGATTTGTTTTGGTTGGGGGGGGGGTTGTGTGTGTTTTTTTGTAAGATTTCTTTACAGTAGATTTGTTGCTGCCTTCTTCCAAGAGTGTGGCTTGCCAAAAGTTACCTAGTTGGTATCCATGGCCAAGTGTGGATTCAGACTCTTGATTCCTAGAGTCCTAGTCCCAACACTCAAATCATTACACCATGATGGTTCTCACGTTTGTGTAGTGTTGTGTTATCACTGTATTTAGAATCCTGCATACAGGCCTCCCATGCTTATCTGACATTTATGTACCAGAGCACTCTCAGAGAACAGAATTGGTTGAACAGTGGAACCTTGTACTGCACGGTAGGGCGTGTGAAGGGCTTATAGAGGCTCACTTGGGCATACTGTGTGCACTGCCTGCAAAGTCTCTCAGCTGGCTTATCACTTTTCCCTACCTCTCAGCTCACTTTACAAGCAGCACATGTGTGTGAACATTTCCAAGTGAGCCTCTCTAGGCAAGAAGAGATGAAAGAGCAGAACCCCCATCAAATTAATGGAACTTGTCTGTATTTGGAAGCACCAAAAGAATGAGTTGTCAGATAATGAGTTATCAAAAGCAGAGGGCTTCCTGTACAGTTGCCCAGTCTCCTAAAGGTCACAAGAAAGGTAGAAAAAGAGAGTTACAGAGCAGGCTTGGCTCATCTTCCAATGGGGTATATGATAGAAGCTGATAAAATCATGCCGGATGTGCACATAAGAGAGAGAAGTTCTTTATCAGAATGTGGGGTCAGCAGTAAAAAGGAGTGAGAGCAGATTCAGGATAGCACTGTTAAAATAATGTTTACACTGCATTGCCATCATTTTGATACATAATGCATCAATGCCAGTTCTACTCTGTACTGTAAAGTATGACAGCTGTATGGCAGTAGGAATGCATTGAATTTGTATATAATAGGGATGGATGGATCTGTCAGTTCTGCTTTCACTGAAAGCTTTTAAATCTCAGGGGCTTTCCATCGCCGCCCCTTTGTTTGACAATTTTGTCAAGTTCTCATCAAAAATAAACCAAACAAAATTCTCAGCCATCTGTGCCAGCCAAATTCAATAGGTTGAGCTGCTCTCAGCATGAAGAGGACTCTTATTTTGCCAGTCTGTCACCTGCCTATTAAAGATGAGGAGGAATTTGTCAATCTCTGAATGAATCTTTGCTCTCTTCCACATTTCCTAAAACTAATCTTAAGTTCTTTTTGTGCTTTCTCTAAAAAAATGCCCAGGTTTGTTGAGTTCTTATAAAAATAGGGAAGGCCAGACAAAAGATTTACTCAACCTTAGTGTATACATAGATGTTACAGTGCACAAGCTTAGCAGTCCTCCTCTAGCAATGTCTTAACTCTGCATCATGGTGGAGCTTGCTTTTTCAGAAAGACATAAGCTGTTCAGAAGTCCTACACCTGTCACATTTCTGTGCAGGTGTCCCCCATTTTTTGATGCCTCACTTTTCAGTGACCCATTTATTGCTAAATTATGGACATGTACTGTTCTTACAATGCAGGGTGCGGCCTTTCAGCCATGCATACTAATTAAACAGGTCTAAAGAGCAGACTCCGCATTGAAAGAATGGTACACATCTATAATATAGGATAGTCAAAAGAAGAGGAAGCTTGGAAGTGGTATTTAAAAGAGAAAGACTCCACTCAGGAATTTCTGTTGGCAGGCACAGTTGACATCCTTTCCCTGAAACCCTCTCATTGGCTCGTGGGGCCACCCATCTTGCCTTAGGCCCCATGCGGCACTAGCCTATGGAGAAAGAAGGTGGATGATGTTGCCTGCCCATGAGCTAGCTGGCAAGAGGAAAGTCGAGTGGGTCCGGGGCATGTGCGTTGTGGACAGCATGTGTGCCGATGTCCCTGTGCTTTGTGATATTGCTGTGCCACCCTCAGGAATGTGTGTTTTTGTGTCTGCCTGTCTTTCTCTTGGCTGGACGTGAGTCTGTGTCTGTCTGTCTGCTGGGGCTGGAGGAGTGGGCCATGGCATGGTAGTTAGTGGAGCTTCTGGCCAGGAGGAAGGGGAGTAGCCCTGAGGTCTGAACAGAAAGATGGCACTGACTCAATTCTCTTCCCCATTTTGACATTTTCCACAAGGCACTGATCCCTAACCTGTCAACCAAGCAGGGGCTTCCTGTATGTTACTTCTGTAGGATATTTGGGATCCTGCGCTTCTGCTAGTCATGTCTTGCTGAGCACTGGGTCCTTGTTAGACTGAGCTGCCTGCTCTGTTTCAGTTGCTGCCACTTGATTGATGTCTTTCTTTAACATTGCCCTACATATTTTGTTATGATGGGGATTCTGACCATCTATACCTCGTATAAGGAGAAGAGCATCTTCCTGGTAGCACATAGAAAAGATCCAGCAGGGATGGATCCTGATGACATCTGGCAGCTTTCCTCAAGTCTGAAAAGGTATCAGCACCACCAGCCATGATGGTTTTTCAAGCCTTTGTGCATTCTTGGCACTCTATTCTTTGTGTATTCTCTGACTTTCTTCAGTTGTGCTCTGCTGCATTGCAATTCAGTGTTGGGCCAAGGAGTCTCTGCTTGTATTTGCCCCCCCCCCAGAAAAAGAGTTTCTAGCCTTTAAGTCTCCAAAAACAGCCTTGTACTTAGATGGGTGAGATGTGCTGAAATTTCATAACTAGGCTTGGTTGTGGTGCTGCTGAGGTAAGTGTGATTGGCTTCTTCCTCTCTCAAGTTGGTATGGCCGCTCCACAATCTGATAAAGCACCTTGTCACTTTTCGCACAACTCTGCCTTCCCTTTTAACACCACTTTTCAGTAAAAAGTGAGGCATTTCAGCAGTTGTTTAGAACCCCTTTATAGTTTTAGTATGTTTTCTGTTTCTTTTTAAAATCTGTATATCACTTGGCAGAGACTAAATTAATAAAAATAAACTGGTATTTATTAAGATAAATAATTTATAAACAATAAACTGTGATATTTATTAGAATAACATATAGAACAAAGTATGGAAGTTCATATGCAGATCAAAGCCAGTAAGTTCATCAGAGATCTTTCAGACATTTTCCTTATATCTTGGAACCCTCATATAAGCGCCAGTATCACAAACAGCCCTTTGGCTACGCTTCCACCAAAGGCTTAACCTCAAAATCTAGGTCACATTTTTTTGATCAGATTCTGTAATGGTTTGATTTCTCTTCTGCATCTTTCTAGGCTTTCCCTGAAAAATAAACCCTCTCCACTCAGACAACCCCCTGGCTGACTGAGGGACTTTATTCCAGATCTCCCTCTGGCTGAAGGATTCCAAAAAAACCCACTCATTGCTTACCTTTTTGTATATTCTCTCAAGCCTCCAGCCCCTCCTTCACACAAATGGGCTGAGTTTCTTTCCTGAGTAGCTATTCTGGTTGCCTGTCAGCCTGTTGCTGGGGTGCTCTGACGCTCAGGATAGCTACACCCCAACACAGAATTCTGTCACAGTGGGTTTCCAGGAGGTAGCTTTTTTTTTTTTTGCATATTTCCTTGGTCCAAAATAAATTAGGCCTGGTAAGAAAACATGTGCAGCTCTGTACCATTTGCAGGGTTCATTTGGGTCACAGAAATGGATTATTGACACAGAATTACCATCTTTAGACATTAAGCATCCCAGATCTGCTTTGTGATCCTCAACACCCCATCTCCACCTTCCACCTCCTCCACAAATCCTGGCTTATATTTATTGAGTAACCTGACAAGTCACAGGCAGCCTGTTTCTGTACCTCCCTCCCTAGGTTTGACGACAAATACACCCTCAAAATGACGTTCATCAGCGGCCGAACCAAACAGCAGCGGGAGGCAGAGTTCACCAAGTCTATCGCCAAGTTCTTCGACTGCAACGGCACCTTAGTTATGGAAGCCTTTGAGCCAGAAGTCTCCAAGCTTCATGACAGCCTGCTCACAGAAAGGAAGGTGAAGTAGGCTGCCCGCAGTGTCCCACCTTCCCCTCTGGGCTCCTGCCGAGTTTAAGCCAATAAAGCAAAATAGCAACGAATGTTAGCCTCTGTTGTTGTCCTGAAATCCTCTCTCTTTCCACTCTCTTTTTCTTCTCTTTCTCTCTCAAGAGAAGAAGGATTTTTAAAATCCAGGACCTACAAAAACAGAAGCAAATACCTAACCAAGATTGGCTTTGCCTTGCTTTGGGTCAACATCTCCTTCTGCTTTGTCACCTTAAATTGAACATGCAGAGGACTCTCAAAAGGAGAGAGACTCTCGTATAACACACTTGCCCGACTCGTGCCTTCCGGAGAGTGTTGGACTACAATTCCTACCATGGCTACACTGGCTGGGGAGGTTGTCAGTTGTAGTCCAGCACATCTGGAGAGCACTGGGTTAGCAAAAGCTGCAGTATAATCTGCTCTCCTTTTTTTCAAGCTAGCAGGGCTTTTCTAAGGCAGCTCTCCCCCACGCAGCATTTAGCACAAAAAGCAGTGCTGGTTTGGGGGATTCCCAGCTTCAGCCAGGGGAAGAATTTTAGTTATTTTTTATATTGGCAATCCGAGGCAATACATGCATACTTTTAAAGAATCCGTTTCCATGCACATTTTTGTTTTTAATTTATCAAACCAGGGAAAGGGAACTCTTTTTCTTTTGTACAAATCCTTTTATTGGATATGAAAGAGAGAGAGAGACTTTGGGGGAGAGATGCAAGTGAACTAGAACGGTTGGTGTGCCTGTCCCCCTTCAGCCCAGTGCATTTCGGTTCAAAGGTGTCGGCAAGCATTTTTAAAAGAAATGGAGAGTTTTCAAACCTGTTTCATCGAGTTACTTTTGTCTCTTGTGGTGCATTTAATTCACGCTGAACAACCTCTTCCTTCTCTCTTATATAAACTGCCATTTTCTAAAATGATTTTTTTTTCCAATAAAAGGAAGAAATGTAAATGAAAACAGTGTGGTTGTCTTTGTTATATTTTTGTGCAGCCTTTTCTCCCAGAATGGGACCCAAGGCAGCTTCCAAAAATAAGTTAAAAATATTAAAAGTGCTTAAAACAATTAAAAACATTAAACCGTATAAAATTATAAAACCTCTAACAATTTGTAATTTCGAAGACAAGTTAAGAAATAAAGGCTCCCCAGCTCACATTAAAGCCTGCTTAAAGAAAAATGTTTTTGCCTGCCGGCGAAAGGGGAGCAGGGAGGGGGCCAGCCTGTGGGATTGTGTGCCACAGAATGGGAGCGGCCACTGAGAAGCCTCTGTCCCGTGTCCTCACCGGGCAAGCCTGGGATGGTGGTGGGACTGACAGAGGGCTTTCCCCTGCAGATCTTAGGGCTGTAGCAGGTTTCTATAGGGCGGGAGTGTCAAACTCAATTTCATCTTGGGCCACATCAGCATTATGATTTGGCCTCAAAGGGCCAGTTGCATCTGTAAAACTATATTAAAATATATCTACTCTTTTATCATATTAAACAATTGCCTCTGTTTTCAATTATTGTGGCTTTTAGTAATAACTAGCTCTGAAACTAGAAGTCTAGGAAAAATAATGGCAAGCAGATATTCAAGTATACAACTATTGTACAATTTATTGAAAAATGAGTTTTGAAAACAATTTTTTAATCAGACAAATATTACGAAGCACTATCTATTACACAGACTTTGTTTAACTTTTTGGTCCCAGTTGAGACCCTCTGTGTGTCTCTTTCTGACCCCTTGCCCCTTTATGTACCTGGTGAGCCCAGTCCTCACATTGCAGGCCCTTGGCTGCTGTTATTCCGTAGAGGGGCCCAGGAGCCAGCATTTGCAATCTGCTTCTCCTTCTGACTGCTCCTCTGTCCAACTCTTGTGAGCTATGCGGAGGCAAGATGTGGGCAGAGGAGTAGTCAGAAGTAGAAGTAGATCATGAGTGCTGGCTGCTGGACCCCTGTTCAAAATACCGGAAGCCAAGGGCCCGCAATGTGGGCATTGGGCTTGACAGGCCACAACTGCAGGAGAGGTGGAAGGGCCACATGAAATGACCTGGTGGGCTGGACTCAGGCCACAGGCCTTGCGTTTGACACATGTGCTATAGGGAGATAGGTCTTTCAAATTGTCTGGACCCAAACCTAAGTTGTGTTAATGAGTGAAGTGCCCATTTAATGCCACTCCCTGACTCATGCACACCCTACTACCTGCTGGGCTGATGGGAGTTCAGTGGAATCGTGAGAACTATAAAATTCCCAACTCTATATTCTTTATTTGTTGGTTGTTGCGCCTTCAAATGGTTTCTAACTTACGGCAACCCCAAGGTGAACCATTGCAGGGCTTTTTTGACAAGATTTATTTGGAGGTAGGTTGGCTTTCCCTTCCTTTGTGGCTGAGAGAGTGTAACTTGACCAAGGTCATAAAGTGGCTGAGCAGGGATTTGAATGCTGGTTTCTGGAGTCCTGGTCCAATGTGGAAACCACTGTACTATCCTGGTTCTCTACATGGTGACTCACATTTTATTGCGTATTTTATTTCATTTTTTAAATGTATTTGCTTCCCAGAGGACTGAAACTAGTTTTCAAGAATTAAAAGAGATCCATATTCACATTATTGTCCAACATCTCCAGGAGAGCTGCGACTCCTACCATTGGACTTGGTTGTTCTCGAGTGCATTCATGTTGACTCCGACTTACCGGTGACCTTATCCTAGGGTTTTTTTGGCAAGATTTGTTTGGAGGGGGTTTGCCTTTGCCTTCTGAGGCTGAGAGAGTGTGACTTGCCTAAGGTCATCCACTGGGTTTCCACAGCCGAGTAGCGATTTGAACCTTGCTCTCCGAAGTCATAGCTGAACACTCAGATTATAACACCATGTTGGCTTTCACAGTGGCTCTTTACGCACTATAAAGTACCGGGCCTCATGCTATACATCAGGCCTTACCCTACAAACTATTAGGCTTCAAACTACAAGCGAGGCCTCATGCAACAAACTTTGCTAAGTGCCTTCAAGTCAACTCCAATTTAAGGCAACCCAATTGCAGGATTGTCTTGGCCAGATTACTTTGGAGAAGGTTTGCCACTGCCTTTCTCTGGAGGTGAGAGGATGTGACTTGCCTTATGCCACATTGTGGGTTTCAGTGGCTTGGCAGGATTTGAACCCTGGACTCCCAGATTCTTGGTCCAACATTCAAACCCCTGCACCACACTGGCCACTTCCACACTAGGCTGTTATAGCGCTATGATTGCACTTTCAACCTCCTATGGAATCCTGGGGTTTGCAGTTTCGGGAGAGGCCAATTGGCCCCTCCCGAAACTGCAAACCCCAGGATTCCATAGGAGGTTGAAAGTGCAATCATAGTGCTATAACAGCCTAGTGTGGAAGTGCCACTGACTCTCAAGATGTTTTCTGAGGAAATCTGCAACTGCCTTTTGATGTGAGAGAGTATGACTTCCCCAAGGTCTCCCAGTGGACATCAAAGAATCCCAGAGTTAGAAGAGTCCCCAAAGACCATCCAGTCCAACCCCATTCTGCCATGCAGGAAGACACCATCAAAGCTTTCTCAACAGAAGGCCATCCAGATTCTGTTTAAAAGCCTCCAAAGAAGGAGAGCCCACCATGCTATTGAACTGCTCTTACCATCATAAAGTTCCTCCTAACGTTTAGATAGAATCACCTTACCTGAAGTTTGAAACCATTGCTCCGTGTCCTAGTCTCTGGGGCAGTGGAAAACAAGCTTGCTCCATCCTCTCTATGACATTGTTCATATATTTAAACATAGCTGCCATGTCCCCTTTAACCTTCTCTCCTGCAGGGCAAACATACCCAACTCCCCAAACCACTCCTCATAGAACATGCTTTCCAGCTCTTCAAACTACCTTTATTTTTTCTTAGTATTTTTATTTTACAACTTTTCCCCAGATCTGGACCTCCACCTCGTTTTGTATCTGTAAGTGAACTCTTTAAGTGAATATACTACACTGTTATAGCACTACTATTCCACTTTAACCACCCTGGCTGCACACTTTGGAGTTCTGGGCCTTGTAGTTTGGGTAGGTACTGGAGCTCTCTGGCTGAGAATTCCAAATGCCTCTCCCAAAACTGTACATTCCATGATTCCATGCGATATTGCCATGGCAAATTAAAGTGGAATGATAGTGCTATAACAGCATAGTGTGATAAGGACCTTTGACTAATAATGCCTTGTGCTGGACAAGATTGTTCCAGAGGTTGAGAAACCACTTGAAGGCACACAACAACAGCAAGCTATTTTGAATTTTGGGCAAAAAGGCGAACAAAATGAAATTCAACAGGGAGAAGTGTAAGGTCCTACACTTAGGTAGAAAAAATGGAATACAGAAATATAGGATTGGGGACACGTGGCTGGATAGCAGTACGTGTGAAAGGGATCTAGGAGTCTTCATAGACCACGAGCTGAACATGAGCCAGCAGTGTGATGCAGCAGCCAAGAAAGCCAATGCAATTCTCGGCTGCATCAATAGGAGTCTGGTGTCTAGATCAAGGGAGGTACTGGTATCACTCGACTCTGTTTTGGTTAGACCTCATCTTGAATACTGTGTCCAGTTCTGGGCACCCCAGTTCAAGAAGGACATGGTCAAGCTGGAGCAAGTCCAGAGGAGGGCGACCAAAATGGTGAGAGGCCTGGAAGCCAAGAAGCCCTATGAGGATAGACTTAGAGAGCTGGGTATGTTTAGTCTGCAGAAGAGAAGGTTAAGAGGGGACATGAGAGCCATGTTTAAATATCTGAAGGGAGGCCACGTAGAGGAAGGAGAGGGCTTGTTTTCTGCTGCTCCAGAGACCAGGACAAGGAGCAATGGATTCAAGCTGCAGGAAAGGAGATTCCACCTGAACCTCAGGAAGAACTTCCTGACGGTCAGGGCTGTCCGGCAGTGGAATCTGCTGCCTCGGAGTGTAGTGGAGTCTCCTTCTTTGGAGGTTTTTAAGCAGAAGCTGGATGGCCCTCTGTCGGGAGGGCCTTCAGGCTGTTCCTGCATGGCAGGGGGTTGGACTGGATGGCCCCTGGGGTCTCTTCCAACTCTACATTTCTGTGATTCTATAAATACATAAGAACAATAACCACACTTAGGCCACTGCACTGTTCTAGTGCTATTATGCCACTTTCAACCTCCTGTGGAATTCTGGGGTTTGCCGTTAAGGGAGGGGCATTTAGAATTCTCAGTCAGAGAGCTCTTTGGCCTCAGGAAACTACAAGCCCCAGAATTCCACAGGAGCTTGAAAGGAAAATAATAATACTAGAACAGTGCAGGGCAGAAATGCCCTTATTGAAGAATTACAGCTTTAGATGGGTTTAACACAAAGAGGATTTATGCCTCTTGTTTTAGGTATCACTAGCGTATTAACCCAGCATTGCCTGGATTTTTATTTTCCTCTTAAGAACTCACCAGACTGTCAGTACCTGTAACTTTTACCCATATTTTTTCCAATGCAACCTGTATTCAGAGTTATTTACATCCCCATTTGGGTTCCTGAGAGAATACACTGTCCTCCTCCTCCTTGCTGCTAGGCCTCGTCTACCTAGCCACCGGCCTATTCAGGTACCGGTGACTTTCCCCCATATTCCCCAATCCAATCTGTACTCAGAGTTGTTAACATAACAGAGGTTTTGGTTCCTGAGGGAATACACGGCTCTTCTTTTTGCTGCTAGGCCTCGTCTCCATAGCAACTGAGAATTCTAAAGGCTCCTCCCTGAAGTGGCGACCCCAGGATGCCGCGGAATCTTCCCAACCAGCCAATCCTATGAGGTCTTTGCCTGCCTGCTGCAGACAAACAGACAAACTCACAAACTTTGACTTTTATATAGTAGATGAATAAATTCCTGCTGACACTTATGAAAGTTCCCATAGAGGTGCAGATGTAGTTTTTTTTTGGCAACTGAGAAATGAACATAGAAAACAGTTCCTTATACATGTGTGACTACTAAAGCAGAGTCCCACAAGGGTACCCATTTGGCCTCTAGCCCACTCTTGGGGCCCTTCCGCACAGCACTGCTAAAGCGCGATGATTCCACTTTCAACACCCTCCGGAATCCTGGGCTTTGCAGTTTAGGGGGCGGCATTTGGGATTCTCAGCCGGATTGCTCCTTGGCCTCAGCGAACCCCAGAATTCCCCCCACGATGTTGAAAGCGGAATGATACCACTATAACAGTGCAGTGCAGGCGGTATCTGCACACGTTCCCCCTCGCGCAGGCGCGAAACAGGTCGAGCTCGTTAAGGGGCGGGGCTAAAGAAAAGGGGGCGTGTCGTCCAGACCCAGTGGGCGGGCCAGCGAGCTATGCCCCGCCCCTGTATTAACCTCATTCCCTTTTTTGGCCTTGATTTGCATTCTGCGGCCGGGGAAGCGAAAGGAGAGGGTCTGTTCTTGGCTCGGCGGTTCAGCTTCGCTTGCAGGTTGGTAGCCCCGCTTTAGGGCCCGCGATCGACGCGCGGCATGTCCACACTAGACAGTTACAGCGCGATGATTCCGCTTTCAACCTCCTATGGAATCCTGGGGTTTGCAGTTCCGGGAGGGGCCTGCAAACCCCAGGATTCCATAGGAGGTTGAAAGCGGAATCATCGCGCTATAACTGTCTAGTGCGGAAATGCTGGTGGTGTCTTTCCCACTTTCCCTTCTGCTGTCTCTCCTTTCCGTTAGGAGGACGGGGTGAGTGTTGGAGGGAAGGAGGAACTCCAAATAATTCTCTCCCAGGGCTTGGAAAGGTTCCCTTTGGGGAGTACTGCAGCTCCCAGCATGCGCTGACCAGGCGTTTCCCTCGGGGAGGATAGAGGGTGGGAAAGCCCCCCTTCTCTTGGGATACAAATCCTCTAGAATCCCCCATCAGCCTTTCCATTAAAGAAGTCCGAGCTTGGAGAAGGAGCTTTTTGGGATGACTGCAACACCCAGCATCCTCCAATCAACATTTTAACGTTTCTTGCTGGGCGGAGGGAGGCAAGGCAGCTCGCTTGAACCTCCAAGCTGGCATTTCCAAAAGATATTTTGGGAAAAAATCCTCTTTAAGGGACTGTAACACCCAAGATAGAGCCATCATAGTGTAGTGGTTGGGGGGTTGGAGTAGGACCTTGGGACTAGGGTTTCCATGGCCCACTTGTCACACTCTCTCAGCCCCCAGAAAACGCCACAAGAGGGTCGTCTCAGAGTCATCAGAAATGACTTGGGCCATTTCCGCACTAGGCAGTTATAGCGCGATGATTCCACTTTCAACCTCCTATGGAATCCTGGGGTTTGCAGTTCCGGGAGGGGCCGGCTGGAGAACATTTCCGCACGACACTCTTATAGTGTGATGATTCCACTTTCAACCTCCTATGGAATCCTGGGGTTTGCAGTTTCGGGAGGGGCCGGCCGGAGAACATTTCCGTACGACACTCTTATAGCGCGATGATTCCACTTTCAACCTCCTATGGAATCCTGGGGTTTGCAGTTCCGGGAGGGGCCGGCCGGCTGTTGAGAGAGAAAAGGGCCATTTCTGCACTAGCCTGTTATAGCGCGATGGTTCCACTTTCAACATCCTCTGTAATCCAGCTGGCCCCTCCCAAAACTGCAAACCCCAGGATTCCATAGGAGGTTGAAAGTGGAATCATAGCACTATAACTGTGTAGTGCAGAAGGAAGCCCACCACCCCCACAATAACACCCCAAACCCCCCATTAAGTATTTCCAGTGCACTTCTGGGAGGAGTTGGAAGGACTACAGCTCCCCAGAACCACTGGCTGGGGGATTCTGGACATTGTAGTCTTCCTCGAAAAGAGGATTTAGCTAAAAATTAAAATTAATTAATTAAAAATTAAAAATTAGCTAAAAAAAAACCACATTGTAAACCGCTTAGAGAGCACTTAGCTGATAAGCGTTATAGAAATACATGCTATTTGTAATGTATAATGTATTTCATGCTGTTCGCCGCCTCGATCCATGTGGAGAGGCGGAGATACAAATAAATAAATATATATATATATTTGTCCCAAGAGCTTTCCCCCTCCACAGAAACAGGTTACTGGATGTCTCTTGGATGTGGGTCGCTACAGCTGCCTCGACAACCTAAATAACATTCCCGATCCATTCGCCTTTTCCTCCAGTTCTGTCCAGTCCCGATGGATCCGATGCTCCTTCCCAGCTGGTTCTCTTTTCCATAAAAACAGGAAAAGCCGCAGCCTCCCAGACTGAGCAACAGCACCGAGGGCAAAATGCTTTCCGCCAGTGTGTCATATCCTCCAGAACTGCATTTCCCCTAGAAAGGAGAGGATGTCAGTCAGCTTTCTGCAATCTGTAGCCCTCCAGTTGTGTTGGATTGTAACTCCTATCATCCACAGCAAGTCTTCATAGGTGATTTTGTGCGACTGGTACATCACCTGCCCTCCTTTGAGTGTAAAGAAATTGCATCAGTCTGGTTCATGTTTGCTTTTGGGTAACGGTTGTGGTTGTTTCACACCTGGACATGGGTAGCGTTCCTCTAGATGGTCTTGTACTGGAACTCTCATCATCCCTAGCAAGCATGGCCTGTGATGAACGCTGAGCGAATTGGAGGCCAGCAACATCTGGAAAGCTACTTAAGAATGAATGACATCCTGGATCAAACTGGCTTGTCTTGTCTTATAATTGTATTTCATAGAATTATAGAAATGTAGAGTTGGAAGAGACCCCAGGGGCCATCCAGTCCAACCCCCTGCCATGCAGGAACACCCTCAAAGCACTCCCTTGGACAGATGGCCATCCAGCCTCTGCTTAAAAACCTCCAAAGGAGGAGGAGACTCCACCACACTCCATATTCCACTACCGGACAGCCCTGACTGTCAGGAAGTTCTTCCTGAGGCTCAGGTGGAATCTCCTTTCCTGCAGCTTGGATCCATTGCTCCTTATCCTGGTCTCTGGAGCAGTGGAAAACAAGCCCTCTCCTTCCTCTACATGGCATCCCTTCAAACATTTCATTCTTTAGATACGGATACATCCTTTTCCATCACGAGGCCTATGGGGGCACTCCAGGGGGGGTATAGGGAGGACAGCCAGCCCACTGTCTACAGTGGGCCTTTGTTAGCTGCTGGGGTTTGGTTCCAGGACCCCCCCTGGATACCAAAATCCAAAGGTGCCCAGTTCCCATTATATACAATGGCATACTGAAATAGTGTTGCTAATTTAAAATGGTGCCCCTCAAGCCAAAGATCTTAAAAATTCTGGCAGGCGTAACTAAAGGGTGGATGGATAAGGAGGGAACTAAATTGTGGCTGCATGATGTGTGGAATAGACAACCAGGTGTGGGATTAACACACCCATCGCTATGGATGTGGAATATATTTTACCCTTGACTTCTCCATGGGTCACAGCAAATTCTGTAATGTTGGGCCCCAAACCTGCCCTCAAGATCCAGAGGATCAACTTATAGGGCATTTCTGCACGAGACTGTTACAGTGCTATGATCCCGCTTTCAACCTCCTACGGAATCCTGGGGTTTGCAGTTTCAGGAGGGGCTAGCTGGCCCCTCCCGAAACTGCAAACCCCAGGTCCAAAGAATGTTGAAAGTGGAATCATAGCACTATAACAGCCTAGTGCGGAAATGGCTATAGTCAAGTATATAGGGTACAATCAGCCCTCCACATTTGCTAGGGTTAGGGGCAAAGCACCCCTGCAAAAGTAGAGAGAACGCAAATATCAAAATGTATATTTGTGGGAAGGGGGCCAAGGCATGGTGGGGAGAACAGGCACCTGGGGCCCAAACCAGATCAGGAAAAGGGAGTGAGTTGCCACGGTGGCCCTATATTTCCTCTCTCTCTTCCGTAGGTGTGAGTGTGGGGGCATCAGGAGGGGGTTTGTGCTGCTGAAAGATCAGGCTGCAATCCATCCTTTGCTGGCCAAGCAGCAACTGGTGGAAGAGCAAGAGGGCCAGAGGTGGGTTTTTAAAGAGCTGTGCAGCCGGAGGGGGTGAGAAGAAAGACCCCCCCCCCAGAAAAGAAGTGTCTTGAGGTTGAGGAGCAGGGATTGGAGAAACTCAAATAAATCTATGAAAGTCAAACTGTGGTGGCGCAGTGGTTAAATGCCAGTACTGCAAGCCACAAGGTTGTGAGTTCGATCCTGCCGGGCTCCAAGGTTGACTCAGCCTTCCATCCTTCCGCAGGTCGGTAAAATGAGTACCCAGCTTGTTGGGGGCATGTATAGAAATGTTTCAAAATACATGCTATTTGTAAGTTGTTTGCTGCCTCGATCCCTATGGAGAGGCGGGATACAAATAAATAAATAAAATAAATAAATAAACCCACAAATGTAGAGGAGGGCCAGCTATACTTATCTTTTCATCTTGACTTTTGACCAAAAAAGCAATAAATGGAGAGACGGGAGGGGGTAACTGATGAAACGATAAATGTCTAGTATTCCGGACACCTAAACATATTTAGGAGCATCAGAAGCTGAAACATTGACTGGCCTTGGAAGGAAGGCTGCTTCCCCTAGAAGGCACTCTTGGAAAGGCTTTTGTGTTTCTGCCTATTTGTTTTTTTGAAAATTTAAATTGAAAATAATAAAAAAAAAACCTTCCCACTTCCAGGCTTACCTTTTCCAGTTGAATCTGCCTATTTTCCTTACCTACATGCATAGTTTCTGCTTAACAAAGAAAACGAACGATTGCATGATTCCTTCTTTCATTCCTTATACCTTTATATCTTTATCCAATCCAAAACTTCTCTCCATTCCCTCTCAAAGTTCTGGATCGGTTTGTTTTTCAAAGAGAATGTTAGTTTTTCTATCTCAACCATATCCAGAACGTTCACCTTCCATTCTTCTATATCAATATATTTCCTTTCTTTCCAATATTGCGCATATGTCAACCTTGCAGCAGTTATTAAATATAATAGGTTCAGGTGGAATCTCCTTTCCTGCAGCTTGAATCCATTGCTCCTTGTCCTGGTCTCTGGAGCAGCAGAAAACAAGCCCTCTCCTTCCTCTACGTGGCATCCCTTCAGATATTTAAACATGGCTATCATGTCCCCTCTTAACCTTCTCTTCTGCAGACTAAACATACCCAGCTCTCTAAGTCTATCCTCAGAGGGCTTCATGGCTTCCAGGTACCTCACCATTTTGGTCGCCCTCCTCTGGACTTGCTCCAGCTTGTCAATATCCTTCTTGAATTGGGGTGCCCAGAACTGGACACAGGATTCAAGATGAGGTCTAACCAAAGCAGAGTAGAGTGGTACCAGTACCTCCCTCGATCTAGACAACAGACTCCTATTGATGCAGCCGAGAATTGCATTGGCTTTCTTGGCTGCCGCATCACACTGCTGACTCATGTTCAGCTTGTGGTCTATGAAGACTCCTAGATCCCTTTCACATGTACTGCTATCCAGCCACGTGTCCCCCATCCTATATTCCTGTATTCCATTCTTTCTACCTAAGTGTAGGACCTTACACTTCCCTCTGTTGAATTTCATTTTGTTTGCCCTGGCCCAGCTCTCCAATCTATCCAGGTCATTTTGAATTTTGATCCTGTCCTCTGGTGTATTAGCAACCCCTCCCAATTTGGTGTCATCTTATTTCCCTTTGCTGCCCTATCATGTTTAACAAATAAAACTCCGGTTTCATTTCAAAATTCAAATTACAAATTCTTTGCATTTCATCACATATCTCCTTCCAAATTTTTTTTGCTATTCTAGAAGGCCACCACATATGATAGAAAGACCCCACCTTTTCATCACATTTCCAACATTTTGCATTTTCATTTTTAGTGTGTTTCTGCCTATTTGGAGCAAATGAGAGGAGCAACTCCAGTGAGGATGCTCCTCTCTTCGCCACTGGAAATCACTGTTTCTTGGGTAAGACTGGAGAGAAGTGACTAGTGGGGTGCCACAGGGTTCTGTCCTGGGCCCAATGCTGTTCAATATTTTTATCAATGACTTGGATGAAGGAATAGAGGGCATGCTGATCAAATTTGCAGATGACACCAAATTGGGAGGGGTTGCTAATACGCCAGAGGACAGGATCAAAATTCAAAATGACCTGGATAGACTGGAGAGCTGGGTCGAGGCTAACAAAATGAAATCCAACAGAGGGAAGTGTAAGGTCCTACACTTAGGTAGAAAAAATGGAATACAGAAATATAGGATGGGGGACACGTGGCTGGGTAGCAGTACGTGTGAAAGGGATCTAGGAGTCTTCATAGACCACAAGCTGAACATGAGTCAGCAGTGTGATGCGGCAGCCAAGAAAGCCAATGCAATTCTTGGCGGCATCAATAGGAGTATGGTGTCTAGATCAAGAAATCTGCTGCCTTGGAGTGTAGTGGAGTCTCTCCTTCCTTGGAGGTTTTTAAGCAGAGGCTGGATGGCCATCTGTCGGGAGTGCTTTGAGGGTGTTCCTGCATGGCAGGGGGTTGGACTGGATGGCCCCTGGGGTCTCTTCCAACTCTACATTTCTATGATTCTATGATTCTAAGACAGACAGTTCTTTTTTTCACCCTCTTCTTCAGGATAATTCAGGAAATCCCCAAAGAGATGTCTGAATCTCGGGTCGCCTTGGAGAAAGTGACTCTTTTCCGGCAAGACGCACCTGATGGCCTTACCTACCGTATCCCAGCGTTGCTGTACCTCCCTTCCGCGTCAGCTTTCCTGGCCTTTGCGGAGAAGCGGTCCTCCTTCCGGGATGAACACGCCGAGTTCCTGGTGATGAGACGAGGGCAGAAAGATGGGATGTCCGTCCAGGTAACCCCAGGGTGGGACCATGGCTTTCAATCTATGGCTAATACAGGGTGAGACCATGGCTTTCAATATGACAGACTGGGATTTCAAGTTCTCAGTTTTATTATGTTTTATATATGTTTCTAAAAACTGCTTTTAACCTGTATTTTTAAAAAGTGTTTTCTAAATAGAAATCTGATTTAGTTGAGTTTTCACTTTGGTACTGAAAGCTTTCTAATTGTGTTTTGTTTTTAAAAGGTGGTACCCAACCTTGGATCCCATGTTGGGAGAAAAAGTGGGGTATAAATTAAATAAATATCTTTTGCAATTTTTAAACCTGCTAATTATTTTTACTAACTTATCTCATCATTCTCCCAGTGTGGAAACCAAGGCTACTTACAAGATAGATTAAAAAATATTACAGCTAAAATCAGTCATCATGTCACATATTTAAAAACCCTTTTACTACAACTTAAAAATTTTTTAAAAGTATTTGTGTGCTGGCAGGAGAGGAGAGGTTTCCTTCTATGATTTGTCAGTTTTTAGCATTGTAGAATCTATAACTTTGTAGTCATTGCAATACTTTTTTTAAATTGTAATCTAGGGGCCCCAGAGGCCATCTCATCCACCCCCCTTCCGTGCAGCAGTGGGATCATTTTTATCATCATCCTTAAATGTTTTTCTCAGTTCAGGCATCAAAGCAGCTTACAAAAATTAAAACAAATGCAGCTAAATATTCATGGGATACAAAAGTTTAAAATGCAATTAAATTATTGATAAAATTAAAACAAATTAGATGGAGGAGGGCGACCAAAATGATGAAGGGTCTGGAAGCCATGCCCTACGAGGAATGGCTAAGGGAGCTGGGTATGTTTAGTCTGCAGAAGAGAAGGTTAAGAGGAGACACGATAGCCATGTTTAAATATCTGAAAGGATGTCATGTTGAGGAGGGAGTGGGCTTGTTTTCTACTGTACCAGAGACTAGGGCCATTTCCACACTACACTGTTATAGTGCTATTATTCCACTTTCAACCTCCTATGGAATCCTGGGGTTTGCAGTTTAAGGAGGGGCACTTAGAATTCTCAGCCAGAGAGCTCTCTGGCCTCAATAAACTACAAACCCCAGAATTCCACAGGATGTTGAAAGTGGAATAATAACACTATAACAGTGTAGTGCAGAAATGGTCCAGGACAAGGAGCAATTGCTCCAAGCTGCAGAAAAGGAGATTCCACCTGAACCTCAGGAAGAACGTCCTGACGGTCAGGGCTGTCCAGTAGTGGAATCTGCTGCTGCCTCCATGGAGTGTGGTGGGGTCTCCTCCTTCTTTGGAGGTTTTTGAGCAGAGGCCGGATGGCCATCTGTTGGGAATGCTTTGATGGGTGTTCCTGCATGGAAGGGGTGAGACTGGATGGCCCCTGGGGTCTCTTCCAACTCTACGATTCCAAAGCACTTTTCAGAGAAGACCAACTGCTGTCTAAAAACCTCCAATGAATTAGAGTCCACTATTGAAGAGTGTCAGGAAGTTCTTCCTCATGTTTATTCAGAATCCCTTTTCTTGATATTCAGGTTCATTGGTCTGGGCTTTTAATTGGACTCTGTGGTAGTGGAGCACATTTAATTCTAGTCGGAATGTGCCTTGTAGATGTGCCCATGATCAGACAGAGACAAAACAATGAATGCTTGGGTAGCCACTTGGAATCCTTCCTTCTCTCCTGTCTTATTCCAGTGGGGCCCACAAGAGTCCCTCACGACAGCCACGCTGCCCGGCCACCGCACCATGAACCCTTGCCCCGTGTACGAGAAGAAATCCGGCACCATTTTCCTGTTCTTCATCTGCGTGAAGACCCACGTGACGGAATGGCACCAAATCACGACAGGAAGGAATGCGGCCAGGCTGTGCTACGTCTCAAGCCGAGATGGTGGCCACACCTGGAGCCAGACGGCCGACTTGACTGAGCGGGTGATCGGGGATGATTTGGAAAACTGGGCCACCTTTGCCGTCGGGCCCGGCCACGGGGTGCAGCTGAGCTCCGGGCGGCTGGTGATTCCAGCCTACACCTACTACGTCCACAAACGTTGCTCAGGTCCCACACCTGTCTGCTCAACCCAGCCCCACTGCTTCACGTTGTACAGTGATGACGGTGGGCAGAATTGGGCCCGGGGCCAACTGCTTAAGAGTTTGCGGACCACCGAGTGCCAGGTGGCTGAACTGACCCACCGGGACGAAAGCCAGGTCTTATACTGCAGTGCCCGCAGTCCTGACAAGAGCCGAGCCGAGGCCTTTGGCACGGTGAGTGGAGACCGGTTTGAGGAATCCTACTTGTGCAAACAGTTGTGCGAGCCACCGCACGGTTGCCAGGGAAGCGTAGTGAGTTTCACCCCACCGCCAGTGCCCTCGGATATGGGCCAAAAGGAAGATGCAAGCAATCCATTGGGTATTCATTCGGCCTCTGTCCCCTTCAAGAGCACCAAATCATGGCTGATTTTCTCCCATCCCACGCATGGACACCGGCGTTTGGATCTGGGCATCTACCTGAATACCTCCCCATTGGATCAGGGCTCCTGGAAGGGCCCCTGGGTGCTGAATAAAGGGCCCAGTGGCTACTCAGACTTGGCTGTCTGCGAGGAGGGTGACTCGCTGATGTTTGGCTGTTTGTTTGAATGTGGGGTTACTCGAGAGTGTGAAGAGATCGCTTTTCAGTTATTTACAGGGGCTGAGCTCCTGAGAAATGCGGCACAGAACTGTCCATGCGCTGTTTCTCTCACAGAGCCAAAATAGTGGCTCAAAGCAATACTTGAAGGGCCCCATCACACTACGCTGTTATAGTGCTGTTATTCCACTTTAACTTCCATTGCAACATCCTGGCGGAGAACTCCAAATGCACTTCCCTAAATTGCAAATCCCAGGATTCCATACGATGATGCCGTGGCACTTGAAGTTGAATAATAGCACTATAACAGTGTAGTGGGATACAAGCCTTAAGAATATGCAGCACTTGCTTTCATTTCATAAGACATAGGCTTTCTACAGTGAGTCATAGGCCATTTCTGCACTACACTCTTATAGCACAATTATTCCACCTTCAACATGTATAGAAAAATGTTTCGAAATACATGCTATTTGTAAGTTGTTTGCCGCCTCGATCCATATGGAGAGGCGGGATACAAATAAATAAATAAATAAATAACATCCTATGGAATCCTGGGGTTTGCAGTTTCGGGAGAGGTCGCGAAACTGCAAACCCCAGGATTCCATAGGATGTTGAAAGTGGAATAGTTGCGCTATAGGAGTGTAGTGTGGAAATGGCCATAATTTTAGAAAAGAGCTGCTATTTCTAAGTAAGTGAGGCATTCCCCTTGGAAAACGGGCGCCACCTCTGAGTGGTAAGAAACAAACCCAGCCATATCTGGAAAAGGCAAGTCACTGGTATCCGGTGTCCTTGCCATGAGAAGAAATCACCTTCTGGCTGGTCACTGATGTTGGGCTTCTGAGGAAAGTCTGTTACCCAGCTTTTCTCTCCAAGGCACTATGAAATAAAACTAAGCCCAGGTTGGGCTACAACTTTCCGTCTGTTTCTGTTTCGCCGTTGTACTCACATCTGCGTCCATTTTTAATGCTTAAGATGTTTAAAAGTCTGTCTTCAAACACTAACCGGCATCATAATTCATCCTCAGTTGTCCATACCTATGAAGAATAACGCTTTGGTGCATATCCACATTGCACAATTATAGCTGTATGATTCCACTTTACCTGTCTTGGCTCCATCCTATAGAATCCTGGGATCTGTAGTTTGGTAAGGGACTTAGGACTGTTGACATACACTGCCACAGAAAGCTCTGTCTGTTTCAGTGAGTAAGGGTTAACTGTCTTGTTGTCTGCGCTGACATTGCAACCAGTTGTAAAATTCCTAGCAGTTTTCCCAGCTGCAGCAGGTCAAGATAAGGCGCTCGCTGGGAGCCTTTCCAGCTTGCGTTCTCATAACATGCTTCCTGCTTCTAATAATAAGTATTGTTATGTCTTGTAAACATGTGTTGCTGTGCCTGGAAAGAACTATGTTCCTACCGTGTGTAATTTGTTGACAAGCCTGTACAAAAGGGGCTGCCTAGAACAGGCAGGCTCCACTTTCTTTTCCATTCTGCATTCTCTTTGTTTTGCCATAGGCTCTTTTTCTCCTTTGCTGCTGGAGACATGGATTTTACTTAATGGTTTTTGCTGAACATGTTCTTTCACGTTTTTGCTCTACAATAAACTGAGTAGTAATTAGACTACACGGCGTGGCCTCATTTACTGGAGTTTTATGAGACTGTACAAGGCTTTTTCCTTGCACAGCCTGACTGTGGGTCATGCTCATGTTTATGGCATGCTACCCCGGCTTTTTCTGACAAGGACTCCCTGGTGTGGTTCCGTGAGCTCTCTCGGAGCATGAGAGCTCTCTCGCAGAGAATTCTAAGTACTTCATGAAACTGCAAATCCCAGGATTCAGTCAAATCAAAGTGCCATAACTGTGTAATGTGGGAACACCCTATTTGCCTCTTATTCCCTTTTAGACCAAAGTAGTATCTGGGGAGGTCCCTCCTTCCCCATTTGTGGGCCTTCCAATTCCATAAACTGCAGTGAAAATGTCTCCTTATTTCTGGTCGCCACGTCACAGACCTGTTTTCTTACTGTACCTGAGTACAAAATGTCTTGCTAGAAGCAGCCTTGTTTAGGCCAGTGTGCATCTTTTATTAAAACCTTTATTTCATATTATTTTGTTTGTATCTTGCCGTTCTCCCATGCAGCTTACTCCGTTGATTTTCCAGTTCCATTTTAATCGATCATAACTTTAATGGAGATTTGGGGGGAAAAAGAAATAATTATTATATTAAAACAGATTTGTTGGCTTGTCTTGATCAGTTGTGCTGAAAAATTGGGCAGCCACCAAACTTTAGTTTCTTTATTTCAGTTTCTGTCACATTCCTGGCGGCTGGCTCGTTCGTGTCCCGATCTTTGGCCATTTCCGCACGAGACTGCTATAGCTCGATGATTCCACTTTCAACCTCCTATGGAATCCTGGGGTTTGCAGTGGCCGGCCCCTCCCAAAACTGCAAACCCCAGGATTCCAGAGGAGGTTGAAAGTGGAATCATCGCGCTATAACAGGCTAGTGCGGAAATGGCCTTTATACGGGCTAAGACAGAAACCAGGAGTCATGATTAAAGCAGGGGTGGGCAACTGTGTAGGGACTAGGGGTCAGTCCCCCAATCCTTGCTGCAAGCCATATCCTTAGCAAGTCCAAATTCCTATTTTCCTCTGCAGGTCTTCCCAAAATGGCAACAGGACGTATGGCCCTATTGCCTGTTTTCCTATTACCATTTTGGGAGAGACTGCGGTGGGAATAAGTATTGGGGTGTACCACATTACTAAGAAGTGCTTTTGTATATGTGGTGGGTATGTGTATGTATATATATATTATATATTACATTTTTTCATGTTTGGGAATTTCTGTGTGATTTCGGGGCAAACATTCCACCCCCATCACAATTATTATTTATTCTGAACTTCCTTTGTATCCTGCTTTTTTTTCCTTGGAAAGACTCAAAGTGGCTGACAGTACTTTTAAAAAAGAAAATATAGTTAAAAAATAATAACATGCAAAACGTAAAGCACAAATTAAACAATCCAGTAGTAATTAAAACAGAATTAAAATACATATTTAAAAACACAAAACACTTAAGAATAGCCGGCACCTTTTGTCAGCAGGCAGTGATCCCATATGGAATGCCTGCTGAAATAAAAATGTCTTTGCTTGTCTGCAGAAGGAAGGGTGCCAGAGGGTGGGGGGTTAACAAAATTGGGGACTTTCGGGGATTATACTTCAGGGGCCACAAAAGTGGGTCCAACAGTCATAGGGCCATACTTCACCCACGATTAAAAACGATTACCTATACTAGTTAATCAGTTTCAAAAGTTACCTGTACCAGTTTTGGGGTTTGCGGAGTGAAGGTAGCATGGAGTTATCAATGCAGTAACCAAAAACTGCATTATTCATTTTGGTGTAATTATAAAATATTCTTATTAATGATACAAGTCATTTTAATGGTATAGAATCATAGAATTGTAGAATCATAGAATCCTAGAGTTGGAAGAGACACCAGGGGCCATCCAGTCCAAACCCGTGCCGTGCAGGAACACCCTCAAAGCACTCCCTGTGACAGATGGCCATCCAGCCTCTGCTTAAAAACCTCCAAGGAAGGAGACTCCACCACACTCCATGGAGGCAGCAGATTCCACTGCCGGACAGCCCTGACCGTCAGGAAGTTCTTCCTGAGGTTCAGGTGGAATCTCCTTTCCTGCAGCTTGAATCCATTGCTCCTTGTCCTGGTCTCTGGAGCAGCAGAAAACAAGCCCTCTCCCTCCTCTACATGGCATCCCTTCAGATATTTAACCATGGCTCTCATGTCTCCTCTTAGCCTTCTCTTCTGCAGACTAAACATCCCCAGCTCCCTAAGTCTATCCTCATAGGGCTTCATGGCTTCCAGGCCCCTCACCATTTTGGTCGCCCTCCTCTGGACTTGCTCCAGCTTGACCATGTCCTTCTTGAATCGGGGTGCCCAGAATTGGACACAGTATTCAAGTTGAGGTCTAACCAAAGCAGAGTAGAGCAGTACCAGTACCTCCCTCGATCTAGACACCATACTCCTATGGATGCATCCAAGAATTGCATTGGCTTTTTTGGCTGCCGCATCACACTGCTGACTCATGTTCAGCTTGTGGTATGGATTGTGGTATTCTGGTATGGATTTTCCATTGTTTATGTTATTTTCCATTTCTTCAATGTATAAACAAGAGACAAAGGTCCAGCAGTCCTGCCTCATGACCCACAGATCGTTGGAGGGGCATCTTCAAGAAAAACGTTCAAGTGAAAGGACAACATCAAGTGAACACATATTCCGATCATTTCTTAATTCTACCAGTGAAAAGACATGAAGAAGGTTTAAGCCGAAATTGCTGTCGATAGCCTGTTTAAAATGGTTCTGATTGCCTGTTACGTAAATTCATTTTATTGTAAAATCTTGAAAATACTGATTTTAGAAAACTGTTTCTTCTTTCTTTGTTAAACAAACCATGGTGTTTGAAGGGTGGTGAACAGTGTGTTTCTTGTGTGGAGCAGGTGGAAAGAAGGGAAGAGATGGAGCAGATTACTGATCAATTTTAATTGCAGAGGGTGCAGCAGAACAGAGATAGAGACCCACAGTTCAAGAAAAATCATGTATTGTCCCAGTGGGATCATTCCCAAAAGACTGAGCCCTGCCCCTTTACATTCACAGCAATTTATACATTTCCAGTGCAAACATCACATGTTCAAGAGAGGAAACTGATGTGTTCCCACCAGCGTCTACAAAACGTTGCAAATCTTCTGTAGTGCTGCCCAAACCTAGCACATCAAACTAAACTGATAACATTCCATTATACAAGGCTTCTTTGTCTTTCCTTCATACACAGAGGGACTTCAATTGCAGAGGAAATTAACTGCTTTTCCCTCACACCCAGAGGTCATCTAGACTGACCCAAAACTGCACGTCCACCATAAGAGGGTATACTTTAGGAACAGACTTTCTCCAACCTGGTATTTTGCAGATGAGCTGTACTATAGGTCACACCAGGCAAGGCCAGCAATTGAATTTGTGGGACTTGTACAGATCTAGAAAGTGCCCGTTTGAGGAAAGTAACTTCACACCCTCCAATATCCTCCAGTACTTATGGACGATATTTTCTTCAACTCTGCAGTTTCTAATATTAACTGTGGCATTGTCATTATAGTCCCTCTGCATTCATTTCAGTAAGGCCTTTGACAAAGTTCCCCATGACATTCTTGCAACAAAGCTGGTAAAATGTGGGCTGGACAGGGCTACTGTTAGTTGGGTTTGTAATTGATTGACCGACCGAACCCAAAGGGTGATCACGAATGGCTGCTTTTCATCCTGGAGAGAAGTGACTAGTGGGGTGCCAGGGGGTTCTGTCCTGGGCCCAGGGCTGTTCAATATTTTTATCAATGACTTGGATGAAGGAATAGAGGGCATGCTCATCAAATTTGCAGATGACATCAAATTGGGAGGGGTTGCTAATACGCCTGAGGACAGGATCAAAATTCAAAATGACCTGGATAGATTGGAGAGCTGGGCCAAGGCAAACAAAATGAAATTCAACAGAGAGAAGTGTTAGGTCCTACACTTAGGCAGAAATAATGGAATACAGAAATATAGGATGGGGGACACGTGGCTGGATAGCAGTACGTGTGAAAGGGATCTAGAAGTCTTCATAGACCACAAGCTGAACATGAGACAGCAGTGTGATGCGGCAGCCAAGAAAGCCAATGCAATTCTCGGCTGCATCAATAGGAGTGTGGTGTCTAGATCAAGGGAGGTACTGGTACCACTCAACTCTGCTTTGGTTAGACCCCATCTTGAATACTGTGTCCAGTTCTGGGCACCCCAATTCAAGAAGGACATGGTCAAGCTGGAGCAAGTCCAGAGGAGGGCGACCAAAATGGTGAGGGGCCTGGAAGCCATGAAGCCCTCTGAGGATAGACTTAGAGAGCTGGGTATGTTTAGTCTGCAGAAGAGAAGGTGAAGAGGGGACATGATAGCCATGTTTAAATATTTGAAGGGATGCCATGTAGAGGAAGGAGAGGGCTTGTTTTCTGCTGCTCCAGAGACCAGGACAAGGAGCAATGGATTCAAGCTGCAGGAAAGCAGATTCCACCTGAACTTCAGGAAGAACTTCCTGACAGTCAGGGCTGTCCGGCAGTGGAATCTGCTGCCTCCATGGAGTGTGGTGGAGTCTCCTTCCTTGGAGGTTTTTAAGCAGAGGCTGGATGGCCATCTGTCAGAAGGGCTTTGAGGGTGTTCCTGCATGGCAGGGGGTTGGACTGGATGGCCCCTGGGGTCTCTTCCAACTCTACATTTCTATGATTCTATGATTCATGTGGTTTGCGGGCCTAGGGCCCCCCTGGAAATAGAAAAACAGCATATATCTGTAGGTCCCCCCAAACCATATTTAACATACACACACCAAAAATTATCATCCACGGATTCAACCCACCATGGATTCAAATATACAGTACACAATACATTTAAATTGATGGTGGGGATTAAACCAGCCACCTGGTTCTGCCTTGGAGGCAGCGAGGTTTCTTCACAAGGCAGAAGTGGGCAGCTGGTGGATCTTGCCCCTGTCCCTGCAGCTGCCCTGTGCCATTTTTAAGAGGGACTTGCAAGTGTCACCCCTCAATTCACAGTCTCTCTCTGTCTCACGAGGCTTGCCAAGAGACTGCAGATGCAAGGCGAGACTTACAAGTCCCTATTCAAAATGGAGTAGGGAGACAGCGGCAAATAATCCGATCCACAAAAGGTAAATGTGCAAACGTGGAAGACAACTGTATATTAATGGTTAAGAATTCTGCATCCAAGATAAACATAAGGTATCTAAATGTACTGACCATTAGTGAAATGGCTTAAACCAGTGGTTCTCAACCTGTGGATCGCGACCCCTTTGGGGGTCGAACGACCCTTTCACAGGGCTCGCCTAAGACCATCGGAAAATACGTATTTCCGATGGTCTTAGGCTCCATTCCCTCCTTGGTGGTGGTGCGCAAGTGCGAGCCACGCACTCGCCTCCTCCTGCCCCCCGTTCAGAAGCGACTGAAATTGCTCACCTTCTCCGCCAGCGGGAGAACCTCCCATCTGATGGGCCAACTTGGGGGGCAGCGGAAGCACAGGGGGAGGCCCCCTCCTCGCCACGACCCCTGCCCCACTCACCACGGAGGAGGGCACTGCGGAAGGGCCGGGGGGCCACAAGGTGGTGCTTTTCTGGGGGGGCGACCTGCACCCAGCGCAAAAGACAAAGGCACTGGGATTCCTCCCCCCCCCGCAGTGAGAGTCAACACTCTGGAAACTTTTCCCACACTGCCCCCCCAGCGGAAACGAGAGCAAAGCAGAAGCAGACCCGGGGGGGGGTTCTAGGAGTTTTTTCCTGGGGGGGACGTGCGGCTCCTCTTTCCCTCCCTGCCCGCTCCCCCCCCCGTTCCTGGCAGGTAAGGCGGCCTTTGCCGGGGGTGGGGGAGGCATTGTAAATAATAAATAAATAATTTTATGGTTGGGGGTCCCCACAACATGAGGAACTGTATTAAAGGGTCGCGGCATTAGGAAGGTTGAGAACCACTGACTTAAACTTTTGCTAGAAGTGTTCCATTCTCTAGGCCTTTTCACGCTACATGGTTACAGCACTATGATTCCACCCTACCTGCCGTGGCTCCATCCTGTCGAATCCTAGGGTTCACCGTTTAGGGAGGGACATTTAGAATTCTCATGCGGAGAAGTTAGTGTCTTATCAAGCTACAAATCCTAGAATTTTTGAAGCCCTGGCAAGATAGTCGATGATGAGGGATGCTTGGAGTTTGAATTCAGGAGTATTGGAAGGCCTCGTGATTCCCACCTCTGCTCTAGGCTGAAGGTTTTGGCACAAAGAGTTGGCTTAGAGAGAAGTGACTAGTAGCGTTCTACAGGGATCTGTCCTGAGCCCAGTGCTATTTTTTATGAGTGATTTGGATGAGGGAATAGTGGGCAATGAGATAACACCAAATTAGGAGGGGGGGTAGCTAGTACCCCAGAGGACAGGCTCAGAAAGCAAAATGACCATGATAGATTAGAGAGCTGGGCCAAAACTAATAGAATGAATTTCAGTAGGGAGAAGTGTAAGGTACTACACCTGGGCAGAACAAGAATGAAATACACAAATATAAGATGGGTGACACTTGTCTTGAGCACAATACATGTGAAAAGGATCTATGATTCTTTGTAGACCGCAAGCCTAACATTAGCAGTGTGATGCAGCAGCTAAAAAGGCCAATGTGATTCTAGGCTGTGTGTCCAGGTCTAGGGAAGTGATGGTACCATTCAATTCTGCTTTGGCCAGACCCCACCTGAAATACTGTGTCCAGTTCTGGGCACTTCAGTTCAGGAAGGATATTGACAAGCTGAAACATGTCCAGAGGAGGGTGACCAAAATGGTAGAAGCCTGGAAACCATGAAACCCTATGAGGAGGGGCTTAGGGAATTAGAGATGTGTAGCCTGTGTTACCCTGTTTGCTTAGGGGCTTCCTTTAAGAGGATTCCCAAAAGCTGTCAAAATTGTCTATTGTGGGGGAAAGTCTCTGCACTGCTTTAGCTATGCAAAGAGGACAGAGTACTTAGGATCTTTTTAACCCAATGTTTACGTGGTCAGGCCCAGTCAAAAATCACACAGATTGTTCAAATTTAAGTATTTTATTGACATAGATGTAGAGTCCCTACAATTTTATTTATTTTTATTTATTTATTTTATCCCGCCTCTCCATATGGATCGAGGCGGCGAACAACTTACAAATAGCATGTATTTTGATACATTTTTCTATACATGCCCCCAACAAGCCGGGTACTCATTTTACCGACCTACGGAAGGATGGAAGGCTGAGTCAACCTTGGAGCCGGGCAGGATCGAACTCACAACCTTGTGGCTTGCAGTACTGGCATGTAACCACTGCGCCACCAAGGCAAAATAAATGATAAAATAAATAAAATATAAAAATTAAATATAAAAATTTTAACTAAAAATAGAGATGTAAAGTCCCTACAATCACTCAGCTGCACTCGCTACAACAAGCATACAAGACTATAGAAAGTTTCATACAATCACTCAGCTTCACACACACTCCAACAAGCATACAAGACTATAGAAAGTTAGAAAGAGATGAAAATTAAGAGAGAGAGGGAGACGTAAAGGGTGTGATTTAATACTATACCAATCCAGAAGTCTTCAACTGGGAGAAAACGATCTCAGCCACGCCTTTAGGGGCTGAAGGGAGCTTACCAGCTTCATGGTTTTGCAGATCTGAGAGAACTCCTCACTCTAAGCTCTCAAAACTCCAAAAAGAATCTCTCAAACTCCAAAAAGGAGAAGGAAAAGGGCCTAGTTATATGTCCTGTGAAACCAGATGGTTGCATCTTTTTATTAAGATGGATTATTTTCTTTTGTAGTTCAAAGAAAATACAACCAACCACCCTTGTAGTTTCCTGCAAGATCAGTATCTCTCCGGAGATGCATGCCTCAAAGCGTCAAATTCCAGGCTGTTTTGCATTGTTTATTCTCAGAGAGTAATTGTTTCCTGATCGCTGTTGAAACTCCACTCCAATGGCTTGTGAGCCTTTTGCCAGATAACCCAAAATGTGACAGAAAACAGCTACTCAGCTCTCCTTCCTACGTGTCCTTCCAGTATATCTCTATGGCTCACTATGTTTGATATAAAATAATTAGGATCCTCAGGACATGGTTTTAGGGGTGTAAGGGGGCTTACACCTGGAGAAGAGAAGGTTAAACAGTAACATGACATCTATGTTTAAATATTTGAAGGGAGGTTCTATGGGGCAAGCTTATTTTCTGCAGCTCCAGAGACTAGGACATGGAGCATTGGCTTCAAACCACAGGAAAAGAGATTCCACCTATGCATTAGGAAGAACTTCCTGAAGGTAAGAGCAGTTGGACAGTGGAAACCGCTGCTGTTTGGGAGTGTGGAGGAGTCCCCCTCTTTGGAGGTCTTTAAACAGAGGTTGGATGGCCATCTGTCAGGAATGCTTTGGTGCTGGCAGAAAAGGGTTGGACTGGATGGCCCTGGGGGGTCTCTTCCAGCTCTATGATTCTCTCTGACTTTTCTCCCACTCCCTTACTTGAGGACACAGCGCCTTAAGCATGTTACAGATGTGTTTACAGGCTTGTGGGGCTGTGCTTGTTTTGCTGTTTGCTCGCTATTGTTTGCTTGCTATTGTGCTGGCTGTGGGCTCTGCCTGATCACACGGTCTGACTAACAAGGGGGAGGAGTCAGCTAGCAGGGAGGAGCCTTATTAGGAGCTCCCAGTGGCGCGCACCTTTGGCGCACGCATTTGAGATCCTTTATTTCAATCCTCCAAGTTTAACCCTTGGCAATCAATACAGCTGACGTAGCTTACACAGCTGAATTTCAGAAAGAAAGCCCAGTTATTCATTCTAGAGCTTCGTCCTGTACTACTCTCTGTAGTTCCAAGGATGGAAGGGGAGGGAGCTGCTGCAGTCACCTGTAACACTTGTGGCACGTTCCTTTTCTCGCCACAAGAGGTTCTCGGGTACACCTGCACCAAGTGCAAGCTGGTCACCTTCTTGGAGGAGAAGGTTCGCCAGCTGGAGGCACGAATTTCTGATCTTCATCTTATTAGGGAAAGGGAGGAGTTTTTGGATAGGGCTGAGAAGACCTACCGGAAATCCAAATACACGGAGGAGCTGCCAGATCAGGAAGCCAGTACACTGTGCCAGGAAACGGAGGCTTGGGCGAATGTCACACGGAGGAGCAAAAGGACCAGGAAGGTGACAGAGACTCTTAACCTACACAATCGCTTCAAACTACTTGGCTTTACAAATAATGAGGAGCACTACGCACAGGGAACAGAATGTCAACAAGAAGGAATCCAACTTTGGCAACAGGAACTAGACCAACGCTCCCAGCCTCAACAGAATGCCCAGGCAGTCCTAGTAGAACAGGTTTGCTGAGGAGCCCAGGACAAGTCTCAGAGGAGGCAAGTTCTGGTTGTTGGAGACTCTTTGCTCAGAGGAACTGAAACGGCAATTTGCAAACCGGACAAGCTCAATCGAGAGGTCTGCTGTCTTCCTGGGGCCAGGATCAACCACATAACGGAGAGGCTAACCAGGCTGGTCAAACCCACTGACCATAAGCCCCTCATTTTGGTTCATGTCGGAACCAATGACACTGTGAGGAGCAGCCTTTACCACATCTCAAAGGACTACGAGCTTATGGGGACGAAGCTTAAGGACTTTGGTGCGCAGGTGGTCATTTCGTCTCTCCTCCCTGTTCAAGGATATGGCGCACGTAGGGAAAGGGCAATAGCAGAGGTCAACAACTGGCTCCACACGTGGTGCCGCTGGCAACGGTTTAGGTTTTTGGAACATGGCCTGAATTTCCATGAACATGGGCTTCTGGCGCAGGATGAGCTGCACCTCACAAAACTTGGCAGGAATGTTTTTGCAAACAGTCTTGCAAGGAGGATTAAAAGGTCTTTAAACTAAGTTCCGCTGGGGAGGGAGACAATATTATTCAGAGCAAGGACTCAGAGAACACAGGGGGAAAAGGCCCAAATGATACTGGACAAGTAGTACAAGCGGCCAATGGCGGGAGGAGTAGAATCAATAGTACAGGACTTGCAGGAAGGGCCCAGGGACTTAAGTGTCTCTACACTAATGCAAGGAGTATGGGAAACAAGCAGGATGAGCTTGTACTCCTAGTACAAGAAAATAAATACGATTTGATAGGCATCACTGAGACCTGGTGGGATGAGTCTCATGATTGGAATACAGGAATAGAGGGGTATAGCCTATTCTGTAAAAACAGACCAAACAAGAAAGGAGGAGGAGTAGCCTTGTATGTCAAGGATGTTTTCACCTGTGAAGAGATCCAGGACTTAAAGCCAGAAAGCCAGGTCGAGAGCATTTGGGTAAGAATCAAGGCAGCGAGAAACAATAGGGATATTCTGGTGGGGGTTTACTACAGACCTCCAACCCAGGCTGAGGACTTGGATGACGCCTTCCTCAACCAAATGACTGCACATTCAAAGAGGAGGGATACAATAATAATAGGAGATTTCAATTACCCGGATATATGCTGGCAGTCAAACTCTGCCAAGACAGGAAGGTCCAGCAAGTTTCTTGCTTGTCTTGCAGACAACTTCATGGTCCAGAAGGTGGAAGAGGCCACAAGGGGATCAAATCTTCTAGATCTGATCCTCACCAACAGGGATGACCTTGTGAATGAGGTAGAAGTGGTTGGATCTTTAGGGGGGAGTGACCATGCCCTGTTGGAATTTAGCATTCAGTGGGAAGGAGAAGATAAGGGTAGCCAGACACTCATCTTAGATTTTAAAAAAGCGGACTTCTGTAAACTTAGGGAGCTGCTGGCTGGAATTCCGTGGTCAGGAATAGTGAAAGGGAAAGGAGTTCAGGAGGCATGGGAGTTCCTTAAAAAGGAGATACTGAAGGCACAGTCTAAAACTGTGCCAATAAGGAGGAAAAATGGAAGGCATCTGAAGAAACCAGAATGGTTGACTAAAGAACTCTCAGCTGAGCTAAGAGTCAAGAGAAACATGTACAGGAAATGGAAGAAGGGGGAAACCACCAAAGAAGAATTTAAGCAAGTAGCCAGGAGATGTAGGGAGGAGGTCAGAAAGGCTAAAGCACAGAACGAACTTAGGCTGGCCAGAGACATTAAAAACAATAAAAAGGGTTTTTTTTAAATATGTCCGCAGCAAAAGGAAAAAGAAGGAGACAGTAGGGTCGCTGCGCAGAGAAGATGGCGAATTACTCACAGGGGGGAGAGAAAAGGCAGAGCTACTTAACACCTTCTTTGCCTCCGTTTTTTCCCAGAAGGAGACAAGCACTCAGCCTGGCGGTTGGGGAGCAGGGGAGGAAGCAGAGGAAATGAGGCACGTAATAGGTAGAGAGATGGTACAGGAATACCTGGCCGCATTGGATGAATTCAAGTCTCCAGGGCCAGATGAATTGCATCCTAGGACATTAAAAGAGCTGGCAGAGGTCATTTCGGAACCGCTTGCTATAATTTTTGAGAAATCTTGGAGGACAGGAGAAGTTCCAGCAGATTGGAAGAGAGCAAATGTTATCCCCATCTTCAAGAAGGGGGAAAAAAGAGGACCCAAATAATTATCGCCCAGTCAGCCTGAAAGATCCTGGAGCAGATCATTAAGCAGTCAGTTTCTAATCACTTAGAAAGCAACGCGGTAATCACGAGAAGTCAACATGGATTTCTCAAAAATAAGTCATGCCAGACTAATCTTATCTCTTTTTATGATAGAGTTACTAGCTTGATAGATGAAGGGAATGCTGTGGATGTAGCATATCTCGATTTCAGTAAGGCCTTCGACAAAGTTCCCCATGACATTCTTGCAAAGAAGCTGGTAAAATGTGGGCTGGACAGGGCTACTGTTAGTTGGATTTGTAATTGGTTGACCGACCGAACCCAAAGGGTGATCACGAATGGCTGCTTTTCATCCTGGAGAGAAGTGACTAGTGGGGTGCCACAGGGTTCTGTCCTGGGCCCAGTGCTGTTCAATATTTTTATCAATGACTTGGATGAAGGAATAGAGGGCATGCTGATCAAATTTGCAGATGACACCAAATTGGGAGGGGTTGCTAATACGCCAGAGGACAGGATCCAAATTCAAAATGACCTGGAAAGATTGGAGAGCTGGGCCAGGGCGAACAAAATGAAATTCAACAGAGAGAAGTATAAGGTCCTACACTTAGGCAGAAATAATGGAATACAGAAATATAGGATGGGGGACACGTGGCTGGATAGCAGTACGTGTGAAAGGGATCTAGGAGTCTTCATAGACCACAAGCTGAACATGAGTCAGTAGTGTGATGCGGCAGCCAAGAAAGCCAATACAATTCTCGCCTGCATCAATAGGAGTATGGTGTCTAGATCGAGGGAGGTACTGGTACCACTCTACTCTGCCTTGATTAGACCCCATCTTGAACACTGTGTCCAGTTCTGGGCACCCCAATTCAAGAAGGATATTGACAAGCTGGAGCAAGTCCAGAGGAGGGCGACCAAAATGGTGAGAGGCCTGGAAGCCATGAAGCCCTCTGAGGATAGACTTAGAGAGCTGGGTATGTTTAGTCTGCAGAAGAGAAGGTTAAGAGGGGACATGATAGCCATGTTTAAATATTTGAAGGGATGCCATCCATGTAGAGGAGGGAGTGGGCTTGTTTTCTGCTGTTCCAGAGACCAGGACAAGGAGCAATGGATTCAAGCTGCAGGAAAGGAGATTCCACCTGAGCCTCAGGAAGAACTTCCTGACAGTCAGGGCTGTCCGGCAGTGGAATCTGCTGCCTCGGAGTGTAGTGGAGTCTCTCCTTCCTTGGAGGTTTTTAAGCAGAGGCTGGATGGCCATCTGTCGGGAGTGCTTTGAGGGGGTTCCTGCATGGCAGGGGGTTGGACTGGATGGCCCCTGGGGTCTCTTCCAACTCTACATTTCTATGATTCTATGATTCTATGTCCTGTCCAAACCATTTCCGCACTAGCCTGTTATAGCGCTAGGATTCCACTTTCAACATCCTCTGGAATCCTGGGGTTTGCAGTTTCGGGAGGAGCCCGCCAGTGCGGGTTGCCAAGTGAAATATAAAAATAGTGCTCCCATAAGCAGGAATAATAATAATAATAATAATAATAATAATAATAATAATAATAATAAGTTCTATCCCGCCTCTCCCTATTCATTAATTACATTAAAAAACATTAAAAAAACATACCCAATCCTCCCCACCCACCAACCCACCCAAAACGGACCCCCTAAAACACAGAACAGTTAACAATGAACAACAATCAACTATTAAAAGAGCAGCCAGACAGTTGGTGGGAGGCGGTGGAAGTACCAGTCTGGGAAGGAAGGGATTTCAGGAATAATAATAATAATAATAATAATAATAATAATAATAATAATAATAATAATAATAATAATAATTATTTATTTATTTTTATCCCGCCTCTCCCAGTGGATCGAGGCGGCAGGAGACCTAACAGCTGCCCAAATCCCCTTTTCTACACAGTTTGGAAAGGTGCAGGACCCCTGTTCCCTTTGCAACCTGGCTGAGCCCCCCCAGGGGCAGGCTGGCTTCAGAGGGGATCTGCCCCCTGCAGGAAGAAACCGGCACTACACTCTCTGCTCCGCCGGTATATTTGCAAGCGCAACAGGTCTGGCCAAGGCGCTAGTCCTCCTTGAGGCCAAGGAAGGGGGTGGTCCCCTGAGCGCAGCATCCCCCCGGCCGGAGAAGCATCCCCATCCGCCTCTTGCCACCCCCCCCAAGGCTGGCTGCGCTACAGGTGAGGCCAAGGTGGGCTGCGAAAGATGCGCAGAGGAGGCGGGGCTAGAGCCAGGGGCGGGGCTGGATGCAGGTGAGGATTGTGGAATTTTTTTGTTGGTTTTTGGTTCCCACTTCTGAGATCGCCTGTTTTGCAACGAGTTTTCCCAAGCCTCCTTCTGCAGCAGCCCGGCTTCCAAATTGCTGCAGAGGAGGGGAGAGGAGGCGTCTGGCAGGAGCCCCTCCCTGCAAATTCTTTTTTAATTCCTGGCTTTTTTGCCCTGGAGGGAGGGGACCAGCCCCGCCTTTCCGTGGGGTGCCCCATTCCACGCAGGGAGGATCCTAAAACGCCTCCACCCGCCTTTATTTCTCCCCCCTTTTCCTTTTTCCCTCTTTCATTTATTTGGAGCTGACCCTGCCAGCAGGATCGGGCCCCTCTCCTCTTCCTTTGCAGGTACCGGATCCCCTTCCCAGCAAGATCTGAAGAGTCCGGTGCAAGGTAAGTGATGAGGAGAAAGGAGACCCTGGAGGGGGAAGATTAATCTAGGATTTTTTTCAACCCCCTTGGCTAAAGGAATATGGAAACCTTCTCTCCCTTCACCAGACAGGTCTGGGCTCCCAATACAGGGAGATCCCAATACAGGGAGATCCAGTACCTTAAGATGGTGCCTTTAGAATGAAGCCTCTGATTTCGCCCCAATTTCCCCTATTTCTTAAGTGCACTGAGCCAGGGTTGCTCCGGAAATGTTGGGGAGAGATTAGAGGGAGAAAGGAAGGCTCCAGGTATGTGAGTCTTTTTATCCGCTTGAGCTGCTATTGCTGTTATGATCTTGGGCCATTTCCGCACTAGAGTGTTATAGCGCTATTATTCCACTTGCAACATCTTATGGAATCCTGGGGCCATTTCCGCATGACACACTTATAGCGCGATGATTCCACTTTCAACCTCCTCTGGAATCCTGGGGTTTGCAGTTCCGGGAGGGGCCGGCCTCCCGGAACAGCTTCTCAATTTGTTGTTGGGTGCCTTCAAGTTCTTCTGACTTCTGGCAACCCTACGATGAACCTCTCCCAGGGTTTTCTGGGGACTGAGAAGGGGGACAGGGGACAGCTTCTCAATTTGTTGTTGGGTGCCTTCAAGTTCTTCTGACCTATGGCAACCCTACGATGAACCTCTCCCAGGGTTTTCTGGGGACTGAGAGGGGGGATAGGGGACAGCTTGTCAATTTGTTGTTGGGTGCCTTCAAGTTCTTCTGACTTATGGCAACACTACGATGAACCTCTCACAGGGCTTTCTGGAGACTGAGAAGGGGGACAGGGGACAGCTTCTCAATTTGTTGTTGGGTGCCTTCAAGTTCTTCTGACTTTTGGCAACCCTACGATGAACCTCTCACAGGGTTTTCTGGGGACTGAGAGGGGGGATAGGGGACAGCTTGTCAATTTGTTGTTGAGTGCCTTCAAGTTCTTCTGACTTCCCACTCTTTTCTAGCATGACTTCCCACTCTTTTCTAGCAAGTCCCCTTCCCACTCTTTTCTAGCATGGTTGGCTGCCGACCAAGACAGAGCGGCAGAGGAGGGTGTATTCAAAGGGTGCTCTATGGAGCTGGGAGAAAAGGCACTGTGTTCTAGGGAGGGAACAGCTGGAGGAGCATTGTGGTTCTGCTCGAACAGCTCTGCAAACTTTGCACAGCTCTGCAAACTGCAGGCTTTATAGGACTGTAAAGCTACAAAGGGTAGCTGTTTGGAAGAATACGGCTCGGGAAGGGATGAAAAGGATCCTGCTTTTCCATATTTGAGAAAAAGGAGGGTTGTTTTGTTGTTGTTTTTAAATTATACACTGATAAATAAATAGTAAATAGCATTTTAGATTGGTGGGCCAAAGTTTCTTGACAGGGCTGAAGGTGGATGCTAATTCCCAGTTCTATAAGCCACACAGGAAGACACCATCAAAGCCCTCCCTTTGACAGATGGCCATCCAGCCTCTGTTCCAAAACCTCCAGAGAAGGAGACTCCACTACATTCATTGAGGCAGCAATGGATTCCCCTGTTGAACAGCAATTACCATCAGGAAGTTCTTCTTAATGTCTAGGTGGAATCTCTTTTTCTTAAGTTTCAAGCCATTGCTCTGTGTCCTAGGCCATTTCCGCACGGCACTCTTATAGCGCAATGATTCCACGTTCAACCGCCTATGGAATCCTGGGGTTTGCAGTTTCGGGAGGGGCCGGCCTCCCGGAACAGCTTCTCAATTTCTTGTTGTGTGCCTTCAAGTTCTTCTGACATCTGGCAACCCTACGATGAACCTCTCCCAGGGTTTTCTGGGGAATGAGAGGGGGGACAGGGGACAGCTTCTCAATTTGTTGTTGGGTGCCTTCAAGTTCTTCTGACTTCTGGCAACCCTACGATGAACCTCTCACAGGGTTTTCTGGGGACTGAGAGGGGGGACAGGGAATTGTCAATTTGTTATTGGGTGCCTTCAAGTTCTTCTGACTTATGGCAACCCTACGATGAACCTCTCACAGGGTTTTCTGGGAACTGAGAGGGGAGACAGGGGACAGCTTGTCAATTTGTTCTTGGGTGCCTTCAAGTTCTTCTGACTTCTGGCAACCCTACGATGAACCTCTCACAGGGTTTTCTGGGAACTGAGAGCATGTGTGATGTGCCCAAGGTCACCCAGTGGGTTTCCATGGCTGAGCAGGGAATCAAACCCTTGTCTCCAGGAGTGCAGTCCAATGTTCAGACCACGACATCATGCCACGCTGACTCTCTGTTCTTGAACTGTGTGGCCCAGAACCGTACAGAGAACTCCAAGTGAGGTCTTTCAACATAAAAAGGTTGAGGAAAGCTGCTACATTGCAACATCTATATTGCAACATCTATATTGCAGTGCTACTGCTATAGGATCACAAAAGCGCAGCTGCAAAAATTGACATTACTGGGACTCTAACACCTTCTTGAACGATTCCTCCCTGATTGCTAAATTCCAGAATAGAATTGAAATCCTTGACAGTCCAGAGCCTCGGTCAGTGCCTTGAAACTATGAAACTAAGGCCATTTCCACACTAGAGTGTTCTAGAGCTATTATTCCACTTGCAACATCCTATGGAGTCCTGGGGTTTGCAGTTTCAGGAGGGGCCAGCAGCCCCTATGGAATCCTGGGGCCATTTCCGCACGACACTCTTATAGCGCGATGATTCCACTTTCAACCTCCTATGGAATCCTGGGGTTTGTAGTTCCGGGAGCCGGCCCCTCCCTAAACTGCAAACCCCAGCATTCCATAGGATGTTGGAAGTGGAATAATAGTGCTGTAACAGTCTTGGGTGGAAATGGTCTTAGTCTGTTGCAACAGAAGCAAAAAAATCTGTGGCACCTTAATGAGTAACCAGTTTTATCTGACATCAGTCTTTGCAGAGGAACCTGATGAAGTGAGCCTGTTTGCGTATCTAAACTCTTCCCATGGGGCAACCATTTCAGAAAGAGAAGCAGGTTTTCTACTGGAAAAATTGCATGAGAGAGTGAAGAGAAGAATTAATCCTCTCCAGCACTACAGCCTGACTTTAGATCTAGTGTTGCCAGCCAAGCCTCATGCCCAGGAGTTCTGTGTTATTCAAAACATTGCTCCTTCCTCTGCTGACTCTGTTCCGCTCCTCGGTTACAGACCCTGCTTCCTAAAAACTTTTTCATGTGGGCTGCGTGCATAACTCATAGGACGAAGAGAAATACAGTCAGCCCTCCACATGTGCCGGTTTAACTTTCACGGGTTTGATTTTATGCAAGTTTCTCCAGCTCCTGTCCCCACACCTCAGATGCTTCTGTTCTGGGTGGACCTTTTATATTTCCGCACTAGCCTGTTATAGCGCGATGATTCCACTTTCAACTTCCTCTGGAAACCTGGGGTTTGCAGTTTCGGGAGGGGCTGGCTGGCCCCAGGATTGCAGAGGATGTTGAAAGTGGAATGATCGCGCTATAACAGGCTAGTGCAGAAATGGCCCTTCTCTCTCAACAGCTCCGATCAGGATGCGCAGCTCTTTAAAAACCCACCTCTGGTCCTCCTCCTCCCCCCCCCAGCCAGCTGCACCCCCTTTCCCTCTCCTTTCCCTAACCCTTTCCACAGAAGCACACACATGTTTTATATTTGTGATTTTTTTCCACTGTTGCAGGGGTCCTGTGCCCCTAACCCTAGCAAATGTGGAGGGCTGACTGTACAGGATCGGTTCAGAGACAATCTGAAGCCATGACACCAAATCTGGCCTCACAGATGTGTGGATTGATTGTGCACCTCTCTTCTCTGAAACCAACAGGTGAACGAGCAGGTTCTATGGGGCATGAGGGAACCGGAAAAGGCAGCTCCCCCTTTCTTAACTGCAGCTGCAATTTTGACATGGCTTGCGTTCCAATGTGTGTGTATGTGTGTGTACGCCTGGAGGTAGATTGTTGCACGCAGCAAAAAGGGAGAGTCCCCTTCCTACCCTCTTCTAGCATGGTTGGCTTCCGACCAAGACAGAGCCGCAGAGGAGGGTGTATTCAAAGGATGCTCTATGGAGCTGAGAGAAAGGGCACTGTGTTCTAGGGAGGGAACAGCTGGAGGAGCATTGTGGTTCTGCTTGAACAGCTCTGCAAACTTTGCACAGCTCTGCAAACTGCAGACTTTATAGGACTGCAAAGCTACAAAGGGTAGCTGTTTGGAAGAATACGGCTCGGGAAGGGATGAAAAGGATCCTGCTTTTCCATATTTGAGAAACAGGAGGGTTGTTTTGCTTTTTTAAAAAAATTATACACTGATAAATAAATAGTAAATTTTTATAAATAGTAAAGTTTTAGACTGGTGGGCCAAAGTTTCTTGACAGGGCTGAAGGTGGATGCTAATTCCCAGTTCTATAAGCCACACAGGAAGACACAATCAAAGCCCTCCCTTTGACAGATGGCCATCCAGCCTCTGTTCCAAAACCTCCAGAGAAGGAGACTCCACTACATTCATTGAGGCAGCAATGGATTCCCCTGTTGAACAGCAATTACCATCAGGAAGTCCTTCTTAATGTCTAGGTGGAATCTCTTTTTCTTAAGTTTCAAGCCATTGCTCTGTGTCCTAGGCCATTTCCGCACGGCACTCTTATAGCGCGATTATTCCACTTTCAACCGCCTATGGAATCCTGGGGTTTGCAGTTTCGGGAGGGGTCGGCTGGCCCCTCCTGAAACTGCAAACCCCAGGATTCCATAGGAGGTTGAAAGTGGAATAATCGCGCTATAACAGTGCTGTGCGGAAATGGCCCTAGTTACACAAGCTAGTCACACAAGCTAGCTCACATCATCAGAGGCATAAAGACCTGTATGGGTATCTAAGCTCTTCCCATGGGGCAACCATCCCAGGATAGGGAGAGAAGCAAGATTTCTACTGGAAAAACTGCATAGGGGAGAAGAATTAATCCACTACAGCCTGACTTTGGATCTAGTGTTGCCAGCCAAGCTGCATGCTCAGGAGTTCTGTGCTATTCGAAACCTTACTCCTTCCACTGCTGATTCTGTTCTGCTCCATTGAAAAGTCAAAGTTGGTCTCTTTCTCTGGGTCAGGTGAAGACCTCATATGATTGGCTGCCTAAGAAGATTATATGGAATCCTGGGGTTTGCAGTTTAGAGAGAGGCCTTTAGAATTCTCAGCCAGAGAGCTCTTGGGCCTCAGTCAACTGTCTTGCATAGGCTGGTTGCTATGGAGATGAGGCCTAGCAGCAAGGAGGAGGGCAGTGTATTCCCTCAGGAGCCCAACCTCTATGTGTTAATAACTCTGAATACAGATTGGTTTGGGGAATATGAGGAAAAAGTTACAGGTACTGGACAAGACAGTCTGGGGAATTAGAGACACAGGATCTCAAATCTTTCTAACAAATTTTATCGGTGAGAAAATAAAATCCCGAGCAACCTCAGGTATATATGCTAGTCTTCCATATAACAAGTTGATTAAGGTATAGAAAACAACACGTTACCCCTTGAACTTCTCAATCATTCCCCGTTCTTCTGTCTGTCTTTGCCTGCCCCTGCCTGAAAACAAAAGTCAGAAGGACAGAAAGGTGGCTTTGAGGCTGGAAACTCGACTACAGTTAGCCCTCCATATCAGCGGATTCTGTACCCGCGGATTGAACCAACCAGCTTGAAAATATTTCCCTTCCTGCAAAATAAAAATTAAAAAAAAAATCCCGAAAGCAAACTTTGATTTTGCCATTTTATATAAGAGATGCCATTTTATTACACCATTGTACATAATGGGACTTGAGCATCCATGAATTTTGCTATGCGTGGGGAGACCTGGAATCAAAGCGTAGTGGATAGGGAGGGTGCACCACATATTTGAGGAAGCTGCTTTTTCCACACTCTGTACTTCAGACTCGACAAACAACCAACAGCTTACTCACCTATGGTGCATAAGAATTCTTTCCAGGTGAGCAAACTGGGAAGTGTCGGTAAACCCGAAGAGTCAGCTCTTAGGGTTTTTCTGTTCTTTCTGGGAAGTGATCTACCTCTGACTAACACAAAAGTGCGTTGGCAGGTAGTTTCATAGAAACTATAATGCAAAGAGATGCATGTTTGGTCAGCAGGAGCAAGTTGTGAACATTTCCAAGCAGTCAGAGGAAAAAAGACAGCTTGAGTGTTTGACTACAACCCTGGAGAACATATGGAAACCCACTGGGTGACCTTGGGCGTGTCACACACTCTCAGCCCCAGAAAACACGGTGATAGATTTGCCTTAGGGTCACCATAAGTCAGGGACGACTTGAAGGCACACAACAGAACTTTCCACCCAGTGATTAAAAGGTGCATTTCTCTTCCTGGCCAATTCATGTGCCCTGGTGACGCAGTGGTTAAATGCCAGTACTGCAAGCCACAAGGTTGTGAGTTCGATCCTGCCCGGCTCCAAGGTTGACTCAGCCTTCCATCCTTCTGCAGGTCGGTAAAATGAGTACCCAGCTTGTTGGAGGCATGTATAGAAATGTTTTGAAATACATGCTATTTGTAAGTTGTTCGCCCCGCCTCGATCCATATGGAGAGGTGGGATACAAACAAACAAACAAACAAATAAATAAATAAAATAAAATATAATAAAATAAAATAAAAATGTTTTGGGGCTGGGAGTAATTCTGAGTATTCCTGGGGTTGCCATAAATTGTCGGAGTATTCCTGGGGTTGCCATAAATTGTCGGAGGACCCGAAGGTGCACATATGCAGATGTACACACACATACACAAAATGGGGGGGGGAACCTTACAGAGGAGGGACTTTAGTTGCTACTGTTGTCCTTCCGGTTAATTAACATGCTATAAAAATGCTTGATCTCACTTGTAAAGCACGTGCCCTTTCAAGTCCTCATCTGCCTTTATTAACTTCAGTTGACTCAGAAAAATAGGTGTTCAAAAAGGAAAAGAATTGCAAGACTGTGGGAGGAACCATGTTCTGCAATATAAGTGTGGACGGCTTGAGAGAACAGCTATGCAAACAAGAGCTAGTCCAGAATGGAGTGTTCGCGTGGAATGCAAATCAGTTACTAGAAGAGAAGATGAGAGATTTCCCAGTTTGAATCCCAGTGGCAAACCAGCCAAAGCTTCTGTGGAATTACCACTGAATGCAAAATATAGATCCCCCTCATTCCTTCTGACTGCAAACTGATTTTTTTTTTAAAAAAAAAAGTATGGGGTTTAGCTTTTAGGCCCTATGACAGACCAATATCCTAACTACTGATGCTTCTTTTGCCCCCACCCTACAATAGTATCTTGCCAAGGGATCTGAGCAGGAGCAGGAGTGGAGATATTTTCGAATTAAGGAAGGCACCCAGCACGTGCTTTCTTATCTGGAGGTCTCAGGTTCAGAAATGATCACCTGTATTCAAGGGGTCCCAATGGTGGGACAATTTTATGCCAGATGGATTCATCAGAGTTTTCAAAATATTGTATTTGGGGGTTTTTCAGACTCCAGAAAACCAGGTTTTCCATGTTCTAAGTCTGAACTGATCTTAGACCAGTGGTGGCAAAGTGTGGCCCAGCATCCACATGCAGCCCCCAAAGGCTGTTTTTGACTCAGTTTTTCTTCTCCTCACCCCACCTTTCCCTCTTTGTTCTCAGCTTATGTAGAATCATAGGACAGAGTCATAGAGTTGGTAGAGACTGCAAGGGCCATCCAGTCCATAGAATCATAGAATCCTAGAGTTGGAAGAGATGCCAGGGGCCATCCAGTCCAACCCCCTGCTATGCAGGAACACCCATCAAAGCACTCCCGACACATGGCCATCCAGCCTCTGCTAAAAAACCTCCAGAGATGGAGACTCCACTACACTCCGAGGCAGCAGATTCCACTGCCGGACAGCCCTGACTGTCAGGGAGTTCTTCGTGAGGCTCAGCTGGAATCTCCTTTCCTGCAGCTTGAATCCATTGCTCCTTGTCCTAGTCTCTGGAGCAGTAGAAAACAAGCCTGCTCCCTCTTCAACATGACATCCCTTCAAATATTTAAACATGGCTATCGTGACCCCTCTTAACCTTCCCTTCTGCAGACTAAGCATACCCAGCTCCCTGGGGCATTCTTCATGGGGCTTCATGGCTTCCAGACCCTTCACCATTTTGGTCCCCCTCCTCTGGACACGTTCCAGCTTGTCGACATCCTTCTTGAACTGAGGTGCCCAGAACTGGACACAGGATTCCAAATGAGGCCTAACCAATGCAGAATAGAGTGGTACCATTACCTCCCTTGATCTAGACACCATACTCCTATTGATGCAACCAAGAATCGCGTTGGCTTTCTTGGCTGCCATGTCACACTGCTGCCTCATGTTCAGCTTGTTATCTACCAAGACTCCTAGATCCTTTTCACACGTACTGCTATCCAGCCACACATCCCCCATCCTATACTTGTGACTTTCATTTTTTCTGCCCAAGTGCAGGACCCTACATTTCTCTACATTCTGCCATGCACACCATACACAGTTAAAGCCCGCCTGACAGATGGCCATCCAGGCCCTCTTTAAAAACTTCCAAAGAAGGAGAATCCACCACACTCTGAGGCAGTGTACCTCACTGTTGAACTGCTCTTATTATCAGGAAGTTCTTCCTAATGTTTAAGTGGAACCTCTTTTCCTCCATGTTGTCCAAACAAGCTTGACCCATTTTCCATGTGACATCCCTTCAAACATCTAAACACAGCTATCATGTCCCCTCCTAACCTTCTCTTCTCCAGGCTCTTATCCTCGGGAAGTTCTTCCTAATGTTTAGACGCAATCTTTTTTCCTGTCGCTTGAAACCATTGCTCCATGTCCTAGTCTCTGGAGCAGCAAACAGGCTTGCTCCATTCTCCAGATGACATTGCTTCAAATGTTTAAACATGGCTATCGTGTCAACCTTTCTTCCCCAGGCTAAACCTACCCAGCTTCCGAAGCCTCCTCTCACAGAGCGTGGTTTGCAAGCCTTCAACCGTTTTGCTCACCCTTCTCTGGACAAATTCCAGCTTGTCACTAACCTTCTTGAATTGTGGTGGCCAGAAGTGGACAACTGTAAACTGTAAACTGAGTTCAAAATGCAAAAGTGGTTGTCTCTGTTAACTTGGCAGAGGAGTGAGGGGAGGAGAAGTTGGATCTCATCCTTCCCAGTTGGCTCAGGCAAAAGCAAACAGCAGCCATTTCTCCTAGCTTGTGTGTATGTCACCCTGTATGTTGGGGGTCCCGGGAGGGACGCCCAAATAACCAAATAAAAACACAAGATGGGGAAATTAACTCAAGCACTCTCTTAAGCTAAATGAGAGGCAGGGTAAAGTAGCAGGGATCTTTTAACCCTATATCTACAGCAGTGGTTCTCAATCTTCCTAATGCCGCGACCCTTTAATACAGTTCCTCATGTTGTGGTGACCCCCAACCATAAAATTATTTATTTATTATTCACAATGCCTCCCCCCAGCAAAGGCCGCCTCGCCAGCCAGGAACGGAGGGGGCGGGCAGGGAGGGAAGAGGAGCCGCGCGTCTCCCCTGGGAAAAAACTCCGAGACCCCCCCCCAGGCTCTGCTTGTGCTTCGCTCTCGTTTCCGCTGGGGGGGCAGTGTGGGAAAAGTTTCCAGAGTGTCGATCCTGGCCGGGGGGGGGAGGAATCCCAGCGCCTTTCTCTTTTGCGCCGGGTGCAGCTCGCCCCCCCGGAAAAGTGCCGCCTTGTGGCCCCCCAGCCCTTCCGCAGCACCCCCCTCTGTGGCGAGTGGGGCAGGGGCTGTGGTGAGGAGGGGGCCTGCCCCCCATGCTGCCACCGCCCTCCCAAGCTGGCCCATCAGATGGGAGGTTCTCCCAGTGGTGGAGAAGGGAAGCGATTTCAGAAGGAACAGGGGCAGGAGGACGCGAGCACATGGGTCGCGCTTGCGCACCACCACCGGGGAGGAAATTGAGCCTAAGACCATTGGAAATATGTATTTTCCAATGGTCTTAGGCAACCCCTGTGAAAGGGTTGTTCGACCCCAAAGGGGTCCCAACCCACAGGTTGAGAACCACTGGTTTACAGCATCAGGTCAGAAGAGCATCCAGACAAGTTTTAAAATAACAAAAATAATAGCTTTATTAAAGGACAAACAACAGATAAGACACAACATGCACTAGCTAACTTGAGAAATAGAAGTGAGAGTTCGGGGGGAAATGGGTGATACGATACCTTATCTCGTAGTCCTGGAGAGAAGCGGAGGTTGCAGGGGAGGAAACTCAGCGTGGTTTGCTGAGGGGAGCTCGCCGGACAAAACAGCAGCAAGGCGGGATGGAAGTCCAGAGCGATCTGAGGAAGGCTCAGAATCGGGGACCTTTGGTAGGGTGGATTTTACCTACCGGCCATGCCATGCTTGGTGAGAACAAAGGAAATTTAGAGTTGGACAAAGGCGTTGGAAAAGGTCGAGTTTACATGATGGGCTTAGCGCTGGATGACAATAGTGTGGCCAGTATGCAAATGGCTCAACATAAAGGACTTGCTCGGCACTTGGCCGGGCATCTTTGTAAAGTCATGCTGAGCAAGGCATGTTTGCAAGAAGAAGGTCCCTGAAGCATCGGAGAGGCTTTTTAGTTGGCTGCCTAAATGAGGTTTGGAATGTACAACCATTAACGGCCGCGCCTGTGACGTGCTTGTCCAGTGGCCCTTTGCAAACACGTGGAGCAGAGTGGCAGAAAAAGGTCAAGTAAAGGCTGAATTATTTGATATCAAGCGATATCTAGTGCTCTCACCAGACATAACATAACCGCAGTAACATGTATTCTTTCATAAATAACCTTTGTTGTGTTCGCCACACAGCTTTGCTTGGTGGCATGAGTCCCAATTGTCATTCAGGAAATCTTGGGAGGGTATAGTGTGAGTTTTGGTTGAAGACGTTGGGCAGTGTGGCTCAGGGCCAGTCCAGAAAGAACACAAATTGGACCTTGCATCGGCCACACCTGCCTTCCCCTGCATTATAGTGTACCTTGTTCCACAGCGTCACTCAGATAGAGCCATAGTTCTCTGTCAACCTAGTTGCTCAGTAACTATTCTCATTCCGATGGACGGTGGCTAGTTATTTACCCCTACATTGAATCACTACATACTTTTTGTATTTTGTTTTGCCCCCTTAGAATATTTCTGCTCTCCCAGAAAACATGGCAGAGGCTCCGTTTGGCTTTGGAAAGGTGGTTCTTTTCCGCCAAAGAACCCCAGGGGGACTCACCTACCGCATCCCAGCGTTGCTGTACCTGCCCTCCGAGTCTGCCTTCTTGGCCTTTGCAGAAGAGCGTTCATCACCCAGAGATGAAGATGCCAGGTTCCTGGTGATGCGGCGAGGAGAGAAGAAAGGAACATCAGTCCAGGTAACACAGCTGGCAAGGTTGGGATCTTCAGTTCTGATTCTCTGTGTCACTTATGGATGAAGGAGTGGAGGGCAGGCTGATCAAATCTGCAGATGATACCAAACTGGGAGGGGTTGCTAACACACCAGAGGATAGGATCAAATTTCAAAATGACAGATTGGAGAGCTGGGCCAAAGCTAACAAAATGAATTTCAACAAAGAGAAATGTAGGGTCCTGCACTTGGGCAGAAAAAATGGAATGCACAAGTATAGGATGGGGGACATGTGGCTGGATAGCAGTATGTGTGAAAGGGATCTAGGAGTCTTGGTAGATCGCAAGCTGAACATGAGTCAGCAGTGTGACGCGGCAGCCAAGAAAGCCAACATGATTCTGGGTTGCATCAATAGGAGTATGGTGTCTAGATCGAGGGAGGTAATGGTACCACTCTATTCTACATTGGTTAGGCCTCATTTAGAATCCTGTGTCCAGTTCTGGACACCTCAGTTCAAGAAGGATGTCGACAAGCTGGAACGTGTCCAGAGGAGGGTGACCAAAATGGTGAAGGATCTGGAAGCCATGAAGCCCTATGAAGAACGGCTTAGGGAGCTGGGTATAGTTTAGTCTGCAGAAGAGAAGGTGAAGAGGGGACATGGTAGCCATGTTTAAATATTTGAAAGGATGTCATGTTGAGGAGGGAGCAGGCTTGTTTTCTGCTGCTCCAGAGACCAGGACAAGGAGCAATGGATTCAAGGTGCAGGAAAGGAGATTCCACTTGAACCTCAGGAAGAACTTTCTGATGGTCAGAGGTGTCCGGCAGTGGAATCTGCTGCCTCCATGGAGTGTGGTGGAGTCTCCTTCTTTGGAGGTTTTTAAGCAGAGGCTGGATGGCCATCTGTCGGGAGTGCTTTGAGGGTGTTCCTGCATGGCAGGGGGTTGGACTGGAAGGCCTCTGGGGTCTCTTCCAACTCTACATTTCTATGTTTTCTGACTCCAGCAACAGTCCCAGTGGATGGAGGGTTAGAGTTACAGTTGGAGGTGTGGTCAGGGTTTGTGTAGATTTCTTGTATTTCCTGATTGCCATGAGAGTTCCAGTGTGCCTTTCAAATGGCAGGCAACCCATCCATAAGTACAGTCACTCTACACTCGCTAGGGTTGGGGGCACAGGACCTGCAAAAGTGGGAAAACCTCAAATATCAAAATGTGTGCCTCTGTGGGAACAAGGCCATGGGATGGTGGAGAGAACAGGCATCCAGAGTCAGGGGAAGGAGGGCAAGTTGGTATAGCGGTCCTATACTTCCCTCTTGCCCATCTCCTTCTTTGTGGGGCGGGGGGCATTGGGAGAAGGTTTGTGGTGCTGAGAAACTGGGCTGTGATCTGTCCTTAGATGGCCGGGCAGCGGCTGGTGGAAGAGGAGGACTAGAGATGGGTTTTTAAAGGGCTGCGTGGCCTCATCGGAGCTGCAGAGAGGGAAGGTTTCCCTGGAAAAGAAGCCCTGGGGTGAGGGAAGTATGGGCTGGAGAAATTCACAATCAGCTCTGTGAAAGTCAGAACCTCAAATGTGGATGACCAACTGTAGAATATGTCTGTTCTGTTTCCCTGCATCTTGCATGATTCACCCAAAATGGCACAGGGCATTGCCTAGGATTTTCTTTTTCAAACAGCAATAACTTTAAAAAAAAAAATTCCAGATTTTGAGAGGGGTTTTTTTTTTGCACCCTTGATGTATTTTGTTTATGGCTTTAAAAGAAATTAAGAGCCTGCGTATGGCATGTGGGTCAAATTTGGGGAAACTTTTTACAACTGTTCAGTGCTATGGAATGCCTAGATCTACTACGATGTGGATTTGGCAACAAAAGCTGGCTCTGGTTCGTGAGATCTAGTAACTAATGATGAAACTGCCAGGAAACACTATCTGCAATTTTTTTTAAAAATATGCAAACACTCACACCTGCAGTCTGATCATCCAACCGCTCTTATCCCTGCCTGAAAGTGCTATTTGGAAACTAGAATCAGGTTGATCAGGATCAACAGGTTGACACTGAAGCCAGGTAAGTTGTATGTGACACTAGAAAGGTCCTGTAAGGTCCTGGAAGTCATAGGGATTTCTGTGATGATGAAGAACATAATTTCATCACTGAAGTGGTTTCAGCATCTCAAAGCTTTCATCCGGCTCTGCTTTGTCAATTAAGAGCAGCAAAATAGCTGAGAGCAATTCTAATCATCTCACTCTTTTTGCCACACTGTTACCCTGTTTGCTTAGGACTCCTTTAAAGGATTCCCAAAAGCTGTCAAAATTGTCTTTTGTGGGGGAAAATTTAGCTCTGAGCACTGCCTTAGCCATGCAAAGAGGACAGGGTATTTTAGGATCTTTAACCCAATTTTTACGGGGTCAGGCTCAGTCAAAAACCACACAAATTGTTCAAATGTAAGTATTTTATTAACATAGATGTAAAGTCCCTACAATCACTCAACTGCACTAACTAAGCTTACAAGGGAATGCTGTGGATGTAGCATATCTCGATTTGCCTTCGACAAAGTTCCCCATGACATTCTTGCAAAGAAGCTAGTAAAATGTGGGCCGGACAGGGCTACTGTTAGTTGGATTTGTAATTGGTTGACCGACCGAACCCAAAGGGTGATCACCAATGGCTGCTTTTCCTCTTGGAGAGAAGTGACTAGTGGGGTGCCAGGGGGTTCTGTCCTGGGCCCAGGGCTGTTCAATATTTTTATCAATGACTTGGATGAAGGAATAGAGGGCATGCTCATCAAATTTGCAGATGACACCAAATTGGGACGGGTTGCTAATACGCAGAGGACAGGATCAAAATTCAAAATGACCTGGATAGATTGGAGAGCTGGGCCAGGGCGAACAAAATGAAATTCAACAGAGAGAAGTGTAAGGTCCTACACTTAGGTAGAAAAAATGGAATACAGAAATAGAGGATGGGGGACACGTGGCTGGATAGCAGTGCATGTGAAAGGGATCTAGGAGTCTTCATAGACCACAAGCTGAACATGAGTCAGCAGTGTGATGCGGCAGCCAAGAAAGCCAATACAATTCTCGGCTGCATCAATAGGAGTGTGGTGTCTAGATCGAGGGAGGTACTGGTACTGTGAGTGGAGTAAAACCAAACACAGGAAGTCCTAGTCCCCTCCCATGTATTCTAGCCCCTTCCTCAACTGTGGCACTTCCTCATTGGTGGAAAATGTTGAAGTGGGAGTGTATGTTGCTACCTGCATATAAGGCCTGGTCAGGCCTCCATGCTTTGTTGCGATCTGATCTCTTGATCGCCACCCAGCTGCAGCTGTTTGTATTTTTGTATTTTTGTACTGAATAAACCTGGCCTACGGGCCCAGCCTTTTGGACCAAGAAACGTCTTGTTCATTTGCCTGTTTCTCAGAAAGAGCTGACCCTCCCTAGGGCGCAGGAGGTGACAGTACCACTCTACTCTGCTTTGGTGAGACCCCATCTTGAATACTGTGTCCAGTTCTGGGCACCCGAATTCAAGAAGGATATTGAGAAGCTGGAGCAAGTCCAGAGGAGGGCAACCAAAATGGTGAGAGGCCTGGAAGCCATGAAGCCCTATGAGTATAGACTTAGAGAGCCAGGTATGTTTAGTCTGCAGAAGAGGAGGTTAAGAGGGGACAGGATAGCCATGTTTAAATATTTGAAGGGAAGCCACGTAGAGGAGAGAGAGGGCTTGTTTTCTGCTGCTCCAGAGACCAGGAGAATCATAGAATAGAATCATAGAATCATAGAAATGTAGAGTTGGAAGAGACCACACGGGCCATCCAGTCCAACTCCCTGTCATGCAGGAACACCCTCAAAGCACTCCCGACAGATGGCCATCAAGCCTCTGCTTAAAAACCTCCAAGGTAGGAGACTCCACTACTCTCCGAGGCAGCAGATTCCACTGCCGGACAGCCCTGACTGTCAGGAAGTTCTTCCTGAGGTTCAGGTGGAATCTCCTTTCCTGCAGCTTGAATCCATTGCTCCTTGTCCTGGTTTCTGGAGCAGCAGAAAACAAGCCCCCTCCTTCCTCTACGTGGCATCCCTTCAAATATTTAAACATGGCTATCATGTCCCCTCTTAACCTCCTTTTCTGCAGACTAAACATACCCAGCTCTCTCAGTCTATCCTCATAGGGCATGTTTTCCAGGCCTCTCACCATTTTGGTCACCCTCCTCTGGACTTGCTCCAGCTTGTCAATATCCTTCTTGAATTGGGGTGCCCAGAACTGGACACAGTATTCAAGATGGGGTCTAACCAAAGCAGAGTAGAGTGGTACCAGTACCTCCCTCGATCTAGACACCATACTCCTGTTGATGCAGCCGAGAATTGCATTGGCTTTCTTGGCTGCCGCATCACACTGCTGACTCATGTTCAGCTTGTGGTCTATGAAGACTCCTAGATCCCTTTCACACGTACTGCTATCCAGCCACGTGTCCCCCATCCTATATTTCTGTATTCCATTATTTCTGCCTAAGTGTAGGACCTTACATTTCTCTCTGTTGAATTTCATTTTGTTCGCCCTGGCCCAGCTCTCCAATCTATCCAGGTCATTTTGAATTTTGATCCTGTCCTCTGGCATATTAGCAACCCCTCCCAATTTGGTGTCATCTGCAAATTTGATGAGCATGCCCTCTATTCCTTCATCTAAGTCATTGATAAAAATATTGAACAGCACTGGGCCCAGGACAGAACCTTGTGGCACCCCACTAGTCACTTCTCTCCAGGATGAAAAGCAGCCATCCGTGATCACCCGTTGGGTTCGGTCGGTCAACCAATTACATATCCAATTAACAGTAGCCCTGTCTAGCCCACATTTTACTAGCTTCGATGCAAGAATGTCATGGGGAACTTTGTCAAAGGCCTTACTGAAATCGAGATATGCTACATCCACAGCATTCCCTTCATCTATCAAGCTAGTAACTCTATCATAAAAAGAGATCAGATTAGTCTGGCATGACTTATTTTTGAGAAATCCATGTTGACTTCTCGTGATTATTGCGTTGTTTTCTAAATGATTAGAAACTGAACGCTTAATATCTGCTCCAGGATCTTTCCGGGTACCGATGTCAGGCTGACTGGGCGATAATTATTTGGGTCCTCTTTTTTTCCCTTCTTGAAGATGGGGATAACATTTGCTCTCTTCCAATCTGCTGGAACTTCTCCTGTCCTCCAAGATTTCTCAAAAATTATAGCAAGCGGTTCCGAAATGACCTCTGCCAGCTCTTTTAATATCCTAGGATGCAATTCATCTGGCCCTGGAGACTTGAATTCATCCAATGCGGCCAGGTATTCCTGTACCACCTCTCTACTTATTAAGTGCCTCATTTCCTCTGCTTCCTCCCCTGCTCCCCTACCGCCAGGTTGAGTGCTTGTATCCTTCTGGGAAAATACGGAGGCAAAGAAGGTGTTAAGTAGCTCTGCCTTTTCTCTCCCCCCTGTGAGTAATTCGCCATCTTCTCTGCGTAGCGACCCTACTGTCTCCTTCTTTTTCCTTTTGCTGCGGACATATTTAAAAAAACCCTTTTTATTGTTTTTAATGTCTCTGGCCAGCCTAAGTTCGTTCTGTGCTTTAGCCTTTCTGACCTCCTCCCTACATCTCCTGGCTACTTGCTTAAATTCTTCTTTGGTGGTTTCCCCCTTCTTCCATTTCCTGTACATGTTTCTCTTGACTCTTAGCTCAGCTGAGAGTTCTTTAGTCAACCATTCTGGTTTCTTCAGATGCCTTCCATTTTTCCTCCTTATTGGCACAGTTTTAGACTGTGCCGTCAGTATCTCCTTTTTAAGGAACTCCCAGGCCTCCTGAACTCCTTTCCCTTTCACTATTCCTGACCACGGAATTCCAGCCAGCAGCTCCCTAAGTTTACAGAAGTCCGCTTTTTTAAAATCTAAGACGAGTGTCTGGCTACCCTTATCTTCTCCTTCCCACTGAATGCTAAATTCCAACAGGGCATGGTCACTCCCCCCTAAAGATCCAACCACTTCTACCTCATTCACAAGGTCATCCCTGTTGGTCAAGACCAGATCTAGAATATTTGATCCCCTTCGTGGCCTCTTCCACCTTCTGGACCATGAAGTTGTCTGCAAGACAAGCAAGAAACTTGCTGGACCTTGCTGTCTTGGCAGAGTTTGACTGCCAGCATATATCTGGGTAATTGAAATCTCCTATTATTACTGTATCTCTCCTCTTTGAATGTTCAGTCATTTGGTTGAGGAAGGCGTCATCCAAGTCCTCAGCCTGGGTTGGAGGTCTGTAGTAAACCCCCACCAGAATATCCCTATTGTTTCTCGCTGCCTTAATTCTTACCCAAATGCTCTCTACCTGGCTTTCTGGGTTTAAGCCCAGGATCTCTTCACAGGTGAAAACATCCTTGACATACAAGGCTACTCCTCCTCCTTTCTTGTTTGGTCTATTTTTACAAAATAGGCTATACCCCTCTATTCCTATATTCCAATCATGAGACTCATCCCACCAGGTCTCAGTGATGCCTATCAAATCGTATTTATTTTCTTGTACTAGGAGTACAAGCTCATCCTGCTTGTTTCCCATACTCCTTGCATTAGTGTAGAGACACTTAAGTCCCAGGCCCTTCCTGCAAGTCCTGTACTATTGTTTCTACTCCTCCCGCCATTGGCCGCTTGTACTACTTGTCCAGTATCATTTGGGCCTTTTCCCCCTGTGTTCTCTGAGTCCTTGCCCTGAATAATATTGTCTCCCTCCCCAGTGGATCTTAGTTTAAAGACCTCTTAATCTTCCTTGCAAGACTGTTTGCAAAAACATTCCTGCCCAGTTTTGTGAGGTGCAGCCCATCCCTTGCCAGAAACCCATGTTCATGGAAATTCAGGCCATGTTCCAAAAACCCAAACCGTTGTTGGCGGCACCATGTGCGGAGCCAGTTGTTGACCTCTACTATTGCCCTTTCCCTACATGCGCCGTATCCTTGAACAGGGAGGATACAGGGAGAGGAGCAATGGATTCAAGCTGCAGGAGAGGAGATTTCACCTGAACTTCAGGAAGAACTTCCTGACAGTCCGGGCTGTCCGGCAGTGGAATCTGCTGCCTCGGAGTGTAGTGGAGTCTCCTTCCTTGGAGGTTTTTAAGCAGAGGCTGGATGGCCGTCTGTCGGGAGTGCTTTGAGGGTGTTCCTGCATGGCAAGGGGTTGGACTGGATGGCCCCTGTGGTCTCTTCCAACTCTACATTTCTATGATTCTATGATTCTAAGACTATAGAAAGTTAAATTTCATACAGTCACTCAGCTTCACTCACACTCCAAGCATACAAGACCATAGAAAGTTAGAAAGAGATGAAAATTAGGAAAGATAGAGAGACATAAGAGTTTGATTAAATACTATACCAATCCAGAATTCTTCAGCTGGAAGAAACGATCTCAGCCACGCCTTTAGGAGCTGAGAGGAATTTACAAGCTTCATTGTTTTGCAGATCTGAGAGAACTCCTAACTCTCCAAAAGAATCTCTCAGACCTACGAACTCCAAAAAAGAAACTCTCCAGCTCCAAAAAGAATCAGAAAATGCCTAGTTATATGTCCAATGTCCTGTGAAAAACCAGATGGTTGCATCTTTTTATTAAGATGGATTATTTTCTTTTTAGTTCAAAGAAAATACCCTTGTAGTTCAGAGAAAATACAACCAAACATTCTTGTTGTTTCCTGCAAGATCAGTATCTCTCCAGAGATGCATGCCTCAAGGTGTCAGATTCCAGAATGTTTAGCATTGTAAACAGAGAGTAATTGTCTTTATGATCACTGCTGAAACTCCATTCCAATAGGCTGTGAGCCATTTGCCAGACAACCCAGGCTTGTGACAGAAAACAGTTACTCTTTTGATCTCATAGCCCTCCTGCCTACGTGACCTTCCAGTGTATCTTTATGGCTCACTATGTTTGATATAAAATAATTAGGTTCCTCAGGACATGGTTTTTGGGGGTGCTAGGGGCATTACAACACAAGAACTGCCCCTTCTTGAACAACCAGATATCCTGGAACACTGATCTAGGCTTTTAGAATCTCCTGGCTTGACTACTGCTATATGTAGGACTGCCCTTGAAGACCACTTGGAAGTGTAATCTAATGTACAATACTGAAATAGCTGCCCCACTGCAAAGAAATGCTACAATACTGGGGACTTTTTAGTTTAAAAGTTTTTTAAAAAGGCAATTTATGGGTTTTATAAAATTATTGATGGTGTGAGGATAGGATAGGCAAAGTGTTGGTCACATGCATTATTAGAAACCATTGTCACCCAGAGAGGCTGAGTGCTGGGAAGGAGAGTCAGGGCAGATGAAAAGGAAGGTCTCTTCACACAGTTAACTTAAGGAGATTTGTTTTTGGAGTTAGACCACTGGCTTAAAAGCTTTTGTAAAGGGAACCAGACAAACTCAGAGATGTTTAGGCCACCAGTGACGACTCGCCACAGTAGCCAAATGGTACCTCTGTATATTTGGAGTGTGCATTCCTATACTCTTGCTTGTCCTGGTAGCTAGCAAAGAATTGGTGCCTGGCTTTTTGGACTACGTGGACTGAGACCTGTGGAAGTTTGAAAAATTCCTTCTGTGCAGGAAAGAATGGGCAAGCCAAGCATAGCTTATGGTGTGTGACAATTTCATGCACATGTTTACCACTGTGCATAAGTATGCAAGAAAGGTCTGGGTGGTTTAGGGCTTCACTCGCTTGGATGTTAATTGCAGACTTTACAAGATGGGTGGGCAACGGTGGAGAAGCAGAGCCCATAGTGTCCCCCCTCATGCCCCTTCAGTGGGCTATACTTTCATGTTTCAGCATGCCGAAATGGCATGACATCACTTCTGACTGCCATTGCGGCCACTGTTCAGCTGGGTCTTAGTTTTTCAGGGCCTTGGAAGGCTGCGGGGAGAATCAAACCACCTCATTTGTGGCCAGTTTTGGATAGATTTGGATCCGACTGGTTAACCACACAATCCTTCTTTTATTCCAGTGGGGTCTGCAGGAACCTCTGAGGACAGCCACATTACCCAGACACCGCACCATGAGCCCTTGCCCGCTCTATGAGAGGAACAGTCGCACCGTTTTCCTGTTCTTCATCTGTGTTCAGACCGGAGTTACGGAGGGGCAACAGATCCGTAAAGGGAAAAATGCTGCCAGGCTGTGCTACGTCTTGAGCCGAGATGGCGGCCGAACCTGGAGCCAGACAACTGACCTGACAGAGAAGGCCATCACGGGGAACTTGAGGAAATGGGCCACTTTTGCTGTTGGGCCAGGCCACGGCATCCAGTTGAGCTCCGGGAGGCTGGTGGTTCCAGCCTATACCTACTACATCCACAAGCGTTGCTTTGGGCATCCGCTCAACTGTTGGACGAAACCTCATTCCTTCATCTTCTACAGCGATGATGGTGGGCGGAATTGGTCCCAGGGCCAGCTCCTCAGGACCCTACGGACATCCGAATGCCAAGTTGCTGAACTGACCGGCCATGATAACAGCCCGGTGTTGTACTGTAATGCCCGAAGTCCTGACAGGTACCGGGCGGAGGCCTTTAGCACAGATAACGGAGAACTGTTTGAAGAGTCCTTTCTCTCCAAGGAGTTGTGTGAGCCTCCGAATGGTTGCCAGGGCAGCGTGGTGAGTTTTTTGCCAACGGCAGAGCTGGGCATCCATTCTTCCTCTGACAAGAACAGAAAGCCATGGCTGATTTTCTCCCACCCCACAAGCAGGCACAGACGCGTGGACTTGGGCATCTACTTGAATATGACTCCATTGGAGAAGGGCTCCTGGAAGGCCCCTTGGGTGCTGAATAAAGGGCCGAGCAGTTACTCGGACCTGGCCGTGTGTAAGGAAGGGAAGTCCCTGCTCTTTGGTTGCTTGTTTGAGTGCGGGGTGGCCAATCCCTATGAAGAAATTGCCTTCCAGCTCTTCACCGGTGCAGAGCTCCTGAACGGAGGCCATTTTTGAGCTGTGTCTCCCTCACCGTTGCAGCCCCCCGAAATTAAGCACAAGGAGATTTAGCATCCAAGTATTGCAAAGGAGGGGAATGCCCATTTCCCTCCTCAGCACATGTTGACCAAGTCACTGGCTTGCTTTGAGGAGGCCGAGGTGTTACAACAGGGATGAGGAACCTTTTCAGGTCCAGAGGCCAAAGTGGGTGAGGCCAGCACTGTCTTTCCTATACACAGTCTCTCACACTCTCATTCATAAGCCTTTTGTGGACCAAGCATCCTAAAGGTGCCAGATCCTATCTGATCTTGGAAGCTAAGCAGGGTCAGCCCTGGATAGTAGTTGGATGGGAGACAGCCAGCAAATACCGGGTGCTGTAGACTATGTTTGTATATATGTTCCTTTGTGTGTGTGTGTATATACACTTACACACACACACACACACATATGTATACATACATATACCAGTGACTTGGCCAATATGTGCCTGTTTTAAAACCAGAAAAGACTTCCAGCAACTTCCTGTTTTGAAAAAAGGCCTGCCTAAGAGGGCCCAAAAACATGGCCAAAATGTTCCCGCAGCCCCAAGAGAGCATTTGGGGCAATTTTTCTTTTTCTTTTCTTTTCTTTTTTTTGCACTGAGGGCTGATGAGACCCCTAAGATCCCACGATTGTCCAATCTAGGCATATCCACACCAGACTGTTATAGTGCTATTATTCCACTTTCAACATCCTATGGAATCCTGGGGTTTCCATGGGATGTTGAAAGTGCAATAATAGCACTATAACAGTCTGGTGTGGAAATGGCCCCAGTCTAGAGCTATTCCATTGAATACATAGACTTATCTGGCACCTTCTCAGCCTGTACTTTAAAGGCAATCATTTCTAAATCTTGAAAGGAAATTCTACAAAACCAGAGGCTGCTGCTGTGAGGCCAGAGGTGGGCAAAGGGTGGCTTTCAGGCTGCATATAGCAGATCTTCCAACTGTCCCAACTTGGCAAGGACCGTCCTGATTAATCCTCTACTGTCCAATATTCTTTTTGCAGCAGCATCTTTTAAAATGTCCCAGTTTCTCTGTCCCTCCACTTCTTCCTTTATCCTCACCTGACCTCCACTGCTGGAAATGAATTCAAAGTGCAAAAGTCGTTTGCACTCAATTAACTCAGTAAGTGGGAAAGGAGAAGGGGGCAGAACATTACTCTTCCTCGCAGATTCAGGCAAAAACAAACTCTCATGGCTTGTCTGTTCTTCCCATTAGTATGTTTTGCCATCTTGACAACACTCCAGTCTTGCTGGGTTGCAGATCTCCCTGTTTTCATCTGTGGAATGTTGGAGAGTTTGGTGGAACCCCCACGAGACCAGTTTTTCCACCCCACTCTCCCTGATTCCTTCTTTTCGGTGGCCCAAAATCCAGAAAATATCAATTGCCTTTCTTCCATTCCTTCAAGAGCAGCAGTTCACCTTTTAAATAAGGTTGTGTCCACCTTGCACAATTTTTTTTTTTTTAAATAGCTATTCAGAATCAGAAATGGACTTACAGTCACTCCTGGGATTTTCCTTGCTTTTGTGAAAGTCTGTGCATTCTCTGCATCCACTGCAGTTGCCCACCCCTTCTTTAGGGCATGGGGAGTGGTTTCCTCGATCTTCTCTACCCACCCATTCCAAAAATAATAGTAATAGTAGTAGTAGTAGTAGTAGTAATATTTATTTATTTATTTATTTATTTATTTATTTATTTATTTATTTATTTAGTATCCCGCCTCTCCACATGGATCGAGGCGGCGAACAACATGAAATACATTATACATTACAAATAGCGTGTATTTCTATACCGCCCATCAGCTAAGTGCTCTCTAAGCGGTTTACAATACATTTTTAGCTAATTGCCCCCAACAAGCTGGGTACTCATTTTACCGACCTGCGGAAGGATGGAAGGCTGAGTCAACCTGGAGCCTGGCAGGATCGAACTCACAACCTTGTGGCTGCAGTACTGGCATTTAACCACTGCGCCACCAGGTACCCGCTGGGGCTTCCCTTTTGCCAAACAAAGAAGATTTCCTGCGATGATAATCTCCCCCAAACATCAACCCCTTCAGTTCTTCAAGACATCTGATCTCCAAGCCATCCCCCTGTGCAGAACCATATTTGGGGCTAAATGGTCCCTCCTCTTGCCAAAACAATAACCCAGGAACCCCCCTTTTATGGATGCTACTAATGTGTTGGAAGTACCCAATGGACTCCAAATGCAATGTGTGTACTGTAAACATTGTCAATTAATGTCAATTTGGCGTCAGTTTAATACTAGGTTTAGCTTTTACAACTCTTCCTTGTAGTAGGCACAAGGGATCTTAGGATCTGGAAGTTTACTGAGAATTCTGTCAAAGAAACATGGGTTTCATGATGCCTGGAAATGATATCTCCATTTAGAAGGGAGCTCTTTCTAAGAATATAAAGAGTCTTGCTGGATCAGACCAAAGGCCTGTTCTGGTCCAATATCCCACTTGCCACAAGGGCTGCCCAAATGCCTTCTTTTGGAAAATGCGCAAGGAAGACAGGAGAGCATGTGTACCTTCCAAAACCTATGATTCATCTGGCATTTACGTATGCATTAGATCTCCAAAGTAGCAGACTTTTGGACTGGAGTTGTTCCAATCAAATCTGAATGTTCCTCTCTAGAATGCCTCTCCCATCGTCCAAAATGTTGAGCAATTTTCCTACAATATCCCATAGCCTTTTGTCTGGTTCTTGCATGTGTGCATGTGGACACATGTATGTATATTCTGCCTATCCTCTTTGTCCCCTTTTTTAATCCCTCTTTTCTTTTGATAGAGGTTTTATGCCTTTAAAACAGCTACATGCTAGGCCAAAATTCAACTGATGCAGCGTTTCACATCTTATGCCTACACTGGAGAACGTACTCCATAAGAAAGCTAAATCTTACATCTAGAGTAACAGCATGTTTTGCAGACTTTTAATACAAAGAATATGTTTTCAAAAAGGAGTAGAAACATTTATTTTTTTTTGTGAAAATGTACACATTCCTTAGAGAACCAGGGTGAGGTAGCAGTTTGAGTGTTGGACTACGACTCGAGACCAGAGTTCAAATTCTGTCTCGGCCATGGACACCCCCTAGATGACCTTGGGCAAGTCACACACTCTCAGCCTCAGAGGAAGGCAAGGACAAACCCCCTCTGACAGTGGCATAGGGACATGGGGGGACGATTTGCCCCGGGTGGCAATATTTCTGGGGCATCCTGACCTGTAGCCATGCCCCCACATATCCTGGTCACGCCCCCATGCGCCACAGCCACACCCCTGCATGCAGCGGCCACACCCATCGTGCCGTAGCCCCCCCTCCTGCCTTCCTCCACATGCTCCAAACTCTGCCACTGCCCTCTGAACAAACCAGGGCCATTTTTGCACTAGACTGTTATAGCGCTATTATTCCACTTGCAACATCCTATGGAATCAGTCAGCAGTGTCTCAGCAGTGTCTCAGTGTTCACTGCTGAATGAGTCAGCAGTGTGATGCGGCAGCCAAGAAAGCCAATGCAATTCTCGGCTGCATCAATAGGAGTATGGTGTCTAGATCGAGGGAGGTACTGGTACCGCTCTACTCTGCTTTGGTTAGACCCCATCTTGAATTCTGTGTCCAGTTCTGGGCACCGCAATTCAAGAAGGATATTGACAAGCTGGAGCAAGTCCAGAGGAGGGCGACCAAAATGGTGAGAGGCCTGGAAGCCATGAAGCCCTCTGAGGATAGACTTAGAGAGTTGGGTATGTTTATTCTGCAGAAGAGAAGGTGAAGAGGGGACATGATAGCCATGTTTAAATATTTGAAGGGATGCCACATAGAGGAAGGAGGGGCCTTGTTTTCTGCTGCTCCAGAGACCAGGACAAGGAGCAATGGATTCAAGCTGCAGGAAAGGAGATTCCACTTGAACCTCAGGAAGAACTTCCTGACAGTCAGGGCTGTCCGGCAGTGGAATCTGCTGCCTCGGAGTGTAGTGGAGTCTCCTTCCTTGGAGGTTTTTAAGCAGAGGCTGGATGGCCATCTGTCGGGATTGATTTGAGGGTGTTCCTGCATGACAGGGGGTTGGACTGGATGACCTCTGGGGTCTCTTCCAACTCTACATTTCTATGATTCTATGATTCTATGAATCCTGGGGTTTGCAGTTTCAGGAGGGGCCGCCCGGCCCCTCCTGAAACTGCAAACCCCAGGTCCACAGGATGTTGCAAGTGGAATAATAGCACTATAACAGTCTAGTGCGGAAATAGCCCATGTTTAGTTTGTCTTAGGTTGCTGTAAGTTGGAAATGACTTGAAGGCACACTACAAGAAAAAAATCCGTATGCAACTGGATTCATTTGACTTTCCTACTGGACCACCTTACCTCTTGATTCCTTTCCAAAATCACATGGATCCCCAGGCCTGTTGAACCCGACTCTGCAAACCTGAAGCAAGTAGACTGCACCGTATCTGTGCAATACGGCATGGACGCTTGCTTGATTCTTTGACCATCCATTAACACGGCAGTTCGGCGAGAGGTTCTAGGAAACTAGCCAATAAATTGTGCTAGAAATGGCTCGCTCCCAAGCTGTCCGCCTCTTCGCATGTTTTTCTGGCTTTGCTGCCAGCAGAAAAGCAGGTGTGTAAGACATAAAATTAGCAACGTCCTCAACTTGAACTGCTTATTATCCATTTTAAAGTCAGTGTCTGTTCAGGTATAACACTAAACCAGTTCCACTCCACCTGAGTGCTAAAATGGTTCATAAATGATTCCCATGGGTTGGGCCAGCGCAAGGTATGTCGCTGCCAAAGGCCATTTCCGCACTAGAGTGTTATAGTGCTATTATTCCACTTTCAACCTCCTCTGGAATCCTGGGGTTTGCAGTTCCAGCAGGGGCCGGCCGAATTCCAGAGGATGGCCCTTTTCGCACGGGCCTTTGCTCGCGCGACAGCCCCGTGAGCCTCGCGGGAGTGGGAGCGTCGCTCCGCACGACGCACTCCCACTTCCGCCCAGCTCACGGGGCTGAAGCGGCGCGAGCGCGGGTTTTTTGATTTTCGCATCCAAGCGAAAATCACCCGCGCTCGCGCAACGCTCCCGGCGCCCACCCGCACTTACCTTTCGTGCGGAGCCTCCGGGAGCCAGCCGGGTCGCGCTTCCTTCCCTCCGCCCCTGCGGAAGGAAGGAGCGGGGTGGGGAGGTAGCACGACGGATGCGACGCCTGCTTCGCGCGCGCGGGGGGGACGCAACACCGCCCGCTTCGTGCGCGCAGTGGGGAGGAATCTGGCGCGCGGGGGGGAGGAATCCGGCGCGACACCGCCGGCTTCACGTGCGCGCGCGGGGTGGGAATCCGGTGCGGGGTCTCCCGCTTCGCACGGGGGGGGAGGGCGGCTTGCGCGGCAAGCCTCCTTCGGTGCCGCTTCCCCGCTGGTTCCTTCGCCTGCGGAAGGAAGGAGGGGGAAGCGGCAGCCTCCCGGACGAGCCTTCTTGCGCTTGCCGGCCTCCCCCGCTTGCGCTAGAAGCCTCAGTGCGGAAAGGGCCGATGTTGCAAGTGGAATCATCACGCTATAACAGGCTAGTGCGGAAAAGGCCTACGTTGTGAATGTTTTGCGTGTTCTTAAGTCATTTCCAGCTTATGACGACCCTAAAGCAAATCGATCCTGGGGTTTTCTTGGCAAGATTTGTTCAGAGGGGGGGTTGCCTTTGGCTTCCACTGAGGCTGAGAGAGTGTGACTTTATCCAAGTTACCCAATGGGTTCCAAGGGCTCAGCAGGGATTTGAATCTTGGCCTCCCGGTGTCCTAGTCCATCTCTCAAACCACTGAGCTGCGTTGGCTCTCTACTGCCCTATTGCTAGATTTTTTAAAAAATCACTCATTTGCCCAGGGCTGATGCCCAATTTTTTTCCTGCACAACTTCCTCCTAACAACCCTGCCAGGTAGGCTTGGAGGGAGGAGGCGGGCTGGCCGGCCGGCTCAAAATCTTTAGGGTTGGGGGAGAATTTGAATCCAGATTTCTCCTGGGCATCCACTCTATATAGGCCATTTCCGCACTAGCCTGTTATAGCGCGATGATTCCGCTTTCAACCTCCTCTGGAATCCTGGGGTTTGCAGTTCCGGGAGGGGCCAGATGGCCCCTCCCGGAACTGCAAACCCCAGGATTCCAGAGGAGGTTGAAAGTGGAATCATCGCGCTATAACAGTCCAGTGCGGAAATGGCCTATGCGACACTTTCTTTCCTTTTATAGAAATTCCAAATAGTAGTATTTCCTTTAATTAATTAATTTAATAATTTAATTAATTTAATAATTAATTTAATAATTTAATTTCCTTTAATTCATTTTGTTTGAAGTGTGTGGCAGCCATAGCATTTGACGAAGGTTTTTCTTATTTTTTTTCCCCCCACCGAATAAAATATTAAATTGAGAAATCATCTTTCTCTGTTGTGGGTTATTCCAGAAGATCCAATCCATCTAATTCCATGGTCGAAGACAGTCTCTTGCAAATACTAAGATGCAATTCACAAAGTGCGGATTTGAATGCCTTTCTTTCATGTCACTATCTTTGGGTGTGTGTGTGTGTGATTATATTTTTTACGCATTTTAATAATCTCATTGGTTAAGAAACTATAGTACCAAGAAAAAGCATTTTTTTAAAAAAAAGTTTTTAAAAAGTTTTAAAAAAGTTTTAAAAGTTTAAAGGAAGTTTTAAAGTTTTAAAGAAAGTTTTAAAGGTTTTTAAAAAAGTTTTAAAGTTTTAAAGAAAGTTTTAAAAGTTTAAAAAAAGTTTTAAAGTTTTAAAGAAAGTTTTAAAGTTTTAAAAAAAAGTTTTAAAAGTTTAAAAAAAGTTTTAAAGTTTTAATGGAAGTTTTAAAAGTTTTAAAAGTTTTAAAAGTTTTAAAGTTTTAATGATAGTTTTAAAGTTTAAAAAAAGTTTTAAAATTTTAAAGAAAGTTTTAAAGTTTTAAAAAAAGGTTTAAAAGTTTAAAATCAGTTTTAAAGTTTTAAAGAAAGTTTTAAAGTTTTAAAGAAAGTTTTAAAGTGTTAAAAAAAGTTTTAAAAGTTTAAAAAAAATTTTTAAAGTTTGAAAGAAAGTTTTAAAGTTTGAAAGTTTTAAAAGTTTTTAAAAAAGTTTTAAAGTTTTAATGAAAGTTTTAAAAGTTTAAAAAAGTGTTAAAAGTTTTAAAGAAAGTTTTAAAGAAAGTTTTAAAGTTTTAAAGAAAGTTTTAAAAGTTTAAAATCAGTTTTAAAGTTTTAAAGAAAGTTTTAAAAGTTTTTAAAAAGTTTTAAAGTTTTAAAGAAAGTTTTAAAAGTTTTAAAAAAAGTTTTAAAAGTTTTTAAAAAAGTTTTAAAGTTTTAATGAAAGTTTTAAAAGTTTTAATGAAAGTTTTAAAAGTTTTAAAGAAAGTTTTAAAGTTTTAAAGAAAGTTTTTAAAGTTTTAAAGAAAGTTTTAAAGTTTTAAAGAAAGTTTTAAAGTTTTAAAAAAAGTTTTAACAGTTTTAAAGAAAGTTTTAAAGTTTTAAAAAAGTTTTACAAAAAGTTTTAAAGTTTTAAAGAAAGTTTTAAAGTTAAAGAAAGTTTTAAAAAAAGTTTTAAAAGTTTTAAAAAAGTTTTAAAGTTTTAATGAAAGTTTTAAAAGTTTAAAATCAGTTTTAAAATTTTAAAGAAAGTTTTAAAGTTTTAAAGAAAGTTTTAAAAAGTTTTTAAAAAGTTTTAAAAGTCTAAAAAAGTTTTTAAAAAAGTTTTTTAAAAAGTTTACTGTCCATTTTCCGAAATGTTGCGAAACATTCCGAAATGTTACCAAATACCAACGGTAAAGAGTCCATTTTAATTTCCTGCTGAAGCCTCAGTAGATCCACGCCGAAGTTTTATTGGCGATACCTCACTTGCACAAATAAAAATAGAAATTCAGCGTCTGTCTCTTTAAGGGAATTCCCTGGACGAAAAGGGGCGGGAACGGGTCCCCAGGGGGCGGGGCTCCAGAAGGGGCGGGGCTCCAGTGATCAGAGGACTGTGCAGAGACTTAAAACTTAGAGCGACGCGCTTCCAGTTTGCGTTCGAATGGTCACTTGTCAGGACAGCGGTGCTGCGTGGCGTGCAAGGACTATCGCGGTTCAAAAGCCACGTCTGCACTGGATTTGGGACGGAAAAGCGTCCTCGGGAGGGGAGAGTTTTGGGGCTGGGAATCTCATTTCCGCACTAAGCTGTTATAGCGCGATGATTCCGCTTTCAACCTCCTATGTAATCCTGGGGTTTGCAGTTCCGAAACTGTAGTGCCGGCCGGCCCCTCCCGAAACTGGAAACCCCAGGATTCCAGAGGAGGTTGAAAGTGGAATCTTCACGCTATAACAGGCTTGTGCGGAAATGGCCATAGTCAGTGTGTGTAGGAATAAAATATATTTTAATTTAGATTTGTAAATATACATATATATATATATATATATGATGTGAAGTGGCTCACATCAAGTTGAAAACAACATATGCTAAAAAACTAGTTGATACTACTAAGTCTTTTTTAAAAAATTAACTAAATAGCTCTGTTAAAATTGCTAAATGACAAGTGTTGTTTTTTTGCATATCTCCCTGCAGCGCCTGGAGTATTGCAAGGGCAGAAATTTGGCCTCCCAACTTCTTGCTGTTGCTCATCCCAGGATTAAATGGAAACTTGACAGACAGAGGGGCCTTTGCACACTACACGGTGATAGTGCTATAATTCCACTTCCAACATCCTTGGGGGATTCTGGGATTTGTAGTTTACTGAGGCCAGAAAGCTCTCTCTGGCCGAGGATTCTAAATGTCCCTCCCGAAACTGCAAACCCCAGGATTCCAGAGGAGGTTGAAAGTGGAATGAAAGCTCTATCACAATGTAGTGCGGAAAGGCTTCCGCACTAGCCTGTTATAGCGCGATGATTCCACTTTCAACCTCCTATGGCCTCCTCTGGCCGGCCCCTCCCGAAACTGCAAACCCCAGGATTCCAGAGGAGGTTGAAAGTGGAATAAAAGCTCTATCACAGTGTAGTGCGGAAAGGCTTAGGCCATTTCCGCACTAGCCTGTTATAGCGCGATGATTCCACTTTCAACCTCCTATGGCCTCCTCTGGCCGGCCCCTCCCGAAACTGCAAACCCCAGGATTCCAGAGGAGGTTGAAAGTGGAATAAAAGCTCTATCACAGTGTAGTGCGGAAAGGCTTAGGCCATTTCCGCACTAGCCTGTTATAGCGCGATGATTCCACTTTCAACCTCCTATGGCCTCCTCTGGCCGGCCCCTCCCGAAACTGCAAACCCCAGGATTCCAGAGGAGGTTGAAAGTGGAATCATCGCGCTATAACAGCCTAGTGCGGAAATGGGCTCAGACTTTGCTTTCTAGTTCCTGCGAAACCACGGAACACACTGGGATGGTGTTGGGGCAGCCACTCTGTCTCAGCCTATCCTCCCTCACAGGGTTGTTGTGACGATAAAGGCGGAGGGGAGGTGCATGCATCCTGCCTTGAGCTCTTTGGAAGGAAGGCGGAGCAGAAATGAAGCCAAAGATAATTAAACAGAGATTGAATAACAGAGGAATGATATGGGTGCAGGGTCCTGTCCTGGCAGTGGCGGGGGGGGGGGTAGACTAGGGCCATTTCCGCACTAGGCTGTTATAGCGCGATGATTCCACTTTCAACCTCCTCTGGAATCCTGGGGTTTGCAGGTGGCCCCTCCCTAAACTGCAAACCCCAGGATCCCATAGGAGGTTGAAAGTGGAATCATAGCACTCTCACCATTTCCGCACCACAGTGTTAAAGTGCTGCTATTGCACTATCCCCCTCCTACGGAATTCTGGGGTTTGTAGTTTAGGGAAGGGCACTTCCCATTCTCAGCCAGAGAGCTCTTTGGCCTCAGGAAACTACAACCCCCAGAATTCCACAGGGCGTTGAAAGTGGAATAGCAGCACTTTAACACTGTAGTGCGGAAATAGCCTTGGATTCAGTGTTATTTTCATATTAAGCTAATGCAGAACAGAAATGTGAATTTTTTTTTTAAAAAAAAAAAGCTTACCAGGGAATAGTTCAGAGATGGCCTTGATGACCCCTGGAGTTCCCTTGAGGTTGTGTGATTGTACACAATGCAAATCGATGAATGAGGCCAGAAGCGGCTTTGGCGTCCAGTGCAACGGTCACTCTACATTTTTCATGAGTCTATGGCTCCCCAAAGGGTCCTCGCTTCCTGATTGGCTGCCTCTCCTGGAATTTCTGGGACATTTAACCCGGGCGGTGAGCCCCGGCTGGCAAACTGCTGGGTGAGGCAGACATGCGCAGACGAGACCCCGCGAGCCCCTTCTGCTTTTAATCCCGGGCTGATCCCGCGATTAGCGAACCCCCTTACTGCCCCCCTACCCCGCCTCGGCCCCCCGCCCTGGCGGCTTCCCCATGCCGGGTCCTCTGGCGCTCCGAGGAATCCGCAGCACGGTGAGTGGGGCGCCGGGGGCTTCCAGGGAGTGGGCGGGGAGGCACGCAGCATGGGTGTGCAAAGCCATTCCGGGCGAGCTGCGCTTTCCCCGAGCCTGGGACCCTCCGGAGGGGTCGGACTACATGTCCCATCATCCCGCTGCCCCCCGGGTGTGGATGATGGGACATGTAGTCCCCATCTGGAAGACGAGGGACGGAAAAGAGCCCCCTTTCCTTCCTTCTGAGGGCAGGCTTAGAGAGCTGGGGATGTTTAGTCTGCAGAAGAGAAGGCGAAGAGGGGACATGAGAGCCATGTTTAAATCTTTGAAGAGATGCCATATGGAGGATGGAGCAAGCCTGTTTTCTGCTGCTCCAGAGACCAGGACAAGGAGCAATGGATTCAAGCTGCAGGAAAGGAGATTCCACCTGAGCCTCAGGAAGAACTTCCTGACGGTCAGGGCTGTCAGGGGTGGACTACATGTCCCATCATCCCGCTAGCCCCCCGGATGTGGATGATGGGACATGTAGTCCGCCGTCTGGAAGACGAGGGACGGAAAAGAGCCCCCTTTCCTTCCTTCTGAGGGCAGGCTTAGAGAGCTGGGGATGTTTAGTCTGCAGAAGAGAAGGCTAAGAGGGGACATGAGAGCCATGTTTAAATATCTGAAGGGATGCCACGTAGAGGAAGGAGCGGGCTTGTTTTCTGCTGCTCCAGAGACCAGGACAAGGAGCAATGGATCCAAGCTGCAGGAAAGGAGATTCCACCTGAGCCTCAGGAAGAACTTCCTGCCGGTCAGGGCTGTCAGGGGTCGGACTACATGTCCCATCATCCCGCTAGCCCCCCGGATGTGGATGGTGGGACATGGAGTCCGCCCGTCTGGAAGACAAGGGACGGAAAAGAGCCCCCTTTCCTTCCTTCTGAAGCATCCCTGCAGCCTGCCAAAAAGGGAAGAGGGCTATTTTTAACTCCGGGACTCGCCTTTCCTCCAGATAAAGTTACTAAAGGCAGGAGCAGATCCCCTTAGCACAGGATTCTCTCCCCGTAAGATTTCTGTTCCCCCTTCCCAGCGCTTACAGGTCCTTGTAAAATTATTATTTTTTTATTATTATTATTATTATTATTATTATTATTATTATTATTTAGAATCATAGAATCATAGAATCATAGAAATGTAGAGTTGGAAGAGACCCCAGGGGCAATCCAGTCCAACCCCCTGCCATGCAGGAACACCCTCAAAGCACTCCCTGTGACAGATGGCCATCCAGCCTCTGCTTAAAGACCTCCAAGGAAGGAGACTCCACTACACTCCGAGGCAGCAGATTCCACTGCTGGACAGCCCTGACCGTCAGAAAGTTCTTCCTGAGGTTCAGGTGGAATCTCCTTTCCTGCAGCTTGGATCCATTGCTCCTTGTCCTGGTCTCTGGAGCAGCAGAAAACAAGTCCCCTCCTTCCTCTACGTGGCATCCCTTCAAATATTTAAACATGGCTATCATGTCCCCTCTTAACCTTCTCTTCTGTAGACTAAACATCCCCAGCTCTCTAAGTCTATCCTCATAGGGCTTCATGGCTTCCAGGCCCCTCACCATTTTGGTCGCCCTCCTCTGGACTTGCTCCAGCTTGACCATGTCCTTCTTGAATTGGGGTGCCCAGAACTGGACACAGTATTCAAGATGGGGTCTAACCAAAGCAGAGTAGAGTGGTACCAGTACCTCCCTCGATCTAGACACCATACTCCTATTGATGCAGCCGAGAATTGCATTGGCTTTCTTGGCTGCCGCATCACACTGCTGACTCCTGTTCAGCTTGTGGTCTATGAAGACTCCTAGATCCCTTTCACACGTACTGCTATCCAGCCACGTGTCCCCCATCCTATATCTCTGTATTCCATTTTTTCTGCCTAAGTGTAGGACCTTACACTTCTCTCTGTTGAATTTCATTTTGTTCGCCTTGGCCCAGCTCTCCAATCTGTCCAGGTCATTTTGGATTTTGATCCTGTCCTCTGGGTATTAGCAACCCCTCCCAATTTGGTGTCATCTGCAAATTTGATGAGCATGCCCTCTATTCCTTCATCCAAGTCATTGATAAAAATATTGAACAGCACTGGGCCCAGGACAGAACCCCCTGGCACCCCACTAGTCACTTCTCTCCAGGACGAAAAGCAGCCATTCGTGATCACCCTTTGGGTTCGGTCAGTCAACCAATTACAAATCCAACTAACAGTAGCCCTGTCCAGCCCACATTTTACTCTCCATATGGATCGAGGCGGCGAACAACTTACAAATAGCATGTATTTCGAAACATTTCTATACATGCCCCCAACAAGCTGGGTACTCATTTTACCGACCTGCGGAAGGATGGAAAGCTGAGTCAACCTTGGAGTCCGGCAGGATCGAACTCACAACCTTATTTGTGGGGATCGTTTCCTTTTAATACACAAGGGCGCATTTGATTGATTCATTCATTTATTTATTAAAATACTTGCCTCTTGCCTTTTTAATCGTGAGATGTAGGAAACAGGTAAACCTTAGACAGCTCAAGATTAAAACGGATAGATCGTTTCCACAGAATAAAAGCACTAAATAATTCATAGAATCATAGAGTTGGAAGAGACCCGCAGGGGTCATCCAGTCCAACCCCATTCTGCGATGCAGGAACCCACATCAAAGCACTCCTGACAGATGGCCATCCAGCCTCTGCTTAAAAACCTCCAAAAAGGAGGAGACGCCATCACACTCTGATGCAGCGGAATCTCCTTTCCTGCAGCTTGAATCCATTGCTCCGTGTCCTGGTCTCTGGAGCAGCAGAAAACAAGCCCTCTCCTTCTTCTACATGACACCCCTTCAAATATTTAAACATGGCTATCCTGTCCCCTCTTAACCTTCTCTTCTGCAGACTAAACATACCCAGCTCTCTGAGTCTATCCTTATAGGGATTCATGGCTTCCAGACCCTTCACTATTTTGGTCGCCCTCCTCTGGACAGGTTCCAGCTTGACCATGTCCTTCTTGAATTGGGGTGCCCAGAACTGGACACAGGAGTCCAAATGAGGCCCAACCAATGCAGAATAGAGTGGTACCATTACCTCCCTCGATCTGGACACCAGGCTCCTATTTGATGCAACCAAGAATTACGTTGGCTTTCTTGGCTGCCGCATCACACTGCTGACTCATGTTCAGCTTGTGATCTACCAATTCAAACAAAACAGTTTAAAAAGGCTAAAAAGGTTTTTATAAAGTGAAAAGTAAGTTAGCTCTCAGGATTTAATCAGAAGCCATGTCTTGACCAGGCACTGATAAGAAACCAATGTTGATAGCAGTCAGTCATCTAACGGGGGGGGGGTATTCCATAATTGGGGTGCTACAGCAGAGACGATTTTCCCATGTCCTTCCCTTTCATATTGCCCTCATTGGTGGGGAAAGAAAAGGGCCCCTCCTACAGACCTCAGGCAGGCATATAAAGGGAGAGGCATTCAGTCAAGTAGCTATGTCCCAAACCATTTGGGTCTTTGAATGTCACCACCAGCACTTTGATTTCAGATTGGGGTCCAAATGACAGCCAAGTGTACTTTTCTGTCTCCGGTCCAGAATCCTGCTGGTGCATTTCTTCTTACTTGCTTTCAAGTTGTTTCTGACTTATTGCTGCCCTATCAGGAGATTTTCTTTGCAAGATTTAATAGAATCCTAGAGTCGGAAAAGATCCCAAAGGCCATTCAGTCCAACCCCGTTCTGCCATGCCGGAAGCCATCATCAAAGAATTCCAAATAGATGTCTATCGGAGCAGTAGAAAACAAGCTTGCTCTGTCTTCCATATGACATCCCTTCAAATGGCCATTTCTGCACTAGACTGTTATAGTGCTATTATTCCACTTTCAACATCCTGTGGAATCCTGGGGTTTGTGCTTTCCTGAGAATTCTAAATGCCCGTCCTAAACTGCAAAACTCAGGGTTCCATAGGATGTTGAATCATAGAATCATAGAAATGTAGAGTTGGAAGAGACCCCAGGGGCCATCCAGTCCAACTCCCTACCATGCAGGAACACCCTCAAAGCACTCCCGACAGATAGCCATCCAGCCTCTGCTTAAAAACCTCCAAGGAAGGAGACTCCACCACACTCCGAGGCAGCAGATTTCACTGCCGGACAGCCCTGACTGTCAGGAAGTTCTTCCTGAGGTTCAGGTGGAATCTCCTTTCCTGCAGCTTGAATCCATTGCTCCTTGTCCTGGTCTCTGGAGCAGCAGAAAACAAGCCCTCTCCCTCCTCTACATGGCATCCCTTCAAGTATTTAAACATGGCTATCATGTCCCCTCTTCACCTTCTCTTCTGCAGACTAAACATCCCCAGCTCTCTAAATCTATCCTCACAGGGCTTCATGGCTTCCAGGCCCCTCACCATTTTGGTCGCCCTCCTCTGGACTTGCTCCAGCTTGACCATGTCGTTTTTAAATTGGGGTGCCCAGAATTGGACACAGTATTCAAGATGGGGTCTAACCAAAGCAGAGTAGAGTGGTACCAGTACCTCCCTCGATCTAGACACCAGACTCCTATTGATGCAGCCAAGAATTGCATTGAAAGTGGAATAATTTCATGATATCAATTACTATACAGGTAAATAGTCAATGAACTATCATGTAACAAGTAGAGTAAAGATATACAGCAGGAACTAACAAATTATAGATTATTAACATTTTATTGCGATATGTGATATAATAAATAGAGGAAATATTAATAATTGTAATCCAGAAAGGAAAGGAAGATGGAAAAACATTGCATGTAAACATTGCAGAGATAATTATTTTGTTTTATTTGTTGGAAATTAAATAAAATTATTATAAAAAAAAAGAAAGTGGAATAATAGCACTATAACAGTGTAGTGTGGAAATGGCCGTTGTCCAGTACTCTAACCACTACACCAGGGCTGCTCTGCTAGCATCAGTATCATGCATGTTGTTTGAGTAATTGAGTAAAAATGCTTGGGACAGAGCTGTTTGTCTCCTGCTGAAGTTGCAGATTTTCTCGGTACTGTCAATTGTACTTAGTATGTTGTTGTTGCCGCTGTTAATTAATTTCTATGCCGCCACTCCCGGGATAGCTCTATCACATGTACGGAAGCGGTCCTGCTCTTGCAACCACTCCTAATTACTGACCACTTTAATCCGGCTTTGCCTATGGCAGATTTGGAGCAAGGCGAAAAATGGCCCCCAGCCACACCAGAGTTTTATTTGCACCGGCTTATTCCACAGTAGCTCTCTAGGGTTTGCAGGAGGAGTCTTTTGCAAGCTAAGGCCGTGGTTCTTAACCTGGGGTCTAGGGACCCCTGGGGGGGCCAGCAGAGCCGACAAAGGGGGTCCGCAAAACCCTGCTGCTGGACACCAACAGCTGTCACAGCAACAAGGGCCGTTTCCGCACTAGACTGTTATAGCGCTTTTATTCCACTTGCAACATCCTATGGAATCCTGGGGTTTGCAGTTTCGGGAGGGGCCAAACCCCAGGATTCCATAGGATGTTGCAAGTGGAATAAAAGTGCTATAACAGTCTAGTGCGGAAACGGTCAAGGACGTGCCCAGAGTCACCCAGGGTCTGAACAAGGATTTGAATCTTTGTCTCCGGAAGCCTTTAATAAATGAATAAATGTTTGCATATTTCAGTAAATATTTGCATATTTAAATACTTAAATCTTCAGTTAAGTCTTGGGGGGTCCCTGGCAACAAATTATATTTACAGGGGGATCCTGGTAAAGAAAAGGTTAAGACCCACTGATCTAAGGGATTATGCCTAGAACTTCATGCAAAACTTGCATTCTACTGCTGTATTCTGGTCCTGCCCTGTTCTTTCCATCCTCTTTCTTTATGCCCTTCCAGAATATTTCTGTGTGTCCAGAAAACATGGCGGAAGCCCCGGTTGGCTCCGGGAAGATAATTCTTTTCAGCCAGAAGAAACGAGGCGGGCTCACCTATCGCATCCCAGCATTGTTGTACCTACCCTATCAGTCCACATTCTTGGCCTTTGCAGAGGAACGTTCGTCACCCAGAGATGAAGATGCCAAGTTCCTGGTGATGAGGCGCGGGAAGAAGGAAGGCACATCTGTCCAGGTACCACCTTTTGCTGTAGCAAAGGAGATACAGGATAGCTGCAGCTTTTTTCCATTTCCTCTTTTATATTTTGCATATTTGATCAATTCAATACAGGTCGAGCCTGCCTTATCCAGAAATCCGAAATCCCAAAATCTTAAGTAGAAACATGAAAGCCATACTTAAATATTTGAAAGCATGCCATATTGGAGATGGAACAGGCTTGTTTTCTGCTGCACCGGAGACTAGGACACAGAGCAATGGACTCCACCTATAGAATCATAGAATCGTAGAGTTGGAAGAGACCCCAGCGGCCATTCAGTCCAACCCTCTGCTATGCAGGAACACCCATCAAAGCATTCCCAACAGATGGCCATCCAGCCTCTGCTTAAAAAGAAGGAGACTCCATCACACTCCAGTGAGGCAGCATGTTCCACTGCTGGACAGCTCTGACCGTCAAGAAGTTCTTCCTGAGGTTCAGGTGGAATCTCCTTTCCTGCAGCTTGAATCCATTGCTCCTTGTCCTAGTCTCTGGAGCAGCAGAAAACAAGCCCACTCCCTCCTCAACATGACATCCCTTCAAATATTTAAACATGGCTATCATGTCCCCTCTTAACCTTGTTTTCTGCAGACTAAACATAGAAATGTAAATTTGGAAGAGACCCCAGGGGCCATCCAGTCCAACCCCCTGCCATGCAGGAACACCCTCAAGCCATTCCTCATAGGACATGGCTTCCAAACCCTTCACCATTTTGGTTGCCCTCCTCCGGACACACTCCAGCTTGTCCATATCCTTCTTGAACTGAGGTGCCAGAACTGGACACAGGATTCCAAATGTGGCCTAACCAATGCAGAATAGAGTGGGAAACATTAGGAAAAACTTTCTGGGGTAAGAGCAGTTTGACAGTGGAATATTCTTCTGCCTCGGAGCATGGAAGTGCTTTGATGGTGTATTGCTGTGTGACAGGAGTTTGGACTCAATGGCCCTTGTGCGCTCTTCCAAATCTATGATTCTATGATTAAATGAGTTACAGCTGGCTCGGGGATAATAGGCATGGAAGTCCAGCACCAAGTTGGGAAAGCCTTGTCTAAAGTTCGGAACGAAAGAGTTAACGGTATGCCAGGAAGGCTGAGTAATTAACAGCTGAGGAGCAGTCAGTCAGTATATTTATCTCTGTGGCTGACTCCAGAAACTTGAGACCTTGCTGAGCGCATGGTCTGGTGACACAAAAGCATTGGGGTGGAATTCCTGGATAGGACACTGTCAGGAAGACCCCGTAGGCAGGGAGCAAATGTGCTCATTGTGCATCTGGATTGAAGAGCACAGCTGCTTCAGATGCATCAAGGCACCCAGGATTCCATTGGAGGTTGCAAGTGGAATAATAGCGTTATAACACTCTGCTGCGGAAATGTCCATGGTCTCCATAAGTCAGGAATGACTCGAAGGCACACAGCTGAACCCTTGGGATCCCTTCAAAATCTACACTTCTGTAGTGTGTTGTTCTCAAGTGCAGTTCGAGCAAAGCGTGGAAAAATTATTTATTTTAGATTACAATTTGTAGAATCTCTCCAGCCAGCAATGGCCAGAAACCATTTTTACTGGGGGATGCTGGGAGTTTTAGTGATATTTGTAGGCTGTGGCTTCCTTCAGTGCAGTAGCTGCATAAGGAGAAGAACTGCGGTGGACCCTCTCCCAGGAACAGACCTGAGAATCAGGGAACTAAAACTCTTGAATGGTGTTGCCCTTCTTAAAGCCTTAGGCCATTTCCGCACTAGCCTGTTATAGCGCGATGATTCCACTTTCAACATCCTCTGGAATCCTGGGGTTTGCAGTTTTGGGAGGGGCCGGTCGGCCCCTCCCGACACCCCGGGATTCCAGAGGATGTTGAAAGTGGAATCATCGTGCTATAACAGGCTAGTGTGGAAATGGCCTTAGTCTCAGCAATATTTTTCCTTTCGCTATTGTGGAATTGGAACTGATGTACTATTTAAAGATCATCTGAAAATAGACAGTGCATTCATTCCAAGTGCACTTCAGTTCCAAATTTAAAACATAATACTTGCTGTTAATGGGTATCATGCATATGCTTGTGAAAAGCAAGTGTGATTATCTTCATGGAGTTGTGAACACAAAAAGAATTTTTTGCTGTACATGTGGGTCAGAAGAACTTTACAAGCTGAGTATCCCTTTTCAGATTTTGGAATATTTCCATATACCTTATCTTAGAGATAGGACCCAAGTCTAAATGTGAAATTCATTTATGTTTCATGTACCCTTTAGACACATAGCCTGAAAGTAATTTTCTCTATTTTTTAATTTTTATTTCTATTTTTTTTTTCTTGCACAAAACGAAGTTTATATTCATTGAACCATTGGAAAGCAATGGTGTCACTATCTCAGCCACCCTTCAGTCTGTAGTTGTTTGCATCACTATCATTCCCAACTCAAAATGTTTTGGATTTTGGAATATTGCAGATTTTGGAGTATTTCAGGTGAGGGATGCTTAACTTGTACTTATCTGTGTACGACACACCCTCTAATTCAAAATTCTCTTGTGAAATGCAGCAGAACATTTCATATTTATGGTAGTAGTTTTTGTGTGGGGTGGGAACTGTTTTTACAGAAGTGTTTTCTGTGAAAGATCTTTGAAAAGAAAACCAGAATTGGGTCAAGAAGACTTAAATTTCCCATGATGTGCTGTTGTGGCTAGAACACCCACAAGCAGATTGGCTCTCATGACTTGTATCCCTTGGTTGAGAACCCGGAACATTAATTAATTTTCAACATGCATCATAGATGATTATCGCCTCCCATCAATTGTCTTGCCGTTCTTTTAATAGCCAATTGATTGTTGTTAATTGTTAATTGTTTTGTGTTTTAGGAGGTTGGTTTTGGGTGGGTTGGTGGGTGGGGAGGATTGGGTATGTTTTTAATGTCTTTTAATGTATTTAATGTATTAATATTGTTTGCCGCTTCGATCCATGTGGAGAGGCGGGATAGAAATAAATCTTATTATTATTATTATGTGTTATGTAAGTGTATGGAGAGGGAGGGAAAAAAAAACCTGAATTACCTATTTTATGCCTTCTCTCTGTCTCACTCTAGTGGGGCCCTGTCGAATCCCTGGAGACGGCTGTCCTGCCCAACCACCGCACCATGAACCCTTGCCCAGTGTACGACAAACAAAATGGCACAATTTTCCTCTTTTTCATCTGCGTCCAGACCTACATCACAGAGGGGCACCAGATCAGGACGGGGAGAAATGCCGCCAGGTTGTGTTACGTCTCGAGCCAAGATAGCGGCCACACCTGGAGCCAAACAACTGACCTGACAGAGGAGGTGATTGGGGACGAGATGAAAAACTGGGCCACCTTTGCCGTTGGACCGGGCCACGGGGTGCAGCTGAGCTCTGGACGGCTAGTCGTTCCGGCCTACGCCTACTACATCCATAGACGTTTATTCGGCCAGCCGTTGACCTGCTGGACCAGACCCCATTGTCTCACCTTCTACAGCGACAATGGCGGCCAGAGCTGGTCCCGGAGCCAACTCCTGAAGAGACTGCGGACTTCGGAGTGCCAAGTTGCTGAGCTGAAATGCCAGGATAATAGCCAAGTCTTGTACTGCAGTGCCCGCAGTCTCCACAAGTACCGGGCTGGGGCTCTGTGTGAGGACAGTGGGGACCAATTCATGAACCCTTCCTTGTGCAAAGAGTTGCGCGAGACCGCACGGGGTTGCCAAGGCAGCGTGGTGAGCTTTTCTCCCATGCTGGAACCTTTGGATCTGGGCCTGAAGGAGGATGTAAGCAAAGCGGTGCCGGATGCCGGTCCCTTCTCAGCCTCTGCCAAATGCGTCAAGTCGTGGCTGCTCTTCTCCCACCCCACAAATAAGCACCGGCGTTTGGACCTGGGCATCTACCTGAACACGGACCCGTTGGATCAGGGCTCCTGGAAAGCCCCTTGGATACTGAACAAAGGGCCTAGTGGCTACTCGGACCTCGCCGTCTGTGAGGAGGGCAATTCGCAGATGTTCGGCTGCTTGTTTGAGTGCGGGGTGTCCCACGAGTGCGAGGAGATCGCCTTTCAGTTATTCACCGATGCTGAGCTCCTGAGAAACGTGGCACAAAGCTGTTCATGTGCCGTTTCCACTGCAGAATCAGAGTAGTGGCCCAGAAACTATGCTTAATAATAATAATAATAATAATAATAATAATAATAATGATGATAATAATAAATATTTATTTATTTACTTGTATCCGCTCCCCACATGGATCGAAAGCGGCAACAGTATGAAATACATTATACATTACAAATAGCATGTATTTCTATACCACCCATCAGCTAAGTGCTCTCTAAGCGGTTTACAATGTGCTTTTAGCTAATTGCCCCCAACAAGCTGTGTACTCATTTTACCAACCTGCGGAAGGATGGAAGGCTGAGTCAACCTGGAGTCCAGCAGGATCGAACTCACAACCTTGTGGCTGCAGTACCGGCGTTTAACCACTGCGCCACCAGGGCTCAAGGATATTTAGCATTTGGACATCAAAATGAGAACATTATTTGGCTACCTACAGGGAGGGAATGACTTTGGAAAATGGTTGCCACTTTTAGGAGACTGGAGCGTAAGCTTTAGAAAATGGCAACCCTTTCTTGGCAGTAAAGAAAAAGGACTTCTTTCTTCCCTCCTTGGAAAGAGCTGCTGCTTCTACATATTTAAGACGGATAAAACCAAAGGGTGATCCACAATTCCCCTTTGTTGAAAATTTTGCCTTAGGATTTGCAGCTTATGACTGTCAGACAGCTGTCAGTGGTTGATCACTTGACTTGGCCTTTATGTGTTGTGGCTTAAAAAGGTCTACAGCCGGAACTGTGAAAAATTACTGTTTCAGCTGCCCTCCACTTTTGTGATTTAAAAAATAGCTTTCTAAATTTTTTAAGCAACGGGACAGTGCTCAGTGAAGTCTTACAGCCTTAAAATCTAGAGACTGGAGTCTCTTTCATTCTGCACAATTCTGGCACTTTGATACTCTTCTAGTCACTTTGATAAAGTGACTACTTTAACTGCCTTGACTGCATCCTATAGAATTCTGGGATTTGAAGTTTAATCAGGCACTAAAGCTCTCTGTCAGAGAATTCTAAGGACCTCACCGTACTGCAAATCCTAGGATTCCATAATACCAATGGTGGTTAAACTGGTATCAAACTGCTATAATTGCAAAGTGTGAAGGGTTTTTCTCCCTACTCCATGTGGGTATATTCTTGGTCCCTGGACTTATGTTCTCCTTATTTCCAGAGGGGATTCTGAGAGCTGTAGTCCAAAAAGTAACTTTTCCAAGCTCTGTTCATTCCCTAAGTTCATTTACAGCAGGGATGGGAATTAGGTGGTTCTCCAGATGTTGCTGAATTGCAACTCCCACCGTTCCTCATTATTGGATATTGCGAGTTGTTTGGCTGATGGGAATTGAAGTTCATTACTGCCTAGATCTGCGGTTCTCAACCTGTGGGTCGCGACCTCTTTGGGGGTCGAACGACCCTTTCACAGGGTCGCCTAAGACCATCGGAAAATACGTATTTCCAATGGGCTTAGGCTCCATTCCCTCCTCGGTGGTGGTGCACAAGCGCGAGCCACGTGCTTGCGTCCTCCTGCCCCCTTTGGCAGGAGCGCATGCGGCCACAGCGTCGCCACAGCAGGAGTGGTGGTGTGCAAGCACGAGCCACGCGCTTGCATCCTCCTGCCCACTGTTCAGAAGGGACTGAAATCGCTCCCCTTCTCCACTATCAGAAGAACCTCCCATCTGACGGGCCAGCTTGGGGGGGCGGCAGCACGGGGGACAGGCCCCCCCTCGTCACGACCCCTGCCCCACTTGCCACGGAGGGGGGCACTGCAGAAGGGCCGGGGGGCCGCAAGGCGGTGCTTTTTGGGGGGCGAGCTGCGCCTGGCGCAAAAAACAAAGGTGCTGAGATTCCTCCCCTCCCGGCCAGGGTCGACACTCTGGAAACTTTTCCCACACTGCCCCCCCCCAGCGGAAACGAGAGCGAAGCGGAAGCAGAGCCGGGGGGGGGTTCTGGAGTTTTTTCCCGGGGGAGACGCGCAGCTCCTCTTTCCCTCCCTGTCCGCCCCCCCTGTTCCTGGCCGGCGAGGCGGCCTTTGCTGGGGGGGGAGGCATTGTAAATAATAAATAAATAATTTTATGGTTGGGGGTCACCACAACACGAGGAACTGTATTAAAGGGTTGCGGCATTAGGAAGGTTGAGAACCACTGGCCTGGAGGGCTGCATGATTCCCACTTCTTATTGACAAGGCTGGAGAAATTCTGAATGCTGGAATTTATGGTATAAGTGCCAACTTTCCTCAGTCTCCAGCATTGGCTCTAATACTGGACCTCTGTAATTTTGGAAGGAAATAAGGCTACTCAAAAAATGGCGGTGGTTTCTAGTTGCATGGTGGAAGGACAAGGAGATTTTTTTTAATGGTTCTGTGAGGTTCTAGGACCTGTGGAATGTCAATGGCATAAAGACGGGGTTTTGGGGAGATCATAGGGCATAATTTCCAAACTTTTTTTTAGGTGGAGAAGGAAACCCTCCCGGAATGGGTTGCAGGGAGGCCCAAAGGGTATCGTATGTTTTCCCATTGAATTTCCAAGCAGTAGTCACATTGTTTTAGCATAAGGCATTTCCCTTAAAGTTATAGTAACATTATCCAGTTTCAAATCCTCATGGAATCCCGGGTTTGCAGTTTTATGGGCCTAAAGGGCTTTTTCCCAAAGCTATGACAATTCAAGCAAACTTGTAATTGTAACGGACCAAACAAAGTCACTTTTAGGCTTTAGGATTAAACTTCCTTTAAAGATCAAGAATAACACACCCAGGTTCAAGATCGCCACGGAAATACCAGGTAGCCATTGTATTGTGCGCCTACAAACTGTTTCCAAGGTATGGCAATCCTCAAGCAAACTTTTACATGCATAGAGGACCACAAAGTCTACCTTTGAAGCAGGTTGTTAATGGAGTTGAGAATCTTGTTTTGAAACACAAAATAAAAATTGCACCTAGCATGTACCAGTTGTGTCGCAGTGTGCAAGCACAAATCAGAAGTGTCTTTGCACACCCATTAAGAGGGTCAACACAACAAAAGTGCTCCTTTCTTCTCTTTCTACCCAGGACCTGTTTGCCTGCCTCTTATACAAAGGAGGTCTTCTAAAATCATGTCTGTGTCATTTCTTGTACCCACAGCATGGATGTGCGTCTTGTGATTTAGGTGACACTGTGGGGAAAAGGTTGCATTGTTTCCGCCTTAAAGGGACCCTGTCAGAAGGCTTTCCTGGCAAGATTTGTTCAGAAGGGGCTTGCCATTGCCTTCCTCCGAGGCTGAGAGAGTGTGACTTGCCCAAGGCCACTCAGTGGATTTCCATGGCCAAGCAGGGTTTCGAACTCTGGTCTCCAGAGTCATGGTCCAATGTTCAGACCACTACACCATGCTGCCTCTTTGGATGACATTGAACCTGAGCATAAAACATCTTAAAATAAGCAGCCCAGCCGGCCCCTCCCGAAACTGCAAACCCCGGGATTCCATAGGCTGTTGAAAATGGAATAATAGCGCTATAACAGTCTAGTGCAGAAATGGCCATCAAGTCTCTGAAGGGGCCTCATAGGATTGGGTCAATCCTTTGCACAATGCAGGATTCCACCTAAACATGTACCAGTTGGTGCAGTGTGCAAGCCTCTTTTGCCTAAGAGGTACCAAGAAAGGCCCCATTTACTTCTACCCGGATGTTTGGGCCGCCCCACCACCCCAAGGGGCTTAAAAGTTCATTCTGTGTATTTTACCACAAATGTCTCTTTTCATTAGGGAAAAGTAAAAATTGTTACATGCCCATTAAACCCCGGTCAGAAAGCTTTCCTGGCAAGGGGAGAACCGGTTATTGCATTCTTGGAGTGGACTTCCCCAAAGGCCCTCAGTGGATTTCCATGGCCAGGTGTTCGATCAGTCCGATGGCCATTTCCCACTTTCACCTCTGCCTCTTTTTGGGAATTTCCTGAGCACATTTAATGAAGAGCCCAGCCGGCCCCTCCCGAAACTGCAAACCCCGGGATTCCAGAGGAGGTTGAAAGTGGAATCATCGCACTATAACAGCCTAGTGCGGAAATGGCCTTAATTTTGGCCCTTTTGGCACACCACTGTTACAATGCTATTACTCTACTTTCAATGTCTTGTAGAATCCTGGGGTTTGTAGTTTACTGAGGCCCAAGGGCTCTCTGGCTGAGAATTCAAAAGACCCCCTCCCTAAACTGCAAACCCCAGGATTCCAGAGGATATTGAAAGGGGAATAATAGCACTATAACAGTGTAGTGTGGAAATGGCCCTTAGTCCGTGCGGGCTCATCAGTCTGGCCTCTTGACTCAACAATCTCCCCTTGTCAAGGTCGGCTGTACTTAAACTCCCGAGGGTTTTTATATTACTGTCCTCCATCAGTGCACCAAAAATCAGGCCAAAATAAATTAGTCTTAAAGGTGTCAGGTACCATCTCCATGGCACCCCCATTTTCCTCTTAGCCCAAAGTAGTTCTTCACCTCTCCCTTTTCCACGGGACCCCCTTTTGGCTATCTTTTCCTGTTACGGACCACCAGACTTAACCCAAAAATGCTGCAAAGGCAGTTTCTGGCTATTATGCACAGTTGCAAGGATGTCATGGGCTTTCTTTCTGCTGCTCAGTGTCACTCACTTGCATGTTCCCACTGCATGAAGAAATAGCAAGTGCTGAGTACATTTATTTTATTTATTTTTTTGGTAACAATTGTTTTCACAACTTTTGAATGATTTGAGATAGTGTAATGAAACTTTGTGCAAATAAATATCCATCACTGTGATAGATAGGTAGGTGGGATAGATAGGTAGGTGGGATAGATAGATAGATAGATAGATAGATAGATAGATAGATAGGTAGATGGGATAGATTAGATAGGTAGATAGGTAGGTAGATAGGTAGATAGGTAGGTAGATAGATAGATAGATAGATAGATAGATAGATAGATCTTTATTACAGTCATTGACCAGCACAAGAAGGTATAAAAACTTATAAAATAAGACATTAAGATCAATAGAAAAGGTAAGGTAAAGTGATTAAAATGGTATTTAAAACAGTATAAATAAAGTGTTAAAAAAGCAAATATATATTATAGTTACATTCGTATGTAGTCTTATGCACTTGTCTCGGGAGCTGTTTTATTGTTTTTAGTCTATTTTATATTCTCTGTAGTTTTAGACCAGTGCATAGGGGTTCATATTGTTTTAAACTAAATCTAATACTTTAAACTAAATCTAATATATCTTCTTGTGCTGGTCAATGACTGTAATAAAGATATATATATATATATATATCCATCCCACGACTCCTGACTGTCCTATTATCTAGCTAGCTAGCTATCCTTCCATTAATTGTATCTATCTATCTGTCCATCCATCTACTATCTATATCTTCATAGACCACAAGGGCTGAACATGAGTCAAAAGCCCCGGGGTGATGCGGGAGCCAAAGAAAGCCAATGCAATTCTTGGCTGCATCAATAGGAGTATGGTGTCTAGATCAAGGGAGGTACTGGTACCGCTCTACTCTGCTTTGGTTAGACCCCATATTCGCAAAAACCCGTGTCCAGTTCTGGGCACCCCAATTCAAGGAGGATATTGACAAGTTGGAGCAAGTCCAGAGGAGGGCGACCAAAATGGTGAGGGGCCTGGAAGCCATGGGCCCCATGAGGATAGACTTAGAGAGCTGGGGATGTTTAGTCTGCAGAAGAGAAGGTTAAGAGGGGACCATGATAGCCATGTTTAAATATTTGAAGGGATGCCACGTAGAGGAAGGAGAGGGCTTGTTTTCTGCTGCTCCAGAGACCAGGACAAGGAGCAATGGATTCAAGCTGCAGGAAAGGAGATTCCACCTGAACCTCAGGAAGAACTTCCTGACGGTCAGGGCTGTCTGGCAGTGGAATCTGCTGCCTCGGAGTGTAGTGGAGTCTCCTCCTTCCTTGGAGGTTTTTAAGCAGAGGCTGGAGGCCATCTGTCGGGAGTGCTTTGAGGGTGTTCCTGCATGGCAGGGTGTTGGACTGGATGGCCCCTGGAGTCTCTTCCAACTCTACATTTCTATGATTCTATGTTCTCTACTTATCCTTCCATTGTAAAGTCGAAGGCTTTCACGGCCAGGATCCATGGGTTGCTGTGGGTTTTCTGGGCTTTGAGGCCATGTTGTATTAATATTTGCTCCTGATGTTTCGCTGTCAGGAGCAAATACTAATAGATATACTCCCAACAACCTATCCTTCCATTGTCTGTCTGTCTGTCTATCTATCTATCTATCTTTTATCTATCTGTTGTTGGCCCTCTGTATCCACAGTCACCAAAATGGAAATGGGAAAAAAAATGGAAAAGTGGATTCTAGTGAAAGTGTAGCAGAACAAGATAGAGACCCACGATTTTAGGAAAATTGTTTATTGTCTCAGTGGGATCATTCCCCAAAGACAGAGCCCCCTTTTCATTCAAAGCAATTTTATACGTCTCCAGTGCAAATACATCACATGTTTAAGACAGGGAACTGATGTGTACAAAGGTTCCCACCGCTGTCTACAAAATGTTACAAATCTTCTGTAACGCTGCCAAGAGCCAGCACATCAAACCAAACTGATAACATTCCGTTATACAAGGTTCCTTTGTCTCTCCTTCAAATACAGAGGGACTTCAATGGCAGAGGAAATTAACTGCTTTCCCCTCACACCCAGAGGTCATCTAGACTGACCCGAAACTGCACGTCCACCATAAAAAGTTATCCCTGTATGCATGTTGAAAGAAAGAAGACTGCAAGGTTCAAGATATTTTTGTTTCCTTCTGCAAGACTTACATGACCTGGATGCTTCATTTTCCATGTGCGTATTTTTAGTTTCGGATAAAAAAGAGTTTGCTGAAGACACGGGGAAATGCTCTGCTTAGAATCATAGAATCATAGAAATTAGAGTTGGAAGAGACTCCAGGGGCCATCAAGTCCAACACCCCCGCCACGCAGGAACACCCTCAAAGCACTCCGACAGATGGCCATCCAGCCTCTGCTTAAAAACCTCCAAGGAAGGGAGACTCCACCACACTCCATGGAGGCAGCATTCCACTGCCGGACAGCCCTGACTGTCAGGAAGTTCTTCCTGAGGTTCAGGTGGAATCTCCTTTCCTGCAGCTTGAACCCATTGCTCCTTGTCCTGGTCTCTGGAGCAGCAGAAAACAAGCCCCCTCCTCCTCTACATGGCATCCCTTCAAATATTAAAACATGGCTATCCTGTCCCCTCTTCACCTTAACCTTAGTTCTGGTGTGGAAACAACATCTGTTCTTTCCTTGTTTCTCCCTCCAGGTGCCAATGCTCTGTTAAAGACGCACACTCAGCCCTCCACATTTGCAGGTTTGACTGTCACAGATTTGATTATTTGTGAGTTTCTCCAATCCCTGTCCCCCCCCATTGCCACCTTCAAATCTCCTTTGCCAGGGGAACCCTCCCTCACCGCGGCTGGATCAGGGGTGTGTAACCCTTTAAAAAAACCCAAAAGGGAGTTGTGGGTTTTCTGGGCTTTGAGGCCATGTTCTGTTAGTATTTCCCCCTGATGTTTCACCTGCATCTGTGGCTGGCATCTTCAGAGGATGTGATGGCATGGAAGCAAGACAGAATATATACTTGTGTAGTCCCCAAGTGGAAGCAATTTGCACTGTTGTGCATATCCCCTGACCAACAATACAACCCTGGGGGGTATCCCATTTAACAATAGGCTATCACACAGGCCAAGTGTAACACATCCCAATTGCTTCCTCCCACCCGGGGACTACACAAGTATATATCTCTGTCTCACTTCCACGCCACCAGACCCTCTGAAGATGGGTAGCGGAACTGAGATAGAGACCCACGGTTTTTAGAAAAAAGATTTATTTGTGCACAATGTCCCAGTGAGATCCTTCTCCAAAGTCTGGGCCCCACCTCCTTACATTCAGAGCAATTTATACACCTCCAGTACAAATACATCACATGGTCAAGAAAAGAAAACTGACACGTACAAATTTGGGTTTCCCCCCATTCTCCAGGGGTAATCTTACAAATGTTGCAAAGTAAAGGAAGGATCGCGAGGCACGTCCCATCCTCCCTAACATCCATCTCACAGAGTTCTATCGCATTCCTTTCAAACACAGAGGGACTTCAATTCCAGAGGAAATTAACTGCTCTTCCCTCACACCCAGAGGTCATCTAGGCTGACCCCCGAAACTGGCATTTTTTCCTTTAAAAAACCATAGCCGGCCGGCTGGATCCAAGGGGGGTGGTGTAACCCTTTAAAAACCAAAGGTTGTTGTGGGTATTTCCTCCTGATGTTTGCCTGCATCTGTGGCTGGCATCTTCAGAGGATGTGATGGCACAGAAGTGAGACAGAATAGATATACTTGTGTAGTCCCCAGGTGGAAGCAATTTGCACCGTTGTGCATATTCCCTGACTAACAATACAACCCTGGGGGTATCCCATTTAACAACAGGCCATACCACAGGCCGACTGTAACACATGCACATTGCTTCCTCCCACCTGGGGACTACGCAAGTATGCATACTCTGTCTCACTTCCATGTCACCAGACCCTCTGAAGATACCAGCCACAGATGCAGGCGAAACATCAGGAGAAAATACTAACAAAACTCGGCCTCAAAGCCTGGAAAACCCACAACAAGCTATGGATTCCAGCCGTGAAAGCCTTTGACTTTACAAACTGCCTCACTAGCCTGCAAACCCCAGGATTCCAGAGGGTGTTGAAAGTGGAACGATAGCACTATAACAGCCTAGTGTGGAAATGGTAACAAGCTATGCATTCCGGCCGTGAAAGCCTTTGACTTTACACCTTTAAAAAGTGCCTCCCTAACCTGCCAACCCCCGGATTCCAGAGGATGCTGAAAGTGGAATGATAGCACTATAACAGCCTAGTGTGGAAATGGTAACAAGCTATGGATTCCGGCCGTGAAAGCCTTTGACTTTACACCTTTAAAAAGTGCCTCCCTAACCTGCAAACCCCAGGATTCCAGAGGATGCTGAAAGTGGAATGATAGCACTATAACAGCCTAGTGTGGAAATGGTAACAAGCTATGGATTCCGGCCGTGAAAGCCTTTGACTTTACACCTTTAAAAAGTGCTTCCCTAACCTGCAAACCCCAGGATTCCAGAGGGTGTTGAAAGTGGAATGATAGCACTGTAACAGCCTAGTGTGGAAATGGTAACAAGCTATGGATTCCGGCCGTGAAAGCCTTTGACTTTACACCTTTAAAAAGTGCCTCCCTAACCTGCAAACCCCAGGATTCCAGAGGCTGTTGAAAGTGGAACGATAGCACTATAACAGCCTAGTGTGGAAATGGCCTTATGCTATCGTGCAAACCTTGTGCTCTTGCAAGCGTCCAGTCACTTGCCAAAGCTACTGGCCAGTTTCTGGACTCTCTGGCTCGCCTGGGCCTTTGGGGGCGGGAGGGGGACGCTCCCTCTGCAAGATCTCACCAAACTACAAGCCCCAGAATGCCTTCGGAGCTTGCTCTGGCAGTTGCGGCAAAAGAGAGCACTGCGTGGGCGAAGTCCAAAAGCGGAGAGGTGCAGATCTCCGAAGGCTGCCGTGAGAAGCAGCTTAGGCCACTTCCGCACTGCCTGTTATAGCGCGATGATCACTTCAAATCCACGGAATCCTGGGGTTTGCAGTTTGGCCGCTCCTGAAACTGCAAACCCCGGACTCCGAAGGTTGAAAGTGGAATCATCGCGCTATAACAGGCTAGTGCGGAAGCGGTCTTTTTGCATCGCGGGGTTGGGGCTGCACAAGCCGCCTGCACGTGCATCGGGGCCGGGGGCGGGCGTTGCAGTCCCTGCGCATCAGAACCATTGCTCGGGATAAAACGCCTTTCCTGGCACGCATCTCTTTCGTGCCGGCTGAGGATAGTACGTGGAAGGGAGGGGTGATGGGGTGGCGATTCGAGAGGAAGGGGCGGGCCTCCCGAACAGAAGGGGAGGAGGAGAGACGGAGCCTCCTTTCCCCTTTTTTTGCACCTTGCAAAGAGCCCCGATCTGGCCCCCGATTGCATCCTCCTCGCGGACGGAGACCCAAAGGCACAAAGCGCCCGCAGAGCTGCTCGGAGGCAGCGGGTTTGGCGAGGAGGGGAGGCGGAGAGAGGGGAGGAAGAGGAAGGCCTGGGACCACCCCCCGCCGTGGTGATGGGGCCCGAGGATTCTCTGCACCCCCCAAAGGGTGGCGGCTGCAAGGTGAGCGGCGGTGGGGAGAGGGAGGCAGAAGGAGACCCCCTTCCCTGGTTTGGAAGGGTCCAGGAAAAGAGCCCCGCTGGAAGGGGGAGAGGGAGAGGGATAAAAGGGGGTCTAAGAATAAACCATCCTCTCTTTCCTTGGGGGAAGAAAATGTGACCCCCCCCTACTGCCCACCCGGCCCGTGATATCGCACAGACTCCCACTGAGCATCACAAGAAGCGCCCGGTATGCATTGGGACAGTCTTGCCAATGGCCATTTCCGCACGACACTCTTATAGCGCGATGAGTCCACTTTCAACCTCCTATGGAATCCTGGGGTTTGCAATTCCTGGGGTTTGCAACTCCCGGAACTGCAAACCCCAGGATTCCATAGGAGGTCGAAAGTGGAATCATCGCGCTATAGAGTGTCGTGCGGAAATGGCCCATGACTGGAAGGCACACAGCAACAAGAAGAAACAGGCTTGCTGGCCGTCTGCTGTGAGAGCTTCAATTGCGTTTGCCTGCAAGGCAGGACGGGGTTGGACTGGATGGCCCTTGGGGGCCCTTCCAACTTTCCTGCAAACAATGAAAAAAATTAAAACAACAGAGAAAGCAAGGGAAAAGTAGAAAACTAAAAAGGGAAAATAAAAACATAGATAGATAGATAAATGACTTCCAGTTTTGTTTTCAGCAGCTATTTTGCTATAGGTAGATGTCACGTGCGGCTAACTTGCTTTCCCAAGGAATCATAAATCATAGAATCATAGAAATTCAGAGTTGGGAGAGACCCCAGGGGCCATCCAGTCCAACCCCCTGCCATGCAGGAACACCCTCAAAGCACTCCAGACAGATGGCCATCCGGCCTCTCTTAAAAACCTCCAAGGAAGGAGCTCCACTACACTCCGAGGCAGCAGATTCCACTGCTGGACAGCCCTGACCATCAGGAAATTCTTCCTGAGGTTCAGGTGGAATCTCCTTTCCTGCAGCTTGAATCCGTTGCTCCTTGTCCTAGTCTCTGGAGTGGCAAAGAATAAGCCCGCTCCGTCCTCAACATGACATCAAATATTTAAACATGACTATCATGTCTTTAACTTTCTCTTCTGCAGACTAAACATACCCAGCTCACTAAGCCACTCCTCAGAGGGCTTCGTGGCTTCCAGACCCTCTACCATTTTGGTCACTCTCCTCTGGACACATTCCAGCTTGTCGATATCCCTCTTGACTTGAGGTACCCAGAACTGGACACAGGATTGTTCCACATGAGGTCTAACCAAAGCACAATAGAGTGGTACTATTACCTCCCTCGATCTAGACCCCCAAACTCCTATTGATGCAACCAAGAATTGCATTGGCTTTCTTGGCTGCCTCATCACACTGCTGACTCATGTTCAGCTTGTGATCTACCGAGACTTTAAATAGAATCTCGTGTCCATTGCTCCATGCCCTAGTTTCCAGAGCAGCAGAAAACAAGCTTGCCCCAATCTTCCATATCACAACCTTTCAAATATTTTAACAAGACTATCATGTCCCCTTTTAACCTCCTCTTCTCCAGGCTAAAAAGACCCAGCTCCCTAAGCCACTCCTCACAGGGCTTCATGGTTTCCAGGCCTTTCATAGAATCATAGAATCATAGAAATTCAGAGTTGGAAGAGACCACACAGGCCATCCAGTCCAACCCCCTGCCATGCAGGAACACCCTCAAATCAATCCCGACAGATGGCCATCAAGCCTCTGCTTAAAAACCTCCAAGGAAGGAGACTCCACTACACTCCGAGGCAACAGATTCCACTGCCGGACAGCCCTGACTGTCAGGAAGTTCATCCTGAGGTTTAGGTGGAATCTCCTTTCCTGCAGCTTGAATCCATTGCTCCTTGTCCTGGTCTCTGGAGCAACCTTCAGACTTTTGGCAGCAGCATTTATTTTGGAATTGGCAAGCAACACAGCAGCTTTCGAAAGTTGTTAAGACTGGTTTTCGTTGGGCGGGATCAGGTTTTATACCTTGACGCATAAATGATGTACACATTCAGGCAGGAATATCAATGACTGGTGGAAGTTGTAAATGGCACGTCTCCTCACCAGAACCCCAAGTTTCCCAGGCATTCCCAATGTTTACCTAACTTTCATTTTGAGAACCTGGACAGTTCCTATGTTCTCATCTTGTCAGTCCTGGCTGTTCTAAACAACACCTTCCTGCTAGTTTCACATTCCATCACCTGTGATCCTCGCACATTAATGCTGGATGTCCCGAGCATCAACTGCTGCCAGATCACCTGCATAGGTGCCTTGAGGGCTTTGAACCGGTACCCAGAAACAGGCTGCAACCAGCAATTGGAGATTCATACATTGGTGAGAACAGCAATTATCAAGGTACACCTTGTAGTGCTAACAATCTCTAATCCCTTTCATCTACTGCCTAAACATACCCTCCCTGTTAACCCGAAGGGAGCCAGGCCTCCTGCCCCACTCACTGAAGACTACGGCCGTTTCCACACTACGCTGTTATAGTGCTATCATTCCACTTTCAACTTCCTGTGGGACTGTGGAGTTTGTAGTTTCCTGAGGCCAAAGAGCTCTTCAGCTGAGAGTCCTAAAGGTCGCCCTCTAACCTGCAAACCCCAGGATTCCAGAGGATGCTGAAAGTGGAATGATAGCACCATAACAGTGTAGTGTGGAAATGGACTACACTAATTCTGCAAGCTGGCTGATATTACTTTTCAGGATCAACAGTTACAAAATCCTTTTCTTTTTTCCTGAAATAGTCTAGAATCATAGAATCATATAGAATCGTAGAGTTGGAAGAGACCCCAGGGGCCATCCAGTCCAACCCCCAGCCATGCAGGAACATCCTCAAAGCACTCCCAACAGATGGCCATCCAGTCTCTGCTTAAAAACCTCCAAAGAAGGAGACTCCACTACACTCCATGGAGGCAGCAGTGTTTTCCACTGCCAGACAGCCCTGACCGTCAGGAAGTTCTTCCTGAGGTTCAGGTGGAACCTCTTCTCCTGCAGTTTGAATCCATTGCTCCTTGTACAGGTCTCTGGAGCAGCAGAAAACAAGCCCTCTCCTTCCTCTACATGGCTTCCCTTCAAATATTTAAACATGGCTATCATGTCCCCTCTTCAGCTTCTCTTCTGCAGACTAAACATACCCAGCTCTCTAAGTCTATCCTCAGAGGGCTTCATGGCTTCCAGGCTTCTCACCATTTTGGTCGCCCTCCTCTGAATTGCTCCAGCTTGACTATGTCCTTCTTGAATTGGGGTGCCCAGAACTGGCCACAGTACTCAAGATGAGGTCTAACAAAAGCAGAGTAGAGTGGTACCAGTACCTCCCTCGATCTAGACACCACACTCCTATTGATGCAGCCAAGAATTGCATTGGCTTTCTTGGCTGCCGCATCACACTGCTGACTCATGTTCAGCTTGTGGTCTGTGAAGACTCCTAGATCCCTTTCACACGTACTGCTATCCAGCCACGTGTCCCCCATCCTATATTTGTGGATTCCATTTTTTCTACCTAAGTGTAGGACCTTACACTTCTCTCTGTTGAATTTCATTTTGTTAGCTTTGGCCCAGCTCTCCAATCTATCCAGGTCATTTTGAATTTTGATCCTGTCCTCTGGCGTATTAGCAACCCCTCCCAATTTGGTGTCATCTGCAAATTTGATGAGCATGCCCTCTGCTCCTTCATCGAAGTCGTTGATAAAAATATTGAACAGCACTGGGCCTAGGACAGAACCCTGTGGCACCCCCCAAAAGTCACTTCTCTCCAGGATGAAAAGCAGCCATTCGTGATCACCCTTTGGGTTCGGTTGGTCAACCCATTACAAATCCAACTAACAGTAGTCCTGTCCAGCCCACATTTTACGAGCTTCTTTGCAAGAATGTGATGGGGAACTTTGTCGAAGGCCTTCCTGAAATCAAGATATGCTATCGGGGTTTCTCATCTTTTAAAAAAATCTCTAATGATTTTTTTTTCTTATCAGACTCAAATTTTCTTAATTTCTCCATTTCAGCTAACCATTTCAGCCTTTCTTCCACTATAGGAACTGCATGATGCACAGCAGAATTTGATGTATGTCGGAATTGGTACACAGTGGGACCAATGCACATGAGAACACCCACTAGGGAGTGCAGATGAGCACTGGTGGAGCTTGATGTACATCTAATAAGGTTTCACTAAAAGAGTTTCTTAGCCCTTCTACCACATAGCCAAGTATACATAAAGTTACACAACATGGGCCCCAATAAGATTTCCATCTGTTACTTTTTTTGGGACTACAACTCCCAGTAGCCCCCACCCAGCATATCCAATAGCAGGATGCTGGATCATGCAGGACTTTCATGTGATCCAGCATGGTTTGGGATGTTACATTGGCATATGCATTGGCTGCAGGAGTTAAAACACCCAGGAGTAATGGCCATAAAAGAAGAGTAGAATTCTAGAGTTGGAAGAGACCCCAGGAGCCATCCAGGACAACCCTGTTCTGTTAGGCAGAAAAACACCATCAAAGCACTCCCTTATTTGGGCTCCAGTTTTGTTTCCAAAATGATTGGCACTCAGTTTGCTAGTAGAGTTCTACTCAGCTACTGTCAATTGAGGTCATAGAATCATACAGCTGGAGGAGACTGGAAGGAAAACCCAGTCCAACCCCATTCTGCCAGGCAAGAAGACATCATCCAAGACAGCCATCCATCCATCCATCCATCCACTGTTTACAAACCCCCAAAGAAGGGGACTCCTTTCTGGATCAGGTCTTACATCTTTCTTCTTCAGGAAGAGACCCCAGGAGCCATCAAGTCCAACCCCCTGCCATGTAGGAACACCCATCAAAGCACTCCCGACAGATGGCCATCCAGCCTCTGCTTAAAAACCTCCAAAGAAGGAGACTCCATCACACTTCGAGGCAGCAGATTCCACTGCTGGAACATGCTGCCTTGTCAGGAAGTTCTTCCTGAGGTTCAAGTGGAATCTCCTTTCCTGCAGCTTGGATCCATTGCTCCTTGTCCTAGTCTCTGGAGCAGCAGAGAACAAGCCTGCTTGCTCCTCAACATGACATCCCTTCAAATATTTAAACATGGCTATCATGTCTGCTGTTAACCATCTCTCCTGCAGACTAAACATACCCAGCTCCCTAAGCAGTTCCTCATAGGGCTTCATGGCTTCCAGACCCTTCACCAGTTTGGTCGCCCTCCTCTGGACACGTTCCAGCTTGTCAACATCCTTCTTGAATTGAGGTGCCCAGAACTGGACACAGGATTCCAAATGAGGCCTAACCAGAGCAGAATAGAGTGGTACCATTACCTCCCTCGATCTAGACACCATACTCCTATTGATACAACCAAGAATTGCGTTGACTTTCTTGGCTGCTGCGTCACACTGCTGCCTCATGTTCAGCTTGTGATCTACCAAGACTCCTAGATCCTTTTCACACATACTGCTATCCAGCCACACGTCCCCTATCCTATACCTGTGACTTTAATTTTTCTGCCCAAGTGCAGGACCCTACATTTCTCTTTGTTGAAATTCATTTTGTTAGCTTTGGCCCAGCTCGCCAATCTGTCAAGGTCGTATTGAAATTTGATCCTATCCTCTGTTGTGTTAGCAACCCCTCCCAGTTTGGTATCATCTGCAAGTAGATTGAGCCTTGATTATACTAGCATATATCCTTCAATTAGTGATTCGGAAGGACATATCCAGCACCTTCTTGAATACATATGCTCCAAGTGTCCCAATTTGGTAGGAACAATCCCAAATTATCGTAGAGCTGGAAGAGACTCAAGGTCATCCAGTCCCACCCCACTCTGCCATACAGGAAGACACAGGCCTTTTCCGCACTAGACTGTTATAGCACTATGATTCCACTTTCAACATCCTATGGAGTCCTGGGGTTTGCAATTTTGGGAGGGGCCATTTCCAAAGAAGGAGACTCCACCACACTCCCAGGCAGCAGCAGATTTCATTGTTAAACTGCTCTTAGTGTCAGGAAGTTCCTCCTAGTGATTAGATGCTAAGAACTTGGTATTAGGACCTCCTTTTCCACATGCATCAGCTGCACATGGAGGAGGAGGTCCATTCTGCTTGTGATTGGAGCATGGTTGAATGACATTTTTGTCAAGTTTGGGAGGGTCGGTCCAGGAGAGGTTACTTCGTTAAGTTATCAAAAAAGTCTACTTAACTAAGTAGCTGGTACAGGTGAAGAGCGTTCTACTTTCAACAAATTACTGTGGTTCAGATGACTGCGTCTCCCTTTCTTCTTCGCCCTTCTAGAATACTTCTGTGTGTCCAGAAAACATGGTGGAAGCTCTGGCTGGTTCTGGGAAAGTGACTCTTTTCAGCCAGGAGAAACAAGGGGGGCTCACCTACCGCATCCCAGCCTTGCTCTACCTGCCTTCCGAGTCTACTTTCCTGGCCTTTGCGGAAGGACGTTCCTCACTCAGAGATGAGGATGCCAAGTTCTTGGTGATGAGGCGAGGAAAGAAGAAAGGAACGACCGTCCAGGTAACATTGGCGGTAAAATATCAAAAGAAATATCAATGATTTTATAAACTGCTTTATTTTATATTATTATTATTATTATTATTATTATTATTATTATTATTTGTATCCCGCCTCTCCATATGGATCGAGGCGTCGAACAACTTACAAATAGCATGTATTTCTATACCTTTCTATACATGGCCCCAACAAGCTGGGTACTCATTTTACCGACCTGCGGAAGGATGGAAGGCTGAGTCAGCCTTGGAGCCCGGCAGGATCAAACTCACAACCTTGTGGCTTGCAGTACTGGCATTTAACCACTGCGCCACCAGGCTTTACTTTCTTTTTCAATTGTTTCCTATTTTGTTGCCCTACAGTGAGATCTTTTAACATAAGCAGGATATAAATATTTTGACATAAGCAGGATATAAGTATTTTACTGAATAAATAAATGTAAATAACATTCAGGGAAGGAAGTTGTGGTGCAATTTCTGCTTTCTTTTGGGTTTGTTACATCAGAGCGTAGGAAAGTTACTTTGGTTTGGACTCCACCCAGCCAAATCTTCCCCATAGATAAGGACCACACTTACTGATCTTTGTGGGTAGTCATCCTAGGGGCCCATTTTCACTATTACAGTACACGTTGGACCTCCCTTATTTGAAAATCTGAATGATCTGAAAGATGCACAAATATAGAATCCACAAATCCACAAATATAGGATGGGGGACACGTGGCTGGATAGCAGTACGTGTGAAAGGGATCTAGGAGTCTTCATAGACCACAAGCTGAACATGAGTCAGCAGTGTGATGCGGCAGCCAAGAAAGCCAATGCAATTCTCGGCTGCATCAATAGGAGTATGGTGTCGAGATCGAGGGAGGTACTGGTACCACTCTACTGTGCTTTGGTCAGACCCCATCTTGAATACTGTGTCCAGTTCTGGGCACCCCAATTCCAGAAGGATATTGACAAGCTGGAGCAAGTCCAGAGGAGGGCGACCAAAATGGTGAGAGGCCTGGAAGCCATGAAGCCCTATGAGGATAGACTTAGAGAGCTGGGTATGTTTAGTCTGCAGAAGAGAAGGTTGAGAGGGGACATGATAGCCATGTTTACATATTTGAAGGGATGCCACGTAGAGGAAGGAGAGGGCTTGTTTTCTGCTGCTCCAGAGACCAGGACAAGGAGCAATGGATTCAAGCTGCAGGAAAGGAGATTCCACCTGAACCTCAGGAAGAACTTCCTGACAGTCAGGGCTGTCCGGCAGTGGAATCTGCTGCCTCGGAGTGTAGTGGAGTCTCCTTCTTTGGAGGTTTTTAAGCAGAGGCTTGATGGCCATCTGTCGGGATTGATTTGAGGGTGTTCCTGCATGGCAGGGGGTTGGACTAGATGGCCCCTGGGGTCTCTTCCAACTCTAGATTTCTATGATTCTATGATTCTATGCAGGCATAGCAGTGAAAGCGGAATCAAAATGCTATTACTGGGTTGCCTGAATGGGACTCTAGCCTTGCACAGCAGCTTACGGCAACTATGGGCTTTTGCCTTCATGCCCTATTTTTGGGTTCCCTAACTTATTTATAAATTGGGTAATGAGCAGGACCTAAGTGTAATTAAAAGATCAAAGTTTTCACACTGGTATCATATGGTGAAACCTAACCATCTGAGAGCTCAGTACCTACATACACTCACTTTTCCCTCTTTGAGAATAGCATTCACGGAACTGCGTCTTCAAATTATGCCAACATCTGTTTTAAATGGCAGATATAGAAATATTCCAAGACACCTGAGGATCTGCATTTGTGGCATGGGGGAGGTAGAGGACAACATATACTACCTTTATCAAAATCCTCGAAAGAGATTTTTGGGACATATTCTGGCTCCCTTGCAAGGTGCGACTCCCTACATAAAACTTTGTGGTCGCTTTCAGATTGTGATCCATTGGTTACATATAATACAGCTTTATTTGTCAAAGCTGCTAAAAGCATTCGTGCAAATTACTTGAAAGAGATTGCCATAGACTGTGCTGGGGACTGTTTGATTTAATATTAATATTTATATGGATGTATGTGTATATATGTATGTATGTATGTGTGTGTGTGTGTGTGTGTGTATATATATATGTATATGTGTGTGTGTGTGTGTGTGTATATTATATTGGTTTTATATGGGTTCCCTAACACATCTTCCTAAACATTGATGACCAGATTCTTGTCCAATTAGACCTTTGTTTTTTTCTTTGTAAATACAGTATAAGGATGAAGGCAATAACTACAAAAAGGTGAGGTTAATTGTCTGATCAGTGATCTTTCATAGTACAGTCAGCTCTCCATGTTCTTGGGATCATAGAATCATAGAATCATAGAAATGTAGAGTTGGAAGAGACCACACGGGCCATCCAGTCCAACTCCCTGTCATGCAGGAACACCCTCAAAGCACTCCCGACAGATGGCCATCCAGCCTCTGCTTAAAAACCTCCAAGGTAGGAGACTCCACTACTCTCCGAGGCAGCAGATTCCACTGCCGGACAGCCCTGACTGTCAGGAAGTTCTTCCTGAGGTTCAGGTGGAATCTCCTTTCCTGCAGCTTGAATCCATTGCTCCTTGTCCTGGTTTCTGGAGCAGCAGAAAACAAGCCCCCTCCTTCCTCTACGTGGCATCCCTTCAAATATTTAAACATGGCTATCATGTCCCCTCTTAACCTCCTTTTCTGCAGACTAAACATACCCAGCTCTCTCAGTCTATCCTCATAGGGCATGTTTTCCAGGCCTCTCACCATTTTGGTCACCCTCCTCTGGACTTGCTCCAGCTTGTCAATATCCTTCTTGAATTGGGGTGCCCAGAACTGGACACAGTATTCAAGATGGGGTCTAACCAAAGCAGAGTAGAGTGGTACCAGTACCTCCCTCGATCTAGACACCATACTCCTGTTGATGCAGCCGAGAATTGCATTGGCTTTCTTGGCTGCCGCATCACACTGCTGACTCATGTTCAGCTTGTGGTCTATGAAGACTCCTAGATCCCTTTCACACGTACTGCTATCCAGCCACGTGTCCCCCATCCTATATTTCTGTATTCCATTATTTCTGCCTAAGTGTAGGACCTTACATTTCTCTCTGTTGAATTTCATTTTGTTCGCCCTGGCCCAGCTCTCCAATCTATCCAGGTCATTTTGAATTTTGATCCTGTCCTCTGGCATATTAGCAACCCCTCCCAATTTGGTGTCATCTGCAAATTTGATGAGCATGCCCTCTATTCCTTCATCTAAGTCATTGATAAAAATATTGAACAGCACTGGGCCCAGGACAGAACCTTGTGGCACCCCACTAGTCACTTCTCTCCAGGATGAAAAGCAGCCATCCGTGATCACCCGTTGGGTTCGGTCGGTCAACCAATTACATATCCAATTAACAGTAGAAGGGCAGGATCCCCATGGAAGTAGAAAAACCACAAATATCTCTAGGCACCCCGAAATCATATTTAACATGCAAAAAAAAAAGTACAATGGGTAGATTCAACCCACCGCAGATTCAAATGTACAGTACACAATACATTTGAATCTGTGGTGGGGACATGCCAGTTGCCTGGTTCCTTCTCAAGGCAGAAGCTGGTGGCTGGCAAGGCTTGCTGTCACCTCTGCTGCTGCTCTGTGGCATTTTTAATAGAAACTTAAAAGCCTCACCTGACACTTGCAGTCTTTTTCAGTCTCTCCCAGTCTCGTGAGGCTTGCAGAGAGACTGTGAATGTGAGATGAGACATACAAATCAGAACTAGGTTGGCTGCAGTTACCCAGAGGACCTTTTCTTCTGTCGCTCCTAAGTTATGGAATGGCCTGCCGGAGGAGCCCCGGCACATTACCAGTCTTGACTGCTTTAAAAAAGCAGTCAAGACGGTTCTCTTCCGACAGGCCTTCCCAGATTAGTGTTCCACCGCCTTTCATCATTTGTCTTTTTGTGTTAATTTTGTTTTTAATTTGTTTTAATAACTAAGGTGTTTTAGGGGATAGACGGGTTGGTGGGTGGGGAGGATGGGGTGCATTTTAATGTTTTAATGTATTTGTATTTTTTTCAATGCTCGCCCGATCCACTGGGAGAGGCGAGATGAGATAAATTTTATTATTATTATTATTATTTTAAAAGTAGTGTAAAGCAGCTGCAGAAACAGCATCAAATAATTAGCAAATAGTTCGTGGAATCATAGAATCATAGAAATGTAAAGTTGGAAGAGACCCCGGTGGCCATTGCAGAACACCCTCAAAGCACTCCCGACAGATGACCATCAGCCTCTGCTTAAAAACCTCCAAGGAAGGAGACTCCACCACACTCCGAGGCAGCAGATTCCACTGCCGGACAGCCCCTGACTGTCAGGAAGGTCTTCCTGAGATTCAGGTGGAATCTCCTTTCCTGCAGCTTGAATCCATTGCTCCTTGTCCTGGTCTCTGGAGCAGCAGAAAACAAGCCCTCTCCTTCCTCTGTGTGGCATCCCTTCAAATATTTAAACATGGCTATCATGTCCCCTCTTCACCTTCTCTTCTGCAGACTAAACATACCCAGGTCTCTAAGTCTATCCTCATAGGGTTTTATGGCTTCCAGGCCCCTCACCATTTTGGTCGCCCTCCTCTGGACTTGCTAGTTAAATCCAGAACATCAAACCAGTGAATGTGGAGGACCAACTGTGTATTCCCACTAGCAGAAGCAGTTTAGCAAGTGCTTTAAAATCCCTTTATCCCCCTGTTCATAGAATCATAGAATCATAGAGTCGGAAGAGACCCCAGGGGCCATCCAGTCCAACCCCCTGCCATGCAGGAACGCCCTCAAAGCACTCCCGATAAAATGGCCATCCAGCCTCTGCTTAAAAACCTCCAAAGAAGGAGACTCCACTGCACTCCAACGCGGCATAATCCACTGCCGGACAGCCCTGACTGTCAGGAAGTTCTTCCTGAGGTTCAGGTGGAATCTCCTTTCCTGCAGCTTGAATCCATTGCTCCTTGTCCTGGTCTCTTCCCAACCTTTCTCTTTCCTGTATTCCTTCTCTCCTCCCTGCTATTTCGACTCTTTTCCTTTAGTTTTCTCCCCTCACTAGCTAATCGACTTCCCCCTCCACATCAACTATCTAAAGAGTTCAGGGCCCTGCAGAAGGAAGCATTGTATGGAGTTGCCTATAGGCCCCATGAAAAATAAATACCCCAGACCTGCCTCCAGATTTGCCTTTGGTGGTGAAAGAGGGTTAGGCAAGACTGCTGCCTTGTAAGTAAAGATGTTACTGCAGGTTCAAAACAAAATTATTTAACTAAAATTAAAGGAATCATTTAAAAAAAATACCCATGAGCTCCACACCCCAAATTTCCCTTTAATATGCATGTTGAATTTTGGGTGTCTTGGGCCATTTCTGCACTAGACTGTTAATAGCACTATGATTCCACTTTCAACATCCAACATCCGGCTGGCCCCTCCCGAAACTGCAAACCCCAGGATTTCATAGGATGTTGAAAGTGGAATGATAGCACTATTAGCAGGCTAGTGCGGAAATGGCCTAAGGCAGTCTAATAATAATAATAATAATAAAATTTATTTATATCCCGCCTCTCCCAATGGATCAAGTCTAGTGTGGAAATGGTCTAGGTTTCAAAGTCTTGGAGCTTTTCAGGAAAAAGACAGACATGATCACTTTTTATTGTCATAGTTGTAAAATTTACAATTACAACATTCGTTAGTATCTGGACTTTTCCAATGAAGTGATTTTTAGCAACAGTTCCAAATTCGGCAGCTTTTGTTAGAATAAAAGTAGTGCCTAATACTGGACAAATACATTTCAGCTTCTGTTTTCTTCATTGTTTTGAGTCAACAAGGGACACACATTTCAGTTTGTCGCCTTCAAGAATATTCGTGCAGAGTCCTCTGTATCTTGTTCACTTTTAAAATACTCAGTCTTTCCAGGCTAGAGCAGAAGGAATGGAAAGAACATGTTAACAGCTGGATAACTTCTAGGCCAGTGGTTCTCAACGTTCCTAATGCCGTGACCCTTTAATACAGTTCCTCGTGTTGTGGTGACCCCCAACCATAAAATTATTTATTTGTTATTTACAATGCCTCCCCCCCCAGCAAAGGTCGCCTCGCCGGCCAGGAACAGAGAGGGGGCGGGCAGGGAGGGAAAGAGGGGCCATGCATCTCCCCCGGGAAAGAACTCCAAGAACCCCCCTGGGCTCTGCTTCTGCTTCACTCTCATTTCCACTGGGGGGGCAGTGTGGGAAAAGTTTCCAGAGTGTCAACCCTGGCTGGGGGCGGGAGGAATCCCAGCGCCTTTGTCTTTTGCCCCAGGCGCAGCTCGCCCCCCCCGGAAAAGCACCACCTTGCGGCCCCCGGCCCTTCCGCAGCGCCCCCCTCCATGGCAAGTGAGGCAGGGGCCATGGCAAGGAGGGGGGCTGCCCCCCATGCTGCCGCCGCCCCCCAAGCTGGCCCGTCAGACAGGAGGTTCTCCCGGTAGCAGAGAAGGGGAACGATTTCAGTCCCTTCTGAACAGGAGGCAGGAGGATGTGAGCGCATGGCTCGCGCTTGCGCACCACCACTCCTGCAGTGGCGACGCTGTGGCCGCACGCGCTCCCGCCAAAGGGGGCAGGAGGATGGGAGCGCGTGGCTTGCGCTTGCACACCACCACCGAGGAGGGAATGGAGCCTAAGACCATTGGAAATACGTGTTTTCCGATGGTCTTAGGCGACCCCTGTGAAAGGGTCGTTCGACCCCCAAAGGAGTCACGACCCACAGGTTGAGAACCGCTGTTCTAGGTCATGTTGAAGATGGAGCAAGCTTGTTTTCTACAGCTCAGACACTAGAACAGGAAATAGTGGATTTGTTGGGCATGATTGAAATGCCGGCCCACCCTTTGTTTCCCAGGTATTATCATGGAGCTAAGACTGGGCCCTGAATCAGGCCCTTTTCGTACGCAGTTTCTGTTGCGAGAGGGCCCCTTGAGCATTGCGTAAATGGGAGTGGCGGTCCGTACGACGCACTCCCATTTATGCGACACTCAAGAGCTGGAGCAGAGCCGACGCGCACCTTTTTATTTTTGGCTTTAAGCCGAAAATGGTGCGCAGTCACGCAATGCTCCCAGGGCCCGCGTGCACTTACCTGCTGTGCGGTGCATCGGGCGAGCCGGGCCGGTCGCGCTTCCTCCCCCAGCGCAGCCTACAGCTCCCAGGCTGCACTGCAGAAGGAAGGGGTGGGGGGTTCGGACGGCCGCCGCGACCGGCAACCCAGCTGCGGAGAACGGAGGAGCGATGCAAGTGCCTCACGCAAGAGGCTGCTTGCGCGAACGGCACCCCCCACCTCTGCGAGCAGATAACGGTGCGAAAGGGCTTCAGATTGGGAAGGAGTCACGCACACAATTACTCTTCACCAAGAGGGGAACATCTTCTCAACCCCTGCTGTCAGCTTGGCTGCAACAGTAGTCTGATCAGATGGATAAAGCTTTATTGAAACATCAGTATTTTTGCAGAGCTTCCAAAGGGAGTGAAAATACATACAAGTTGCTTAACATAACGAAATAGGGGAACAGAGATCAGTTCATTCTAACATTCTTTCTGTGCACAAACGCATGTCCTGAGTCAGTTATCTTAATTGACTTTTGGCACAGTTCTTGCAAGAAGAAAAAAATGGTTTGTTTAGAATTGCTTAGGAAATCAGAAACGAAATACTAAAGACTTGGGAAACTTTTTACCTCCAACAGATTCAAATTGCAAGAGATTCCACCTAAACATTTGGGAGAAGTTCTTGATTGTAAGAACTGTTCAACAGTGGAACAGACTGACGCAGAAGCTGGTTGACTCTCTGTCTTTGGACGGCTTTGGACAAAGGTTGGGTGCACATCTCTCAAAAGTAATGTAGTTGTGTATTTCTTCAAGGCAAAGAGAGTTGGACTAGGTGGCCCTTGGGGATCTCTTCCAACTATACAGTTCCATCATTCTATGATAGCTGATGAATGTGAACATGAAAATGGAGCTAATTTTCCTCTTGACATCAATGGGACTAAGTTAGGGGGTATCTGTGCTACAAAGTTATAGTAGTTTAATACCGCTTTTAATTCTCCTGGGTCCATTATACAGAATCTTGGGATATGTGCTTTGCTGAGGAACTAGGGAGGGAGATGATTTGTAGGTTGACAAGGGGCTAGGGAGTTGTAGTCACTCCCCTCAACCACAACATAGAGGAGTTCTGTAGCAAAGAACTCTCAGTGACTTCTCGCCAAACTATAAATCCCAGAGTCTCCTAGGATGGAGACATGGCACATATCAAGCTGTGATAACTGTGTGATCTAAAATCATAGAATCATAGAAATGTAGAGTTGGAAGAGACCAAAGAGGCCATCCAGTCCAACCCCCTGCCATGCAGGAACACCCTCAAAGCACTCCCGACAGATGGCCATCCAGCCTCTGCCTAAAAACCTCCAAAGAAGGAGGAGACTCCATCACACTCCATTGAGGCAGCAGCAGATTCCACTGCCGGACAGCCCTGGCCGTCAGGAAGTTCTTCCTGAGGTTCAGGTGGAATCTCCTTTCCTGCAGCTTGAATCCATTGCTCCTTGTCCTGGTCTCTGGAGCAGCAGAAAACAAGCCCAAATGGATTCAGTAATCTGGACCCGACTGTCAACTAGATTCAACTGTATAACACTTAAGCAGGTTTAATATCAATTTAGATATTCACTGTGTGAGAGGCAGTGTGGTATAGTGGTTTGAACATTGGACTATGACTCTGGAGACCAGGGTTGAATTCCCACTTGCCCATGGAAACCCGACTGGGTGACCTTGGGTGCGTCACACCCCTCAGCCCCCAGAAAACCCCGTGATAGGTTTGCTTTAGGGTTGCTGTAAGTCAGAAATGACTTGAATGGACACAACAACAAATTCACTGTGCAGGTATCAGAGCTTGGAAGGATTATCCTTTTTTTAGGCTGCCAATTCCAGAATGCCATGGCCACCATTGCTACTTTGTGGATTCTGGGAGTTGTAGTCAAAAACAGGTAATTTTCCAAGTTCTGATAAATATACCCTCTGGCATGTGAGGAACAAGGACTAACTAGCCATGGTGGCTGGGGCTTTCTGGGAGTTGTAGTCCAAAAGAGGTAATTTTTCCTAACTCTGACAATTATGCCCTCTGACATGCAGGGAACAATGACCTAGTAGCCACGCCAGTTCAGATATTCTAGGAAAGGTAGTCCACAAGAGGAAATTTTGCCAGGCTCTGGTAAATGTGACATTTTTCATGTGCACACGAAAGCCTCTTTTTTCCCAAATTCATCCCATTGATCCTTTTATCTCTCCTGCTCTAGTGGGGTCCCCAGGAGTCTCTGAAGACAGCCATGCTGCCCAAATTCCGCACCATGAACCCTTGCCCGGTCTACGAGGAGAAGAGTGGCACCCTTTTCCTGTTCTTCATCTGCGTGCTTGGCCACGTCACGGTAAAATTCCAGATCGTGACAGGGAGAACGCCACCAGGTTGTGTTACGTCTCGAGCCGAGATGGTGGCCGCACCTGGAGCCGAGCAATTGACCTGACAGAGGAAGTGATTGGGGACGACTTGAAAAACTGGGCCACCTTTGCGGTGGGGCCAGGCCACGGGGTGCAGCTGAGCTCTGGGCGCTTAGTGGTTCCGGCTTACACCTACTACATCCACAAGCCCTGCTGCCTTTGTTTCCCCTTTTGCTACACAAAACCTCACTGCTTCACTTTGTACAGCGATGACGGTGGGCAGAGTTGGGCCCGGGGGCACCTCCTGGAGAACTTGCGGACCACCGAGTGCCAAGTTGCTGAAGTGTCCCCCCAGGACGATTGCAAGGTGCTATATATCAACGCCCGCAATCCGTGTCGGGAGCAGTGCCGGGGTGCAGCCTTCAGTAGGGACTGTGGCGACCAGTTTGAGGACTCTATTCTGTGCAAGGAGTTGTGTGAACCCCCAAAAGGATGCCAGGGGAGCTTGGTGAGTTTTGCCCCACTAGTAGCACCATCAGATCTGGGGCAAAAGGAAGAGATGGGTGAATCATTTCAACAGTTGGATTCTTGTTCCTTGTCAGTACCTCTCAAGAGCACCAAGTCGTGGCTGCTTTTCTCTCATCCCACAAGCAGGCAGAGGCGTGAGGACTTGGGCATCTACTTGAATATGTCTCCATTGGAGAAGGGCTCCTGGAAGGCCCCTTGGGTGCTGAATAAAGGGCCGAGTGGTTACTCGGACCTGGCCGTGTGCAAGGAAGGGAAGTCCCTGCTCTTTGGTTGCTTGTTTGAGTGTGGGGTGTCCTCATCCTGTGAACAGATTGCCTTCCAACTGTTTTCCGATGTTGAACTCCTAAAAAATGTGAGGGAAAGCTGCTCTAGGGCTGATGCCTTCTCAAAACTGCATCAGCCTTAAACCACTTGAGGATATTTACATTCCAAAGATCAGGATCAAAACTGGAAGAAGGCAGAGGAAAATGAACACCTCGTACCCTCAAACTGTCCTGATTTGGCAGGGACAGCCCAAGTTAATCTTCTGGTCATCTCACTTTTTCAGCTGCTTTTAAAATGTCCTGGTATCTTTCTGTCTAAACTGGGTTCAGAAAAGGAGGAGGCACTAGGGATCATATTGCAAACATACATTGGATGATGGAGCACACCAGGAGTGCCCGTTTCCAGGTTGTGGGTTTCTCTTACAATCTGGTTGCCCACTATGGGAACAGAAATCTAGGCTCTTCTTACATTCTTCTTCTGAATATCTGTTTTTGGGTACACTTGGTCCAGTAAAAAACAAAGGAAGCAAACAAAAAAGTGTTATTGGGGAAATATTTGTTCCATGAAAGTATACTAAATTTGTACCAGTACCTTGATTGGTTCCTTTGAAGTTTCTAAACCTAGAGTAGATTCACACACACACACAAACACAACCAATGAAGCCACCAGCTGCCACTGCTGCTCCATTCCATGCAAAATAACTTTTTATTTCCATTCATTGCCCATTTCTGCACTAGCCTGTTATAGCGCGATGATTCCACTTTCAACATCCTCTGGAATCCTGGGGTTTGCAGTTGCTGGCCCCTCCCGAAACTGCAAACCGCAGGATTCCAGAGGATGTTGAAAGTGGAATCATCGCGCTATAACAGGCTAGTGCGGAAATGGCCATTGATTGGAGATAATAGCAGAAGAAGCTTGCAGCTTCCATGTTTGGGGGAACAGAATTCAGTTACCAAATCTGAGTTTCTCTGTCCTTGGAACTTCTAGCCTTCCCACCGGATCTGCCATAATGTAAGGACTCTTCCATACAGAGGAAAAGTCTTGTCTGTTTTGACACTGGTTTAGGGCCAAACTCTGTTTCTCTTTGTTCTGTCCCCATCTCTAGCAATACAGCTTTCCATTCCCTGTTCTCTTGCACTTTTCAAGAATTGCACAATGAGCAGAAACTTGCTCACTATAGTTTTTCATAGCTGAATGTGAGCATGTGTTGTGTAACAAAAGGGAACTGTTTTTTAAAAAATAGGATTGCTAATGTGAAGTTGTCACTTTGGATCAACTTTTTATACCGCTCACAACAAAATAGGTTTCAGCTCTTACGGCAGCTGGCTTTGGGATGTTAGCCAGTCTCTAGGAACTGAATAGAAGATAAAACCTGTGAATTTTCGCACTGCTTTCCAGTAACATCTGTCTGAATAAAGTTTGCTGGGAGACTAATATTTTAAGCCTGCTTGTGTTCTTAAGTGTGCATCAAGTAGATGATTAACCAGCCTTGGGGTAGGCGAGAAAGCTCCAGAGCAAGTGAAGCAAATGGAATTTAGCATCCACTGAAAGACAAAATAAACCACTCCCATAAAAGTTCAAATAGGTGCATCACATGCAATAGTTCTTTAAACATTTGGGCAAAAACCCTGAATGGATTCACCACTGCTCTGAAATGGAAGCCATTATCTGTCGTTGGCCATTTCCACACTATACTGTTATAGTGCAATTATTCCACTTTCAACCTCCTATGGAATTCTGGGGTTTGTAGCTTCCTGAGGCCAAACAGCTCTCTGGCTGAGAATTCCTTTGAGGCCCCTCCCTAAACTGCAAACCCCAGGATCCCATAGGAGGTTGAAAGTGGAATAATAGCACTATAACAGTGTAGTGCAGAAAGGCCCTTAGTTTCAAGCGGTTGTTGTTGTTGTCCTCTGCAGTGTGTGTTTTCTGCTGCATTTATACTGTTGTTATTTCCTATTGTTACTATATTCTATATTTTTAAGAGTTCTTCTTGTGATAAATTTGGCTAAATCCAATTACTACTCGTACATAATTCAAACAAACCAGAGGAGGTGACCAAAATGGTCAAAGGCCTGGAAACCATGAAGCCCTTTGAGGAGCTTAGGGAGCTGGGTATGTATAGCCTGGAGAAGAGAAGGATAAGAGGGGATATGGTAGCTATATTTAAATATTTGGAAAAGATGTCATATGGAGAATGGAGCAAGCCTGTTTTCTGCTGCTCCAGAGACTAGGACACGGAGCAATGGCTTCAAACTTCAGGAAAAGGGATTCTACCTAAATATTAGGAAGAACTTCCTGAGGGTAAGAGGGGTTTGGCAGTGGACTATGCTGCTATCTGGGAGTGTGGTCGAGTCTCCTTTGGGGGATTCTAAACAGGCTGGCCATCTGTCAGGAGACCTTTGATGGTATCTTCCTGCATGACTAAAAGGGGTTGGACTGGATGGCCCTTGGGGTGTCTTCCAACTCTAGGGTTCCATAAATTCAATATCCACTGAAAAATAAAATAATACTCAAATAGGTTCAAATAGGTGTATCACCCTGATTAGTTTCTTCAACATTTGGAGAAAAAACCCTCAGTTCCTCTGGGATGGAAACTGTCAGTAGGGCTGGCCATTTCCTCTTCTCAGTTCCTTTTTATCTGTCTTAGTTTCAAGTGGCTTCTTTGACCTCTGCAGTGCATGTTTTCTGCTGCATTTATGTTGCTGTTATTTCCTGTTGTTACTGGATTTTACATTTTTAAGGTTTCTTTTTGTGATCTGTGCGGGTAAATTTGGCCTAAATCCAATTGCTACTCGTAACTCAAGCCCAATGAATCAATGGGATGTGTGTGAAGTGTTAACTTACATTTTCCACTATTATTATTATTATTATTATTATTATTATTATTATTATTATTTCCTAGATTGGGACTCAAAGTGGCTTACAACAATTAAAAGGACATTGTTAAAATGCACAGAATACAAAAGTTAAAACATAATTAAGCAATCAAAAGGAATTAAAACAATGTTAAAATTCATAATTTAACTTAAACACTCATCAGCAGCGCAATACCCAGCACATTCTATTAGACAGGCCACGTATAATCACACATCGAATGCTTGTGTGAATAAAAAGGGCCTGCCTAGCAGATCTCAAAGCCTGGGCAGGTTTGTAGGAGAAAATGCAATTCTTCAAATAAATTGATTGACTGGATCTAGTCTGGTTAGAACAAGCAATTGGATTTCGACACTATGCAGGCCTCCAGATATTGCTGGACTGAAGCTCCCAGCATTCCTCACCTGTGGCTTAGTTGGCTGCTAAAAATTGCAGTCCAACAATATTTGGAAGAGTACATGGTTGCATATCTGTTAGAGGGCTTTCTTGGGAAAGCTAATAGGTATGTGTGTGTGTGTGTAGATGGATGGATGGATGGATAGATAGATAGATAGATAGATAGATAGATAGATAGATAGATAGACAGATAGACAGACAGACAGACAGACAGACAGACACAGACAGACAGACAGACAGACAGGATAAACTTAAAATAAATTTATTATTAAGGATTATTATTATTATTATAGCAATAATAGCAATAGCATTTATTTCTATACCGCTTATCAACTGAGTGTTATCTAAGCGGTTTACAATGTGTTTTTTAGCTAATTGCCCCCAACAAGCTGGGTACTCATTTTACCGACCTGCAGAAGGATGGAAGGCTGAGTCAACCTTGGAGCCTGGCAGGATCGAACTCACAACCTTGTGGTTGCAGTACTAGCATTTAACCACTGCGCACCAGGGCTCCTATTATTATTATTATTATTATTATTATTATTATTATTATTATTATTATTTATTTGTATCCTGCCTCTCCATATGGATCGAGGCGGCGAACAACTTACAAATAGCATGTATTTCCAAACATTTCTATACATACCCCCAACAAGCTGGGTACTCATTTTACCGACCTGCAGAAGGATGGAAGGCTGAGTCAACCTTGGAGCCCGGCAGGATCGAACTCACAACCTTGTGGTTGCAGTACTAGCATTTAACCACTGCGCCACCAGGGCTCCTATTATTATTATTATTATTATTATTATTATTATTATTATTATTATTATTATTATTATTATTTATTTGTATCCTACCTCTCCATATGGATCGAGGTGGCGAACAACTTACAAATAGCATGTATTTCGATACATTTCTATACATGCCCCCCAACAAGCTGGGTACTCATTTTACCGACCTGCGAAAGGATGGAAGGCTGAGTCAACCTCGGAGCCCGGCAGGATTGAACTCACAACCTTGTGGCTTGCAGTACTGGCATTTAACCACTTCAACTAAGAGAGCCAAGTATGGTGTAGTGGTCTGAGTGTTGATGGAGTCAGGCAGACTAGAATTCAGTTCCCAGTCAGCCATGGAAACCCACCTGGGTGGCCTTGGGCAAGTCACACACTCTCTCAGCCTCAGAGGAACTTAAGGACAAACCTCCACTGAACAAATCTTGTCAGGAAGAGACTACATACAAGGATATTAAAAGAACTGGCAGAAGTCATTTCAGAACTACTCGTAATAACCTTTGAGAATTCTTGGAGAACAGGAGAAGTCCGAGCAGACTGGAGGAGGGCAAATGTCACCATCTTCAAAAAGGGAAAAAAAGAGGACCGAAATAATTGTCGCCCAGTCAGCCTGACATCAATACCAGGAAAGATCTTAGAGCAGATCATTAAACAGTCAGTTTGTAATTACTTAGAAAGCAATGCCATGATCCCTAAAAGTCAACATGGGTTTCTCAAAAATGTGATGCTAGACAAACCTTATCTCTTTTTATGACAGAGTTACAAGCTTGATAGATGAAGGGAATGCTGTGGACGTAGCATATCTTGATTTCAGTAAGGCCTTTGACAAGGTTCCCCATGCAAAGAAGCTAGTAAAATGCAGGCTGGACAGGGCTACTGTTAGGTGGATTTGTAATTGGTTGACTGACCGAACCCAAAAGGTGAAAACTAACAAAATTAATTTCAACAAAGAGAAATGTAAAGTCCTACACCTAGGCAGGAAAAACGGAATGCACAAATATAGGATGGGGGAACACATGGCTGGATAGCAGTACGTGTGAAAGGGATCTAGGAGTCTTGGTAGATCACAAGCTGAACATGAGTCAGCAGTGTGATGCAGCAGCCAAGAAAGCCAACATGATTCTTGGTTGCATCAATAGGAATATGGTGTCTAGATCAAGGGAGGTAATGGTACTCACTCTATTCTGCATTGGTTAGGCCTCATTTGAAATCCTGTGTCCAGTTCTGGGCATCCCAATTCAAGAAGGATGTCAACAAGCTGGAACGTGTCCAGAGGAGGGTGACCAAAATGGTGAAGGGTCTGGAAGCCATGAAGCCCTATGAAGAACACCTTAGGGTGCTGGCTATGTTTAGTCTGCAGAAGAGAAGGTTAAGAGGGGACACAAGAGCCATGTTTAAATATTTGAAGGGACATCATGTCCAGGAGGGAACAAGCTTATTTTCTGCTGCTCCAGAGACTAGGACAAGGAGAAATGGATTCAAGCTGCAGCAAAGGAGATTCCACTTGAACCTCAGGAAGAATTTCCTGATAGAGCAGTTTGACAGTGGAATTGCCTGCTGTCAGAGAACGTGGTGGAGTCTCCTTGCTTGGAGGTTTTCAAACAGAAGCTGGATGGCCATTTGTCAAAGAGATGCTTTGATGGGTGTTCCTGCATAGCAGGGGGTTGGACTGGATGGTCCCTGTGGGCTCTTCCAACTCTATGATCCTATGATTCTAAGAAAACCCTGTGATACGTTTGGCTTAGAGTTGCCATAAATCAGAAATGACTAAGGTATACAACAGGAGGTTCAACCAACAAGAAATTCAACCAATCAAAAGGTCCTCCCACTCCCTCCTCAATATGACATCTCTTCAGCCAGGCAGGAATACACAGTCCAAGCACTCCCCACAGACGGCCACCCAGTCCCTGGCCATTTCCGCACTAGCCTGTTATAGCGCGATGATTCCACTTTCAACGTCCTCTGGAATCCTGGGGCTTGCAGTTTCAGGAGGGGCCGGCCGGCCCCTCCCGAAACTGCAAACCCCAGGATTCCAGAGGATGTTGAAAGTGGAATCATCGCGCTATAACAGGCTAGTGCGGAAATGGCCCCTGTTTAAAAGCCTCCAAAGAAGGAGACTCCACCACACGCCACTGAGACAGTGTATTCCACTATCAAACTGCTCTTACCGCCAGGAAGTAAAAATGCAGTTAAATAGAGTACAAGCAATTATATTCTACTCCCCTTGGCTCATACCTGTTCATCCCCCGCCACTGCAACCGATAGAGTATCTTCCATCATCACATTCTGAGTACGCAGCACCTAAGGTGAATGAAAAAGGTTTCTTTTAGACTTGCAACCATACAAGGACAATCACTGAGTTGTAAGATGGAATGCACTGAAGTTTCTCCCTGTCCAAACCATTTTCAGTGGCCATGCCCCCTGCAACACATCCTATGTTCGCTCCACACAGCCAACTTGCCTTACAGATAAGAGTGGAGAGCATTTGGTCCTCGAGATGGACCACAGCTCCCATCATCCAGAATGGCCAATGGCCAGGGATTGTGTGTGATCCAAAATATCAGGAAAGCCAGAGGTTTCCCCCCAACAAAGCCAAGATGTTACTCTAGACTTAAAAAGAGGCAATGGTAGCATGCTACATTTATTGTTACTGCGGGCATTCAAGTCATTTCTAATTCATTTTCTTGGCCAAATTTCCTCAGAGGGGGGTTTGCTCCTGCTTTCCTCTGAGGCTGAGAGAGTGGGATTTGCCCAACATCATCCAAGGGGTTGAGGATTCAAGCCCTGGTCTCCCAGAGTCATAGTCCAAAACTCAAACCACTATATCTCCGCGCCTTCATTTCATTTCCAACTTACGGCAACCTATCACAGGGTTTTCTTGGAAAGATTTATTCAGACAAGGTTTGCCACTGCTTTCCTCTATGACTACAGGAGAGCCAGCATGGTTGGACTACAGCCCTGGAGACCAGGTTCAATTCCTCACAGACCAACATAGCTGAGAGAGTGTGACTCAGAACCTGGTGATCCACAGACTTCCCTCCTTGGTGATCCCTCATCCAAGGAATAACCAGGCCTGGCCCTGCATAGCTTCCAAAAGAAGAGACGATCAGGTATATTGAAGATGGCAGGTGGCCTGTGTTCCACATGCTACTTCAGGGAGTTGTGTGGCGTTGGTATTTTATGTGGTGAAAACTGTAGGAATTCAGAATTGCAGTCCATCCAGTCAATCTCCTTCAGCTGCAGGAGTAAATGGGGACACAGCATATTGCAAGAGGAGAGTGGAGTAGTGGTTTGTGTATTAGACTACAACTGTGGAGGCCAGGGTTCGATCCCCCACTCGGCCATGTGTTACTCCATTGGAAAAACCCTATCCCGGAGTCTACAATTTTGATATTAAAATATGATTCAATGTGCCTGAGAGGTCACCCGGATGAGCATGTAGGCAGCAACAGTCAAAGATCGAAAACCAGGCCAGGCCAGTAAAATCCCCAGTCACGTAGCCCCAGGAGACCCCAAGATGTGCAAACCCACAATAAACAAAGGGTCCTCAGCCCCTGAGAAGCTGACTTGAGGGGATTAGCGTGTTCGTCCAGTTGAGCAAATATCTTATCAGGTGAGGAACATTTACATGAAGTCCCACCACAACCAAATGCAGCCAAAGATCCTGAGACTTTGGCAACACCTTGTAATCTCATCACCAAAGGAAGTTACCATTGTGGAGCTTCTTTCTCATTGCAACACCCATTGTTCTCCCCGGGAAAGGGTTAGCCCTCCAGGTATTTTTTCCCCTACAAATTGTCCCAGTTTTGGGGAGTTTCTTTGGATCACTCCCGGTCACCCCAGCAGACCGTTTCTCCGTCCATTGAGCGATCCCCTCAGCCCTCTCCGTGCTGAGCCCCACTTCTCCGCTGTTTTTCCTGGACCAAGGACTTCAGGATAAGGTGCAGTATTATCCCAGCTACAGCCCCTTCAATACTCCCCTATCCAGTTTCCTCTCTTTTGCTTCTTAATAGGTCTTGAGTGAGTGTGTGAGTGATTGTGTTGCTGCGTGAGACTTTCATTCAATAAAATCATTTATTGGACATTCTTGTTTGGTTTTTGGCTTGGCCTGACCCTGTAAAAACTGGGTAAAAGACCCCTCTAGGTTACCCTGCCTCTCGCATTGCTATTGCTTATGCTCTGGCTAGTTTCCATTCCCCATCACGTGGAGCACATTGAGGTGTCCCCCAAGGGACCCCAGAAATCAAGGTAACACATGGAAATCCAGTGGGTGACCTTGGGTGCATCACACACTCTCAGCTCTAGAAAACCTCACGATAGGGTTGCCTTAGGGTCACCATAAGTCAGAAATGACTTGAAGGCACACAACAAGAACTATTTCAAAGTTCATTTTAAAGACCTCAGGGAAGGGTGGACGTACTTGTAGTGACGTGGGCAGCCATGGACACCAAGATGTATCTCATAAGACAAGCAGGAACGGCGGCAGATCCCCCGCCAGCTGGCACACGTCCGTCTGATCAGTGGAACGGCCTCCTCCTGCCCGGCTTCAGCAAGAGGAATTCAGAGTTAGGGAACTGAAGGGGGGAAATGGTGCCTACCCATGGGCTGGAATCCTGCATCAGGGCAGTGAGGCATAAATATCCATACCCTCCAACATTTCACAAATGAAAACTGGGACATGTGTGGCCAAGCAACATCAGAATGTGGCCAAGGTGGCCAAAGTTTTCATGACGAGGAGCAAACGAGCTTGGAGAGGCTGCAGCAGCTTCTTTTGTCAAGGGTAAGACTCCACTACTCCTCTCCTTTCCACCATCGAGTGCAAACTACTTTTGTATTTTGAATTCAATTTGCAGCAATGGAAGTAAGTGGAGGACAAAGAGGAGAAATGGGAGAAGGAAAAAGCAACTGGGGCATTTTAAAAGCAGCTGAAAAAGTAGAACAGAGGACTACTTGGGATGGTCCCTGTCAAATTGGGAGAGCTGGAAGGTGTGATCTCTGCCTGTGGAATTATTCATAGAGTGTGCCACAAAATGCTTGTGTTGAATAGCAACATTACACAAATGGATGCACACCTGAATTGCACATGCGTGGCCTGGCACGCACATCTGCAAGCACAATGGCATTGCATGCACAGTTCTGTTTCTGCAGCCTTGAACTAAATGTGGATGTTCTGCTTTGGACAAAAACTCCTGACCACCTCTGTATAGGAACTTGTGCATGTCTGACACATCAACAGGATTCCAACCAATGTTTAGCAGCATCAGAGATACACAGGTGCAGGACACATAATAGACTCTAGGATTTGGGATGGACCCCAAGAGACACCTAGTCCAGCTCCCTGCCAATGATGCCATCAACCCACATTTCCAGCATCTCTGAGAGGTGGCCAGCCAGTTCTGCTTAAACACCTCCAGCAAATGAAAGCTCCCCCACCTTGACACCCATGGCATTCATGTCAGTGAGGAGGCAAGTCTGGTCTGTTTTTTCATCTGGCCTGGGAAAGAGCCCCCCAAGGTGCTCTACGCTATCCACAAAATATGTTGAGACCTTTGGACAGCTCCCTTGAAGCTCAGAGTAAAATGTGCAGTAGGTTCACTGAGAGAGTGTGACTTCCCCAAGGTCTCCCTTCCCCAAGGACACAAATGCTGGACTCCCCAAAGCGCACTCCAACACTCAAACTATTCCACCACACAAGTTGGAGGATACTTACCGATTAATCCCAGCAGAGCCAGCCACAGAAGGAGCCGCAATCCTAAAATGTTCATGATGGATGCTGAACAGATTCCTGATGGGAGATGATGTCCCTGTCCATTCGTCCCAGCCACAGCGACTTTATCCTTTGGGAACAAAGGCGGAGTTGGCACCGGCCTGTCGCATCATGACTCAGATGGGCCTGGAATGAGGTATTAGCTATTATTGTCAGCATTGTGCTCCCTGATCTCAGGGACAGAGTTACTCCAAAACTAATCCTGCTGGATTCAAGTGGTTTACACACACGGTAAACACACATTTAATATGCACATATTTCTGTTTGATTGGAACTGGTGGAACCTGGACTGCGAAGCAAGGAAAGGATCCATTAACTTTAGTCTTTTCCAAGAATAAATGATTTATAACAATTCTGGCTTGGTTCTAGGGTGGGATCCTGGAGTGGATAACAGAACCAAGGTAGATTTTTACAGACCTGTCTTCCTGCAAGACTCTGTATTTCTAAATGAACACATCTTATTTTTTTAAATTCTTGTGATATCTCAGCTTTGTTTCTGCAAAACAACTTACCTTCCAAATGCTTCGGTTTAGCAAGGACAGCCCCAGTTAATCCTCTGCTGTCCCACTTTCTCTGCTCCTTATACAATGTCTTGGTTTCTCTTTCTACCTCCCATTTTACCCCTTTGTTCTCATGTTAATTCAATTGCTCCAGTTCAGTGTCAAAAAGTAGTTTGCTTTCAAGTCAACGTCAGGTCAGTTTGAACTGAGCTAACTCAGATGAAGACAGAAGAATTGATTGAGTCTTCCCAGTAGTCTCATTTTGTGTGTGTGTGTGTGTGTGTGTGGCCATTTCCGCACGAGACTGTTATAGCGGGATGATTCCACTTTCAACCTCTTATGGAATCCTGGGGTTTGCAGTTTCGGGAGGGGCTGGCCAGCCCCTCCCAAAACTGCAAACCCCAGGATTCCATAGGAGGTCGAAAGTGGAATCATCCCGCTATAATAGACTCGTGCGGAAATGGCCTGTGTGTGTGTGGTGTGTGTGTGTGTGTGTGTGTATGTTTTCAGGCTTTCCTTAAAATATCTCAAAAACTCAGTATATAAACTTCCAGGGTTTTTCTACTCACATGTTCTTCCCCACTAATGCCCTTTGCCCTTTTGTTGCTTGACCATACCCTTTTGTCTACACTATCGTATTGCTTGGCCACATGTGTCCCAGTTCTTATCTGTGAAATATTGGAGGGAACAGCATGGTATAGTGTTTTGAGCATTGGACTATGGTTCTGAAGACCAAGGTTTGATTCCCCTCTCAGCAAATGGAAATCCACTGGATGACCTTGGGCACATCACACACTCTCAGCCCCAGAAAATTCCATAATAGCTTTACCTTAGGGTTGCCGTAAGTCGGAAATGATTTCAAAAGCACTCAAGAACAAAAATGACACAAAAATAATAACAATAATAATTCAGGAATAGATAAACTTCAACCTGGAATCTGAGAATCATAGAGTTGGAGGAGACCACAAGGGTCTTGAAGTCAATTCAGATGGCCATCCAGCCTCTTGTTTAAAAACCTCCAAAGACTCCACCACTGTCCCAGGCAGCAGCGGATTCCACTGTCAAACTACTCTTACTATCAGGAAGTTCTTCCTAATCTTTAGGTAGAATCTCTTTTCCTGCAGTTTGAAGCCATTGCTCCATGTCCTAATCTTTGGAGCAGCAGAAAATAGGCTTGCTCCATCCTCCACATGACATTCCTTCAAATATCTAAACATGGCTATCATGTCCCCTCTTAACCTTCTCATCTGCAGACTAAACATATCCAGCTCCCTAAGATGCTCCTCACAGGGCTTCAGGGCTTCCAGACCCTTCACCATTTTGGTCGCCCTCCTCTGGACATGTTCCAGCTTGTCCTTCCTGAACTGTGGTGCCCAGAACTGGACACAACATCCCTGATGCTGGACTAGAACACCCACCATCCTCACTCATTGGCCCTGCTGGCTGGAGGTGACAGAAAATGGAGTCCAGCAACTTCTGGAAGGCCATCAGTTCTGCATCCTTAAGAAATAATTTGCAGAGTTTTGATATGGAATGCAAAACTCTATAGATTTACCCAGAAGCAAGCTCTACTACATTCAATGAGATGCACTCACTTGTAAGTGTGTTCACAATGTAGCCTTATTTTCCAAAATAAAATAATATACTCCCTTTGGCACCTCAGTTTTCCTCTTCTGGTTCACTTTGCCATACATTCTGCATCTTCTGAATTTAGCTAGGAATTTCTAAAAATCCTATGGTTGGAGGCTAGCAAATAAGTCATCAATGGGAGCTTCAACCATCTTTCTGTGAAAACTGCTCTAAACTCAGATCACTGATGGTGCGCTTTTCCTGATGGTCTCAGTTGCAATCTTCCTTCACTGCAAACAAAGCCGGAAAAAGTTACTTGGAAAAGACTGCAGCTTCCAGATTCCCCCAACCAGCTATGGAGGTTGTAGTCCAGAAAAGTACTTTTCCCAGTACATCTGTTACCCTGTATGTTGAGGGTCCCGGGAGGGGCGCCCAAATTACCAAATAAAACACAAGATGGGGAAAATTTAGAGCAGGACAAAGGCATTGGAAAAGGTCAGGTTTTACATGATGAGCTTAGCGCTGGATATCAATAGTATGGCAAGTATGCAAATGGCCCAACATAAAGGAATGGCTTGGCACTCGGCCGGGCGTCTTTGTGTAAAGTCGCACTGAGCAAGGTGGTTTGCAAGAAGGAGTGGTCCCTAAAGTATTGGAGAGGCATTAAGTTGCCTGCCTAAATGAAGTTTGGAATGTACAACCATTAACGCCGCGCCTATTACGTGCTCGTCCGGTGGCCCTTGCAAACACGTGGAGAAGGGTGGCAGAGAAAGGTCACACAGAGGCCACAGTATTTGATATCAAGAGATATCTAGTGCTCTCACCAGACATATCATAACCATGGTAACAATCAGCCTCCAGGTGTATTGGGTTACAACTCCCATAGTTGGCTGGGGATTATGGGAGTTGTACTCAACGCGTTTGGAAGGCCTTAGATTGGGAAAGGCTGATCTATCTGGTCAGTAGCCATTTCTCTGGACTGTTCGTACATAAGTCTTTTCCATAGCAATTATAGGACCTGCAATTATAGAATCATGTGTTGGAAGAGATCCCAAGGGCCTTCCATCCAACCCCCTTCTGCCATGCAAGAAGACACAAGCAAAACCCTCCTGGTAGGCGGCCATCCAGTCTCTGCTTAAAAACCTCCAAAGAAAGAGATGCCACCATACTCCCAGGCAGCAGCAGAGTCCACTGTTTCACAGTTCTTACAGTAAGAAATGTTTAAGTGGAATCTCTTGTCTTGTAATTGTTGACCCCACTGTCAACAATTTCTGCATACAAAGCCTTGTGTGCTACCATCAATTTTCCCTAGTCAAGTTGGTCAGTCCTTGGCCCCAGGAAGGACTCCGGGCTCCAGTCTCTTTGCAGTGCCCTGCCTCCTCTGCTTATGTGCTGATGGCATCTAATCATGCGTGAGCCCTTCAACCAAAGGAGAAGAAAATGCAATGAATCAGCAACACGCATGGCTTTGTCTCTCCTCATTTGTCCTTGGGTTATGAATCTCATGTGATCTTCCCTTGGTGTTGCTTCCCAGCTGGGGCTACATTCATTATCACAGGCTTTTACAAGAGTAGACGTCATTCATTCACAAACAGGGTGTGTGAACTGTGACTGGGGTCATTAAATGGCAGTTGCCTTTCCAGGAAGGGTACTGTCAGGAGAAATGAATGGCAGCTATTGTCATTCTGGGTTTGGCCTATGGTTGCCAGCTTTCGGGGCAGGGAGGGGGATTGTAGTTTCAGGGAACTTCTGTGTTCCTTCCAGAACGTATCGGTGATACATAATTGTAAGCTTGCATCCTGTCTGTGACATATTTTTATGTAAGCAGCCCCATGCATGCAGTGTGAATTATACTCCACAACATAATGGATGCATTATGCTCACAGTGGCAGAAGCAAAGTTTTGCATATTACAACATTGTGTATTGCAGATGTGCATTGTGCATTTTACATTGCTGACTGTGATTGCACATTGCACAACGGCACCCAGTCATTCACACGCTGCCCAGTGTTGATATTCTGCATTTTGAATTGTGACCAGAAATGGACAAGTAGATGATGGAGCTGAATTAGATGTTTCTTATAACCATCCAAACATCCAAAATGGTGCTAGAGTTGGAACAGATTAAGGAAAAGGGGCAGGGGTGGGGGAAGACATGAACATCTGTGAGGGGGAAAAAACTGAACATCTGCCTGTCGTGCGTTTTGAAAGTGGAGATCCTTGTACACAATTGAAGTGCGCTATTTCTCCTTAACCAAAGCAAATAAATATTCAACACAGAGTCTTACCCACTCAATTCGGTTTCCGAATCTTCTCCACCAGATGGCACCACAGCCATGAGTCTTTGGACCCCAAGGAGCACCGTCTGCAATGCTGAAGGGTTTTATTTGCATAGAAATTAATTCAGAGGCTTTGCACTATCAATAAAAACCTCCTTCGTCTGCAAGCATTAAATTCCTGTATCTATCCCCCAGGAACACCAAGGACAGACATACAGCACAGAGTGGAGTTTGCAGCATTGTGGAACAAGGCCAGAGACTGCCAGGCAATTCTGGAGTTTGCTGTGCAGAAGTCTAGCATTCCAAGCATACACTGATTTTCATGTGTGAAACGTGGTTGAGCCTTGTTCTGCCCCTTCCCAGTTGCTGGCTCATTCAGAAGCCAAGTTTCTCTGGACCCTGGCCCATTCAAAATTCTGCCAGCCTGCCTTTGCTCTCTGGTTGGGAAACTCACAAAGGACAGGACAACTTGCCGAGTGAGGAAACCGTCCTCAAAAGCAATCCAGTTTTTGCCTTTTTGCTAGAAACTCTTCTCCTCAGCCACTTCCCTTCAGAGGCCAAGATCCAGCCTCATCTCAGCATGGTGTAAATTCAATTCTTCATTTTAAGAAAGAAGTAGACAAGCTGGAGCAAGCTCAGAGGATGATAAGAGACTGTGCTATTATTCCACTTTCAGCATCCTATGGAATCCTGGGGTTTGCAGTTCAGGGAGGGGCCTCGGGCCTCAGGCCCCTCCCTGAACTGCAAACCCCAGGATTCCATAGGATGTTGAAAGTGGAATAATAGCACTATAACAATGTAGTGCGGAAATAGCCTTAGAGATGTGGTGAAGTCTCCTATTTTCAGAAAGAGGCTGGACTTCTGGGCCTTCTGGGGATGCTCTATCTGGAGTTCCTGCATTAAGTGGGGGGTTGAATCCCATGACCTATAGAGTCCCTTTCAGCTCTGTCAGACAGCTCTTACCATCAGGAAGTTCTTCCTAATGTGTAGGTGGAATTTCTTTTCCTGTAGTTTGGAGCCATTGCTCTGTGTCAGTCTGTGGAACAGCAGGAAACAGGATTGCCCCATCTTCCCCATGGCACCCTTTCAAATATTGAAATGTGGCTTTCATGTCGCCTCTGAACCTTCTCTTCTCCAGGCTAAACATACCCATCTCCCTAAGCTACTCCTCATAGCGCTCCATGGTTTCTCGGCCTTTTATCATTTTGGTTGCCCTCCTCTGGACACATTCCAGCTTCTCAATATCCTTCCTGAACTGTGCTGCACCTGTATTCCAGGTGAGGTCTATCTAACCAAAACAGAATAGAATGATGCCATCACTTTCCTTGACCTACACGCTAGACTCCGATGGACGCAACCCAGAATCACAGTGGCTTGTTTAGCTGCTGCCTCACCCTGTTGACTCATGTTCAGCTTGTGGTCTATTAAGACTTTTGACTTCCTCTCTCCAGATGCTGCTAAATGTATTCTAAATGCAATACATTTAATTTGCATTGCATCATTTAATTGCATTTTAGCACTGGTATCGTTTTAGTGGTGTCAGTTTTCGTCTGTACTTGTTCTAATTTTGCATGAAGTCTCAGTGAAGGATATAAAGATGAATAGGAGTTGTTGTTGCTGTTGTTGTTGTTGTTGATGTTTGTTGTGATGATGATGATGATGATGATGATGATGATGATATCTGGTTTGGGATGATGGGAAGTGGTCACGCAGTGCAATCTGGAGGGTGCCACGTTGGGTGAGATGACCCTCCAGCTTCCAATACAGCTTGCATAAATTATTGACCCTGGTGTAGAAGTTGGGGAAGTTTCTTTCTCTGGACCTCGACTCCAAGAACGCCCCTGGGAACGGGGATGTGAAAAAGTAACGTCCCAAACCTCTGACCCAGAGCCTAGCCTACTATCTTTGCTTTCCCCTCCCTTCTCCCTTCCCCACACCCTTTGGATAGATCACCGAAATCCGGCGGGGGCCAGTGGGAAAGCGCAGAGCGAAGAAGGCTGGAGCGTTTGGAGAGAGAAAGACAAAAATCCAGCCTGAATTTCCCCCCCCGCCTCAAACGGCCCCTTTCCCATCTGGTTTCCATCTGGGCGCATTTTCTTTTTTGCTGCTGCTGCTGCGAAAGCTCCCCGTCGTCGGTCGGCGGGGTTTTCCAAGCGCTGGGGCGCAAATCCAAAAAGCGCAGCCAGGGGTGCGCTTCCACTAAAAGCCTTCCTTGGCTCCAAGTCTTTGGGCGGGTCTGGGCCCGGGAAGAGGCGGCCAAGGACCGAGGGAGGGCGGGCAGGCTCTCCTCCGGGGAAGATGCTGGTGGTCCCAGGTGGCCCTCCTCCTGAGCATCCTGCCCTGGGCGCGCGCGGACACCTACACCTCCATGCTGAGCATCCACCGGGCGCTGGAGACGGAGCGCGACCTCCTCCGCAGCCTGCGCGCCTACCTGGAGGACGAGGCCAGGCGGCTCCAGGACCTCCGCAGGTGAGGCTGGGCGGGCTGGGAGGGAACGCCATCCTTCCACAACGGCGAGTCGTTGCCCAAGGCGTGGGATAAGCAAAAGTTGACTCATTCTAGACGGGAAAGAAATCGTGGTTTCTCATGAGTTCCCAACGTTTCCTTTGCAGTGATTCTCAACTTTTGGTTCTGCAGCTGGTTTATTTTTTTATTTATTTATTTACTTGTATCCCGCCTCTCCATATGGATTGAGGCTGCGAACAACTTACAAATAGCATGTATTTCAAGACATTTCTATACATGCCCCCAACAAGCTGGGTACTCATTTTACCGACCTGCGGAAGGATGGAAGGCTGAGTCAACCTTGGAGCCCAGCAGGATCGAACTCACAACCTTGTGGCTGCAGTACTGGCATTTAACCACTGCGCCACCAGGGCTAGTTCCCAGAATTCCTGACAATTAGTTCTTCTGGATGAGACTTCTGGGACTTCCCAGCCTGAAACATCTTAAAGATCCCAGGTTGAGAATCACTGCTTTAAAGGCATTTCAGAGACAAGGATTTTTCCAGTTCGACTTGAAGTTGGAAAGGATTGCCGCTGGCCCTCCGCATTCACTAGGGTGGCACAGGACCCTCGCAAAAGGGGGGACGTGGCAAATATCAATAAGGATGTGTGTGTCTGTGAGAAGGGGGCTGAAGGCTGATGGGGAGAATGGGCCCCCAGGTCCAAATCAGGGCCATTTCTGCAGGACAGTCTTATAGCGCCATGATTGCACTTTCAACCTCCTAGGGAATCCTGGGGTTTGCAGTTCCAGGAGGGGCCAGCCAGCCCCTCCCGAAACTGCAGACCCCAGGATTCCCTAGGAGGTTGAAAGTGGAATCATCGCTCTATAAGAGTGTTGTGCAGAAAAGGCCAGAGACAAGGATTTTTCCAGTTCGACTTGAAGTTGGAAAGGATCACCGCTGGCCCTCCACGTTCACTAGGGTTAGGGGCACAGGACCCTCGCAAAAGGGGGGACATGGCAAATATCAATAAGGATGTGTGTGTCTGTGAGAAGGGGGCTGAGGGCTGATGGGGAGAATGGGCCCCCAGGTCCAAACCATTTCCGCACGACACTCTTATAGCACGATGATTGTACTTTCAACCTCCTATGGAATCCTTGGGTTTGCAGTTTCGGAAAGGGCCGGCCAGCCCCTCCCGAAACTGCAAACCCCAGGATTCCCTAGGAGGTTGAAAGTGGAATCATCGCACTATAAGAGTGTCATGCAGAAAAGCCCAGAGGCAAGAGCTTTTTTTTCCAGTTGGGGATGATGGGGAAGAAATGGGGGCGCCCTATGGTCCCAAACCACTTCCGCACGACACTCTTATAGCACGATGATTGCACTTTCAACCTCGTATGGAATCCTGGGGTTTGCAGTTCCACTACACTACAGGTTTTAGTCTCAGCTGTAAAAGAGCCATACAAGATACTGCATGTATTTTGGGGATAAGTTGGTTCGGCCCCCCATGACAGTTCTAAGGCCATTTCCGCACTAGCCTGTTATAGCACTATGATTCCACTTTTAACATCCTCTGGAGTCCTGGGGTTTGCAGTTTTGGGAGGGGCCGGCCGGTCTTAGTCTGTTGCAACAGAAGCAAAAATATCTGTGGCACCTTAATGAGTAACTGCCGGAACTGCAAACCCCAGGATTCCATAGGAGGTTGAAAGTGCAATCATCACGCTATAAGAGTGTCGTGTGGAAATGTTCCAGGTCAGGAAAGGAGAGGGAAAGGGGATAGCTTGGCATGGTGGCCTTATGCTTCCTCTCTCTTGCCCACCTCCTCCTTTGGGTGTCGGGGGGCATCAGAAGAGGGTTTGTGGTGCGGAGAAATTGTGCTGCGATGCATCCTTAGCTGGCCTGGCCTGGCTGGTGGAGGAGGAGGGGAAGCAGAGGTAGGTTTTTAAAGGATTGCAGGGCTTGATCAGAGCAACCCAGAGGGAAGATTCCTCCAGAAAAGAAGCACCTGAGGCAGGGAAGGGGCAAGGATTGGAGAAACTTGCAAATGATCAAATCCGTGAAAGTCAAACCCCCAAATGTGGAGAGCCAACTGTATATTGATATATTTCAAATCTCTGTGATCATGTAAATAGAAGACCATATACCTCCCTTATATTCAACTAAAAATGACTATGTCTGAAAGAACAATTTTTAGGATACATACCTAAAGAGAGAAGCAACTGACAGATCTTAGAATGATAGAATCCTGGGGGTGGAAGAGACCACAAAGGCCATCCAGTCCAACCCCATTCTGCCATGCAAGAATACACCTCAAAGCCCTCCCTTTGACAGATGGCCATCCAGCCTCTGCTTAAAAACAGCCTCCAAAGAAGAAGACTCACCACACTCCACTGGGGCAGCCGCAGATTCCACTGTCGAACTGCTCCTACTGCAAGGAAGTTCTTCTTAATGCTTATGTAGAATATCTTTTCCTTTTTATATATATGTGTGTGTGTGTGTGTGTGTGTTTATTAATGTAAAACATCTTACAAAACAAAAAAGTTTAAATATTTGTTTAAATATTTGAAGGGATGCCATGTGGAGGAGGGAGAGGGCTTGTTTTCTGCTGCTCCGGAGACCAGGACAAGGAGCAATGGATTCAAGCTGCAGGAAGGGAGATTCCCCTGAACCTCAGGAAGAACTTCCTGACAGTCAGGGCTGTCCAGCAGTGGAATCTGCTGCCTCGGAGTGTCATGGAGTCTCCTTCTTTGGAGGTTTTTAAGCAGAGGCTGGATGGCCATCTGTCGGGAGTGCTTTGAGGGTGTTCCTGCAAGGCAGGGGGTTGGACTGGATGGCCCCTGGGGTCTCTTCCAACTCTACATTTCTATGATTCTATGATTCTATGAAAGTTATACACACCATATCGTAATAGTACACCCAACATTTAACAAACCACTCATATACATACAGTATTTCTTTCTTTTTTGCCCCCTCCATCTCCCCTTCCCAGCCAGGGAACGGTGTAGCTTATTAGTTTCCTTTTTTTCTCATCTGGAAAATCATTTTAACTGCTTCCTTTACTTTTTCATACTCTTCACTTTCCTGAACAAACTCAATCATTAATCTCCAATTACTATACCAGACCTCCTCTTTTCTTTGACCAAAATATACCCTTCTTTTTTCCATTATATAATCAAACATCATATATTCTGATATGTAGGTGGAATATCTTTTCCTTAAGTTTGAAGCCATTGCTCCATGTCCTAGTCTCTGGAGCAGCAGAAAACCGGCTTGCTCCATCCTCCATATGACATCCCTTCATAGATTTAAACATGGCTACTATCAGGTCACCTCTGAACTTTCTCTTCTTGAGGCTAAACATTCCCAGCTCCATAAGCTACTTCTCATAAAACACAGTCTCCAAATCTTTTACCATTTTAGTTGCTCTCCTCTGGAAACATTCATACCACTCTTAAGGCTGTTTTTGTGACCCTTAAACCTCTCTCCCTCTTTTGAAGGGATGCCATGTAGAGGAGGAAGTGGGCTTGTTTTCTGCTGCTCCAGAGACCAGGACAAGGAGCAATGGATTCAAGCTGCAGGAAAGGAGATTCCACCTGAACCTCAGGAAGAGCTTCCTGACGGTCAGGGCTGTCCGGCAGTGGAATTGGCTGCCTCGGAGTGTAGTGGAGTCTCCTTCCTTGGAGGTTTTTAAGCAGAGGCTGGATGGCCATCTGTTGGGAGTGCTTTGGGGATGTTCCTGCAAGGCAGGGGGTTGGACTGGATGGCCCCTGGGGTCTCTTCCAACTCTACATTTCTATGATTCTATGATTCCTCTCCATTGTCCTTTTGCTGCCCCTCAAAGAAGAAAGAATGAATTGCTTCTCCTCGGGTTGCAGCCTTTGAATCTGCGCTACGGAAAGTACCCAGGAAGGAAACTGTGGCCATTTCTGCACGAGGTCAATGCGTTGTAGTAGCATCAAATTCTTACCCTCCCATCGGCATGTTGTAGCATTTTAGCATTGTAGTTTTCCTCATGGTTCTGCTTATTTTCAGCTCCTAGCATGGCAGTGGCACAGCTTGGAGTGTGTGGAGAGGGGGCAGGAGGGGGCAGGGCTATAGCATGAGGGGCATGGCCACTGTGTGCAAGGGCATGGCTGCAGTGCGTTGGAGCATGGCCAGGGGGCGTGGGGGCGTGACTACAGGCCGGGACGCCCCAGAAACATTGCCGCCTGGGGCGAATCGCCCCCTTCTCCATGTCCCTACGCAACTGTAGCACGGTTCACTGTGATGAGAAATTGCTGTTTGTAACAACCAGAAAAACTCTGATATAAATCTCCCAAACCGGTTCTGCATCATTTTTTGCCTACATGCAGATGTGTATCATCAATTCACAGCATGGAAGTGGCCAGCTATGGGCGTTCCCAGGCTGCCCCTCCTGTCATTTCCGTCCCTGTCTCTCTCTGCCCATCAAAGGACAGACTGCCATCATTATTGTCTTCATGTATTAAAGGGACGGCAGGAAAAGAGTGGATGTGGTAATGAACCATTAAGATGTGTTTTTTCCATGTATCAACAAACATACATACCTACACACAAACATAGCAACACAGAAATGTGTTTAAAATGTGTTTAAAAAACAACAACAGACCAATCAGTGATGGCAGGGGTGGGGCGAGGAAGGGAGAAGGGAGTAGCCAAGGACTTGCTGTTGCAGATGCAGCAACCACTGTTCTCAACTTTAATACGGTGTAAATCGGAGGCGGTGGAGACAGCACAGTTTCTGAACTGGAGTATAAAACACCGCTCTTGACACATGGTGAACTGTTCCTCCCCTCTCGTGCAGAAATGGCCTTTGTTTGACACAAGAGAGTCTTCAAGCAAAGTCACAGTTACACAGTTGTTACTTACAGCCATGGTCATCACTGATACCTGAAAGCATGCCTGTACCATAAATACTTCCCTACAGTACTTGGATAGAGGTCTTCCCACTCCATGTTTTTAGGGATAGGCTGAACCACAGCAGTGGGGAGGGGCACCCCAGTAACTATGTTCCTCAGATGATTACTCCTCTTTACTGGGGCTATCAGCTGTAACCACTGCATTCCTATGCACTGCTTAAGGCAGTCTACCACCTAGTGACTACAGGTGGTACTACAAGCTTCAAGCTCAGTGACATTCAAGTTGGAAAAAAGAAACCTGAATACTGCTCAGGCGTACATACCAGGTTCCCCTTAAGATACATATCTTAATATAAATGTGTAACTGTATTCCTCAGATGATTACTCCCCTTTACTGGGGCTTTCAGCTGTAACCACTGCATTCCTATGCACTGCTTAAGGAAGTCTACCACCTAGTGACTGCAGATGGTACTACAAGCTTCAAGCTCAGTGACATTCAAGTTGGAAAAAAGAAACCCGAATACTACTCAGGTGTACATACCAGGTTCCCCTTAAGATACATATGTTAATATAAATGTGTTTAAATGTTTTTAACTGTTTAAATCATGCCTTTTATAAAATTATTGCTTAGTTCTTTTTAAACTTTTGTAAATCAATATTTTAGCTTGATCTATTTAAATTATTATAAGCCACTTTGAATCCCATCTTGGGAGAAAAGCAGGATATAAATTCAATAAATACATAAATACATGAATAAAATATAGCATGCTAGGTTTCTGAGGTTTCATGGTCCTGGAGTTATGGCTCTGACAAACAGATACACACATACTTCTTCTTATATACAAGATGGATCGAAAGCTTGGCTTCATGTCAGACAGCTTCACACATGTTGCTTTGTGCAGGACATGCATGACAGCTAGTATTTTTTAATGGCTGAGGATGGTGGGAGCTGTAGTCCAATACGGCTGGATAGTACCAAGTTGGAGAAGAGTGTGTTAGGATATCATTTCCCTCCATGACCAGACCTCCTTGTGGAGGAGACTCAACAGGCAGCTGATGGCAGTCGAGTCCAGTCCTGCTTTGCTTCAGCAGGCCAGGTTGAGTTTAGAAGAAGAAGAGGAGCTGGTGGAGGAACCTCCCAGACCCAGAGAAAAGCAGAGGCTCAGGCATCTGGCTCAGGCGATTCCCTGGAGATGAAGTGAGAGGTTGCAACCAAGGCATTGAGAAGAGCACAACTGTGGAATGCTCTCCCCAAATTCTGCAGGCGATCAGGGCATTGGCTGAACGTGCTGCCTGGACAAGGAGATGACATTCATTAGCCACCTTACTGAATGCAACTTCAGTCTTCCTCTCAACAGCTTGGCTTGTGCCTCAAACAAATTTTTGGACCCTTGGATTATTTAACAAGTCAGCTACCACAGGTCCCTGGAAACCTATCTCTGATTTATGGCTTTCTGGACCCTGGATTATTTTGACACTGGATACCTCTCGCTTCCATGGCTTCTGACCTGGGAATCCTGAATCTTGTCTGAAGTTGAGAGCAGGTCACAGGGGAAGTTCTCCATTCAGACCTAAGCTAGAAGAAGATTTTGAACAGATGTCCTGCAGGAAGCAGAGTCTGAGACTCAGTCGTAGGACTGCCAGGTTAAAATACAGATCAGGGCTCCTGCACTTTGGATGATTGTCCAGAAGTGGATGTTTCAACAGGTGACAAGCAGCACCTGCTGAAGTTCCCAATTCTACACAATTAAAGCTGCAGGAGACCCATCCTGGTTTTCACTTGTCAACACTAGTTAAATGCATGACACCCAATAAAGGAGGTAACTCTTCTTGAAGGAAGCAATGAGTAATCTTAGTAATTTTCTTCCTGCTAAGAGAATATAATAATAATAATAATAATAATAATAATAATAATAATAATAATTATTATTATTATTATTATTATTATTATTATTATTATTAATATCCCACCTCTCCCAATGGATCAAGGCGGCATTACAACAGTATATAAATACATTAAAAACACTAAAATGTAACCCATCCTCCCCACCCACCAACCCTTCTAACCCCCTTTGAAAAGTCAAGACTGATCTCTTCCAACAGGCTTTCCAAGACTAGTAGTTCCACTGCCTCCCACCAATTGTCCTGCTGTTCTTTTAATAGTTAATTAATTGTTAATTGTTATGTGTTTTAGGGGGTTGGTTTTAGCTGGGTTGGTGGGTGGGGAGGATTGGGTATGTTTTTGATGTCTTTGAATGCATTTTAATGAATAATATATTTCATGCTGTTTGCCGCCTCGATCCATGTGGAGAGGTGGGATACAAATAAAATTTATAATAATAATAATAATAATAATAATAATAATAATATTATTATTATTATTATTATTATTATTATTATTATTATTATTGTGCAGTTTTCATTAAAAGAGCTTTCAACAATAGCCTATCAATAGCCGAAAGCCTCTTTTTGCTTCCTGCAGGCCAAAAAGGAGCAGGGGAAATGCTCTTCTCATCTGACCTATATAAATGTGAAAACTTATTGTTGCTGGTGGTGTTGTTACTCCCAAAGTCACCGGCCACTATGCTGACTAGAAATTGTAGTTTGTTACCCTGAGAGGTGGGGGACCATGGGATCCACTCTCTATGTTTCCTTAATTTGGGCAACTATACTAAGGATAGGAGAGGAAGGTAACAGCTGATCTTTTCACCTAAGTGTACCAGTATAACCGTAAAGGATCCAGTTAAAAGTTAACGGAGTATTTTATTTGGGAATTAGCAACACACGGAAGTAAGCTATAATAAGCCACCAGGCTATCAAAAAAGGCAGGAAATGTTAGATAGACAGATTAGGTAAGAGGTGATGTTCCACCCTAAGCAGAAGTTGAAGCAGAGAAGCTCAGACAATGTGTAAGGGTACAAAGTTGCACTGTAATGTGCCCAATGTACTACAATTTTCTGGGCCAAAAGGTAGGGTTTATATACTCTATTTCCTACCCTGAAAGGAGTATGTAGACAGAGATGTAATGGCTTTCCCACAGAACTACAAAGGGTCTGAATGGCTCATTGCCTTAACTCTAGGTGGCAAAACATTTAAAGGGAGTCATTTACAGTTCTTAATGTTTGGCCCATTTCCACTAGCCTGTTACTACGCATCTGATTCACTTTCAACATCCTATGGAACCTGGGGTTTGCGTTTGGGAAGGAACCAGCCGGCCCCTCCCGAAACTGCAAACCCTAGGTTTTTAGGATGTTGAAAGTGGAATCAAACGCATATAAACAGGCTATCCCAAAGGACCTTGGCAGGAAGGCGGTGTAGGAAGATTCTGCAGGGTGAGATTAAGGGAGGTCCCTGATTGCTCCACCTGTGCAGTTTTGGCTTCCATTGTATTTGAGTGTGCACAGAGCCTGAGGTGTTGGGAAAAGGGTTAACATAAACCCATTAGTATCAAGGTTTTCTGCCAATCTCCCTAAACTTTTGACCTGACCATATCTAAGGATGTGCTGGTCTGTCCAGCATGCCCTCAATCGTGTTTTCCAGCCATAAATATGTTCAATCATGAAATTAATCCTGCAGAATGGGGGTGTAGGGTATTAACAAGTTCAAGGAAAATGTCTTTTCCTCACTGTTCCTCTAGCTATAGATTCAGAGTAACAAATTCAAAATGACCTGGATAGGTTGGAGAGCTGGGCCAAGGCGAACAAAATGAAATTCAACAGAGAGAAGTGTAGGTCTACTTAGGTGAAAATGAATGCAGAAATATAGGATGGGGACACGTGCTGGATAGCAGTACGTGTGAAGGGATCTAGGATCTTCATAGACCACAAGCGGAACATGAGCCAGCAGTGTGATGCGGCAGCCAAGAAAGCCAATCAATCTCGGCTGCATCCATAGGAGTCTGGTGTTAGATCGAGGAGGTACTGGTACCATTCTACTCTGCTTTGGTTAAATCCATCTTGAATACTGTGTCCAGTTCTGGGCACCCCAATTCAAGAAGGACACGGTCAAGCTGGAGCAGGTCCAGAGGAGGGCGACCAAAATGCTGAGGGGCCTGGAAACCATGAAGCCCTGTGAGGATAGACTTAGAGAGCTGGGTATGTTTAGACTGCAGAAGAGAAGGTTAAGAGGGGACATGATAGCCATGTTTAAATATTTGAAGGGATGCCACGTAGAGGAAGGAGAGGGCTTGTTTTCTGCTGCTCCAGAGACCAGGACAAGGAGCAATGGATTCAAGCTGCAGGAAAGGAGATTCCACCTGAACCTCAGGAAGAACTTCCTGACGGTCAGGGCTGTCCGGCAGTGGAATATGCTGCCTCGGAGTGTAGTGGAGTCTCCTTCCTTGGAGGTTTTTAAGCAGAGGCTGGATGTCCATCTGTCAGGAGTGCTTTGAGGGTGTTTCTGCGTGGCAGGGGGTTGGACTGGATGGCCCCTGGGGTCTCTTCCAACTCTACATTTCTATGATTCTATGATTCTATGATTCTATGATTCTAACAAAAAGCCAGTTCTAAGAGACACCCAAATTTCGCCACCCAAGGCAGCTCCCATACCCAGCTCTCACTTCACGCCAGCCATAACAATGATCAGCTTCTGATAGGTTGCAAGGCATCCCTGCTGTGATAACAGGTGGAAAAGAGAGAGGAATACAACATTAATCTACCAGTAGCTGCACGTGTATCTGAATGTGTATTCTTTGCAAACTGGCTGGAATGTATTTAAGCAATGCTAAGGTACTAGATATCCCATACAAAAGGAACTGCCTTCTGCTACAAGGAATCTAATGGATCCCTTGCTTTGGAGCTGATGGATGGGAGAGAGTGGTAAAGGCTAGAAAGTGAAAGTGAGAAATATTCAGGTGCAAGGATGTTAAGCGAACTGGGTGGTATGGAGATAGCTGGGAAAGACCGATAGACAGGTCAAAGAAAAGTCCAAGCACCAATCTGGGAAAGTAACAGGCAGGATGGGCCATGCTGCGCTAACCAGTTGAGGTTTTGCACACTTGAATTTCTATTGATAACCTGTAAAAGATGTATGCTGCCTATACTAATCAGTTTCAGCAACTTTTATGGAAGTGTGTTGTTGTTGCTCATATTAATCCATGGAATAAAGGCTACTGTGAACTTCAGAGTGCTTTTGTGGATTGTGAGCTATCAGATACACGACCGTTTCAAACCTTCTCCTCTTATCAAAGGGCTTTGCCATGCTCTCCAGGAGAGAAAGCCCCCGGAATCAACTCTACTCCACAAAACTTGCTGCTCTGGATTATGCAATTGGCCCAGGAATGCTGCAATTTGAAACAATTTCCCTGCTCTTTTGTGGGTGAATTTATTGTCTGCGTCATATATAATGCAAACCATAAGTTGCTGCTGAAAAGGGAAATTATTACAGGCCCACCACTGTAAAAACAACCACATCCCAGCCCGATGCACGTGGCCAGACAGAAATGGCCTTTTGGATAACGAAAATAATTTGCACTTCAGCAACTCTTTGGTTGGGATGTTGCCTGGCTTAAGACACAGGTTTTATAGACTGGCATAAGCAAAAGTAGCTGAAACTACAAAGCTCCTTCATCGTAGCTCTCTCTGCTGATGCAGAATCCTAGCTGTTAATTCCTATTTCCAGTAGGAAGCATTGAGTCGGAAGTTATGAAGAGAGGCATTGGATCCAGGATGGGGAAAATGCAGATCACCAACTGTCTGCACCACGGAATTCCATTTTGCAGCCCTCCAAAGCTCCCAAAGCTTCCAGATCCACCAAACTACATACATATATATGTATGTATGTAAAGATTCCAGATGATTTTTCATCCCCAAATGTGAAAGATGACTCAAAACTGCTGCAAAACGTGGTGGTTTTGCCAAACACACACCCAAGCCCTCCACGTGGCTTGAAACCCATCCACTCCTCCCAGCTTTCAAAATCAACAGAAGATCAGTTGAAAATGAAACCAGATTAACATGTGACATCATTTTTGGTTGCACCAGACACACCAATGTGGCCCCTCAGGAGTATGGAAGGTTAAAAATTCTTAGAATCATAGAGCTGGAAGAGACCATAAGGGCTATCCAGATCACACTCCAAGGCAGGATATTCTGCTGTTGAACTGCTCTTACTGTCAGGAAGTTCCTCTTAATGTTTAGGTGGAATCTCTTTTCCTAGCTTGAAGCCATTGCTCCATGTCCTAGTCTCTGGGGCAGCAGAAAACAAGCCTTCCCCATCTTCCATATGACAGCCATTCAAATATTTAACCATAGCTGTCAAGTCCCTCTTAACCTTCTCTTCCCAAGGCCAAATATCTCCAGTTCCTTTAGACACAGCACTGTGGCCTCTCGGAGGAGCAGAGCGTGAAAAATCCATAGAGTAGGAAGAGACCGCAAGGATCAGCCACTCCACACTCTCAGGCAGCATATTCCACTGTAGAATGGCACAGGAAAATGGCACCCCTTATATAAAACGATGAACAACTCAGATGAGTGCCACAGAGAGCCTGAGGATCTGTAAAATGGTGGGGGACTACAATAGTGCATGCTTACATTGCATCTTTACATGTGAAAAGGATCTAGGAGTCTTGGTAGATCACAAGCTGAACATGAGTCAGCAGTGTGATGTGGCAGCCAAGAAAGCCAACGTGATTCTTGGTTGCATCAATAGGAGTATGGTGTCTAGATTGAGGGAGGTAATGGTACCACTCTATTCTGCATTGGTTAGGCTTCATTTGGAATCCTGTGTCCAGTTCTGGGCACCTCAATTCAAAAAGGATGTCGACAAGCTGGAGCGTGTCCAGAGGAGGGTGACAAAATGGTGAAGGGTCTGGAAGCCATGAAGCTTTATGAAGAACGCCTTAGGGAGCTGGGTATGTTTAGTCTGCAGAAGAGAAGGTTGAGAGGGGACATGAGGCCATGTTTAAATATTTGAAGGGATGCCATGTTGAGGAGGGAGCAGGCTTGTTTTCTGCCACCCAGAGATTAGGACAAGGAGCAATGGATTCAAGCTGCAGGAAAGGAGATTCCCCCTTGAACCTCAGGAAGAACTTGCTGATGGTCTGAGCTGTTTGACAGTGAGAATGGCTGCTGCCTCAATGGAGTGTGGGAGTCTCCTTCTTTGGAGGTTTTTAAGCAGAGGTGGATGGCCACCTGTTGGGAATGCTTTGATGGGTGTTCCTGCATAGCCGGGGGTTGGACCCCGATGGCCCCTGGGGTCTCTTCCAACTCTACGATTCTATGATTCTACATGTCAGCACAGTGCTCACCAGATGGCCAAACCAAGGTTTGCTTTTTGGATTTTTTTTCCTAATATTTTTGAGCCATTGTTGGTTGAATCCATATCCATAAATGCAGAATCCCTGGATACAGAGGACCAGCCTTTGATGCTAATGTTCCAGGTTGTGGTTCGGTCTGGTCTGGTCTAACAAAAGAGGGCCCTGATTGGTTTTTGGCTGGCAGACCAGACATCTACTAGAAAGCTCCTGGGAAGATACAGTAAGTCTGGTTCCTCATCTGATCAAGATGCCTCAAAGTGTCCAGTTCTGGGCACTCCAATTCAAGAGGGATATTGACAAGCTGGAGCAAGTCCAGAGGAGGGCAATCAAAATAGGGGAGAGGCCTGGAAGCCATGGGCCCCATGGGGATAGACTTAGAGAGCTGGGGATGTTTAGTTTGCAGAAGAGAAGGTTAAGAGGGGACATGATAGCCATGTTTAAGTATTTGAAGGGATGCCATGTAGAGGAAGGAGAGGGCTTGTTTTCTGCTGCTCCAGAGACCAGGACAAGGAGCAATGGATTCAAGCTGCAGGAAGGAGATTCCACCTGAACCTCAGGAAGAACTTCCTGACAGGGCAGGGCTGTCCGGCAGTGGAATCTGCTGCCTCAATGGAGTGTAGTGGAGTCTCCTTCCTTGGAGGTTTTTAAGCAGAGGCCCGGATGGCCATCTGTCGGGAGTGCTTTGAGGGTGTTCCTGCATGGCAGGGGGTTGGACTGGATGGCCCCTGGGGTCTCTTCCAACGCTACATTTCTATGATTCTATGATTCTAAGAGGAACAGCAAATCTATCTGGGTGCGCAGAGCATAACACTTAGTACACACAGCCATTAAAATTTAGCAGTTAGGAATCCAAACTATTAGCGAAACATCATTCTTTGTGCCTTTGTATAAACTTGCCTGCACTTTAAGAGCTTTCAGTCTCACCACCATCATGGGCATGCTTGTAAGATGCCTTTGAGGGCAGAAAGGTAGGACTTACTGTGCACAAACAAACAAGTAAATTTCTTTCCCACCCCATCATTTCTATCTTCCAGATTCTACGAGAAGATCCAGGCCCTGCACCAAGGGGTGGACAAGACAGTGGCCAACCCTTTGTTGGCATATGCCCTGATCAAGAGGTTGCAGTCTGACTGGCTAAATGTGGTCTACAGCATGGAGGCCAGTGAAAACAGCCAAGGTACTGGACAGAGGCCCTGTTTCATTCAGTGGGACACAGCAACAATGTCCTTTTGGGGGTTGTAAGAACATTAGAAGCCAGACCAGGCCAAAGGCTACCAGATTCATAGAATCATAGAATCTAGAGTTGGAACAGACCTCAAGGCCATCCAGTCCAACCCCATTCTGCCAGCAAAGAAGAAGACTTCACCGCACTTCAAAGTAGCATATTCCCCTGCTGAACAGCTCTGACCATCAGGAAGTTCTTCCTGAGGTTCAGGTGGAATCTCCTTTCCTGTAGTTTGAATCCACTGCCCCTTGTCCAAGTCTCTGGAGCAGCAGAAAGCAAGCCCACTCCCTCCTCAACATGACATCCCTTCAGATATTTAAACATGGCTCTCATGTCTCCTCTTAACCTTCTCTTCTGCAAACTAAACATCCCAGCTCCCTAAGCCGCTCCTCATAGGGCTTCATGGCTTCCAGACCCTTCCCCTATTTTGGTCACCCTCCTCTGGACACGCTCCAGCTTGTTGATATCCTTCTTGAATTGAGGGGCCCAGAACCAGACACGGTATTCCATATGAAGTCCAATCAATGCAGAATAGAGTGGTACCATTACCTCCCTTGATCTAGACATCATGCCCCTATTGATGCAACCAAGAATCATGTTCGCTTTCTTGGCTGCTGCATCACACTGCTGACTCACATTCAGCTCTGATCTACCAAGACTCTCAGATCCCTTTCACATGTACCGTTATCCAGCTATTGTCCCCCATCCTATATCTGTGCATTTCATTTTTTCTGCCTAAGTGCAAGACCTTACATTTCTCCCTGTTGAAATTCATTTTGTTAGCTTTGGCCCAGCTCTCCAATCTGTCAAGGTCATTTTGAATTTTGATCCTGTCCTCTGGCATATTAAAACCCTTCCCAATTTGGTGTCATCTGCAAACTTGATCAGCATGCCCTCTATTTTCCCTTCATCCAAATCATTGATGAAGATGCTGCTCCAGAGACCCCGGACAAGGAGCAATGGATTCAAGCTGCAGGAAAGGAGATACTCTTTGCTTCCTGACGGTCAGGGCTGTCCGGCAGTGGAATCTGCTGCCTCCAGGAGTGTAGTGGAGTCTCCTTCTTGGAGGTTTTTAAGGGAGAGGCTAGGGTGGCCATATGTTGGGAGTGCTTTGAGGGTGTTCCTGCATGGCAGGGGGTTGGACTGGATGGCCCCTGGGGTCTCTTCCAACTCTACATTTCTATGATTCTATGATTCTATGTTGAATAGCACTCAGCCGAGGACAGAACCCTGATGGATAGGGGAAAGTAGAGTAGAGTATAGGGGACGTATGCTACAGAAGTTAGTATAGTATAAGGGAAAGTATGCTACAAAAGTTTTAAAAAAACATTACATGAGCAATCTGATTTAAAAAACTAATTTGAGATAGTTTTTTAAAGTAATCAAACATAGCACAAAGACAAATGACAAACACAACTTATTTTTTTAAAAAAAAAATTGCATCATTAAAAGTCAAAGGCCTGTTTTAATAAAAAGGCTTTCTCCTGCTGGCAGAAACAGAGGAGACAAGCAGGCCCGTATGAATTCCATAGTCTAGGAGCAGCCACCAAGAAGGCCTTCAAACCCCTGTCCTCTCCAAACGTGTCCCATGATTGTTGTGAGGAATGAAAGAAAGCCCTTCCTTGGAGATCTTAAAACTCCGGGAAGCTCATACAGGCAGAGACGGTTTCACATTAACCCACTATGGGTGGCTTTCCAGCACTCAAGAACAGCTACCAGAGACTGGAGGGGAACCTCCCTGCCTTTGAGGACCTGGAAGGAGCCGCCCGGGCCGTGATGCGGTTGCAGGACGTCTACTCCTTGAACGTCAAGGAGCTGGCCAAAGGAAGGTTCCGAAGGAACAGCAACATCCCCCCTTCCAGACATATACAGCCCCGGGCAGGATTTCTCCCTGTCGGCTGATGACTGCTTCCAGATTGGCAAGGTGAGGGGGGAAAACCAGGTTAACCAGATGCAGACTGGACTGGGTGGGTGGAATGCAGAGTTTCCCAATCTCAAGGTCTGGCCCTTCTTCTCCAGTCCTCAGAGTGAGAGGGAAGAATCTCAGGGCAAGAGCATTGCCTTGAAAATTACACACACACAGGCCCTTTCCACATGGGGTTAAAAAAACGGTGTAGATCGACCTCCACGGAGGTCGTCTACACCGTGGAGTGCGCAAGGGCGGTGATAATTTTGAGGTTTTATACCTCAAACCACCCTTGTGCCACCGGAAGGGGCTGCACCCGTGCTTTTTAAAAACCACTTTCCAAGTGGTTTTTAAAAAGTATGAGCGTGCAGCCCGGTATCACTCCGTTGCAGCGCCCTGTATAGATCTGCAGGCGTGTGCGCGCACGTGCCTGTAGAGCTGTCGGGGGGCGGGCTTCCAGTTGGAGAGCTTCTCCAATTGGCGGAGAGCCTCCGGAAGCCACCATTTTGAGTGTCGCGGACGCCGCCGGATGCCCAAGCATATGGATCGCTGCTCCTCGTTGTGACGAAGTAACCCGTTTTTGGGTAAGCTCCGTCTTTGCATGCGCTGCCCCGTTTCTCCCCCCGCATGTGGAAAGGGCCACAGACTCACACGCACAATGCTGTGTATTCTTGTGCCATCTTGCCTTTGCCGGTTTCTTCCAGGTTGCCTATGACATGGAAGATTATTATCATTCTATCTTGTGGATGGAGGAAGCCGTCAGCCTTTTCCGCATCTCCTACGGGAACTGGAACACAGAAGATGAGGGCAGTCTTGAAGATGCCTTGGACCACTTGGCATTCTCCTATTTTAAGGTGAGCCGGGGGTGTAACATCTGGGGCCATGTGCAAATCTGGAAAAAAACTAGGGGATCTAGTTTCCATAATTCTATCATTCATGCCCCACTTTGGATTCATTGGCATCTTATGGCTTCCATGCTGGGGATGGTGGTGGTGGTGATGGTAATCTGTCCTGGGTTTTAGTCTGAACTTTAAATGAGGAAGAAGAAAAGGAAGAAGACTTTATTTATAATTTGCCGTTTTCCCCAAACTGGGACTACAGCTGACTTACAAAACTGAAAACAAATACAAATTAAAATGTATCCAAAGGTATTGGTAAAAGCATATTACAGTAATTTGTAAAATGGAGTTAAACAATCCTTAGAGTGAAAACAATTTCAAAATCAATGACTTGAATGAAGGAATAGAGGGCACGCTCATCAAATTTGCAGATGACACCAAATTGGGACGGGTTGCTAATACGCCAGAGGACAGGATCAAAATTCAAAATGACCTGGATAGGTTGGAGAGCTGGGCCAGGGCGAACAAAATGAAATTCAACAGAGAAAAGTGTAAGGTCCTACACTTAGGTAGAAAAAATGGAATACAGAAATATAGGATGGGGGACACGTGGCTGGATAGCAGTACATGTGAAAGGGATCTAGGAGTCTTCACAGACCACAAGCTGAACATGAGTCAGCAGTGTGATGCGGCAGCCAAGAAAGCCAGTGCAATTCTCGGCTGCATCAATAGGAGTATGGTGGCTAGGTTGAGGGAGGTACTGGTACCACTCTACTCTGCTTTGGTTAGACCCCATCTTGAATACTGTGTCCAGTTCTGGGCACCCCAATTCAAGAGGGATATTGACAAGCTGGAGCAAGTCCAGAGGAGGGCGACCAAAATGGTGAGAGGCCTGGAAGCCATGAAGCCCTATGAGGATAGACTTAGAGAGCTGGGTATGTTTAGTCTGCAGAAGAGAAGGTGAAGAGGGGACATGATAGCCATGTTTAAATATTTGAAGGGATGCCACGTAGAGGAGGGAGTGGGCTTGTTTTCTGCTGCTCCAGAGACCAGGACAAGGAGCAATGGATTCAAGCTGCAGGAAAGGAGATTCCACCTGAACCTCAGGAAGAACTTCCTGACAGTCAGGGCTGTCCGGCTGTGGAATCTGCTGCCTCTGTGGAGTGTGGTGGAGTCTCCTTCCTTGGAGGTTTTTAAGCAGAGGCTGGATGGCCATCTGTTGGGAGTACTTTGATGGGTGTTCCTGCATGGCAGGGGGTTGGACTGGATGGCCCCTGGGGTCTCTTCCAACTCTACATTTCTATGATTCTATAATTCTATGAAAATCCATTAAAAGTCAGGGGAAAAAAATCAGTAAGACAACAGACCATTAAAAGTCCACTGCAGTTCCTGTAAAAATGTTGTAACCAAAAATTTTCACACACTGGTGGAAGGATAGCAAGCAGAGAATTCTGCTAATCTCCTGTGGGAGAGAGTTCCAAGGCTTGGAGCTGTCTGAGGTCCTGAACAGTGTTTGTAACATATAATACCTTGGACAGTTCCTTTACTGTTCAGACTAAAACCCGGTATGGATTCCCATGCTTTCTACCATGGGAATTGTTGGCCATTGCTGTTTGTGTTCTTAAAACACAGACACAGCTGAGAAAGAGAGCCCAGTCAGCGCTTTGAAATGTTCCCACAGCTTGCAAGAAATAGAGTGTATCCACACTGCACAATAATACCACTTTGATACCAGCTCCCCCTCCCCAACTACAGCAACTCTAGTAGAGATTTCCAAGGAGCATGCAGAACTACAGATCCCAGGTTTTCATTGTATGGAGCTGGGAGGGCTAAAGTGGTATGAAACTTCTATGATGATGTGGTTGGGATACATACCTTGGAGTCATTCTGGTTCCGCAACCAAAGATAAAAGTAGAAATAAGAAAGAGGGGAAATCTTGCAGCCTTTGTCCAGATATTTTAGACTGCAATGCCCATCAGCTCCAGCCAATGGGAGGGGATAATGGGAAATAGTTTAGGCTTAGCTGCATTATACTGACTCAGACCCACAGTCCACTTACTCCAGTATTGTCAACTCTAATTGGCAACTATAGAGTCTCCAAGGTTTCAGGATGGGATTTCTTCCAAGCCCCGCCTGCAGACCCCAGAGATTGCTTATTATTATTTTTATTTATTTTTTATTTGTATCCCGCCTCTCCATATGGATCGAGGCGGCGAACAACTTACAAATAGCATGTATTTCGAAACATTTCTATACATGCCCCCAACAAGCTGGGTACTCATTTTACCGACCTGCAAAAGGATGGAAGGCTCAGTCAACCTTGGAGCCGGGCAGGATCGAACTCACAGCCTTGCAGCTTGCGGTACTGGCATTTAACCACTGCGCCACCACGGCTTCTTGGAGGTCCCCCATGCAAGTCTTAACCAGGCCCAACCCTGCTTAGGTTCCAACAGGTATGTTCAGAGGAGCAGTAGGGTGGTCAAATTTTGGCTTGTAGCCCCAAACCTATTGAGAACCACAGGCTGGAAAAGCAAAATTAGCAGCAACACAAGAAAGCAAAGCAAACCCAAATCTTCTGCCTTATTCTTACAGGAATTCTGTGAGATACACAGGGGAAATGGGTTCAATCCAGACCCAGGAGATTTGTACTGTACAAGGAAGATAGCCACTTGAAAATGACAAGGGGCTCCTGTACCTTTAACAGTTGCTTGGAAGGTAATTAAAGGTACAAGAGCCTTGCCCAGGTTTTTTTACCTAGCAACCCTGTTTGTACAATACCCATAGAATAGCTACCTGGAAAAGAGTAGGGGCTCCTGTACCTTTAGTAATAGTGTAGAAAAGGGAATTAAAGGTGCACAAGCCCCACACTGTTTTTCACCTAGCAACCCTCTTTGTACAATACAACCGGGATAGCTACTTGCAAAAAACAAAGCGCTTCTATAACTTTAATATCTGTGTAGAACAGGGAGTCCCAAGCACAGGAGCCCTGTCCTGCTTTTCATCTGGCAACTCTGTTTGTAGGGTAGCCACTTGAAAAAGAAAACAGGGCTCCTGCGTCTTTTAATAAATGTGTAGAAGAGGGAAATTTATGAACGCAATACCTGCTGAAATTCTCTCTTCTGCACAGCTGTTAAAAGTGGAAGAGCACTGTTGCTTTCCACGTGGCCACCCTCAATACCGTGGCAAGTTAACCCAGTTCCAATCATGGGTGCCCATATAAGCTTTTCCTTGCTGGGCTTGAGTCTGGGCTTGCTGAAGCTGAGTCGTGAACCTCTGCTCATGTCCAGAGTGTATTTCTCCCTGTGTAAGTTCACCCCTCTTAAGTCTGTGGAAGGATCATTTCCAGAGATAAATTGGAGTCCCAGTCTTCTTTTTATTTTCAAAAGCTTAACCACTTATTCTTAGGGGGTTGGTTTTAGATGGGTTGGTGGGTGGGGAGGATTGGGTATGTTTTTTAATGTTTTTAATGTAATTAATGTATTATTGTTGTTCGCCGCCTCGATCCATGGGGAAAGGCAGGATAGAAATAATAATAATAATAATAATAATAATAATAATAATAATAATAATAATAATAATATATTATTAAATATTATTAAATTAATTATTATTATTATTATCATCATCATCATCATCATCTTCTTTCTTCTTCCTTTCTTCTTCCTTCTGTCTCAAACTTTGCTTTTATTTTTAAGGCAGGAAACATTTCTCATGCCTTGAGCCTCTCCCAAGAATTCCTCCACTACGGTACGTGCTTCTGGAAGAAAGAAAATGTCCGGCTCTCTATATTGCCAGCCGCGGTAGCAGAATATTGCTGCTTGTCAGTCTAAACATTACGCTTTAAAGGATTAACTATTGCATTCTTATAAATTCCATTCTCCTTTATCATCACAGCTAGCTGGGAAATAGTTAGAATGACCCTTAGCCAGTATGTTTTCCCCTCCTTTGGGTTATGGGGATTACTTGAAGGCACAAAACAAGAACAAATTGGAGATGAATTTGGGGAAATATTCCCTGGATAAGCTTTTTTAAAAAAAAAAAAAAATTCACATTTCTGTTCTGCATTAGCTTAATATGAAAATAACACTGAATCCTGGGCTATTTCCGCACTACAGTGTTAAAGTGCTGCTATTCCACTTTCAACGTCCTGTGGCATTCTGGGGTTTGTAGTTTACTGAGACCAAAGAGCTCTTTGGCTGAGAATTCAAAGTGCCCTTCCCTAAACTACAAACCCCAGAATTCCATAGGAAGTTGAAAGTGGAATGATTGTGCTATAAGAGTGTTGTGCGGAAAAGTCTCAAGTAATGGCCTCATTCTTCTGCAATGTACATTAAAATAATCTCCTCTGGTCTTTTATAACAATTTGCCATCCCATCTGCCCCCCAAACTGTTATCCTCTAGGGATGTCAGCTTCTGAACTCACAGCTTGGAAGAGTTACGTTTTTGACTACAACTCCCAGAATCCCCCAGCTAGCATGGCTGTTGGAGGATTCTGGGAGTTGTAACCCAATAACTTGACTTCCTGCCCCTTAATTTAACAGTTTAATAGCAGTTGGCTGTCTTCTCTTTCATGCTGTTACATTTACTGATTCAAAACTTCAGTTAAAGATAGAAGAGCAGGCAAGAGCATTTTTTTTCTGGTCAGTTGGCAACTCATTTTTTTTCTCAGACAAAATAATGAAAGCATTAGGAAGGGTATTCCTTCATTCTTCCAGTGTCATGTCTATGAGTTATTACATTTCAATAACAATCTATACACTGTAGTGTTAAAGAAAAATATTTCACACAGGGTTGCCAACTTTTCTTTTAGATGTGGCTCTTCTGCTTTCATCAGCACCATAAACGCATGAGAAATACAAGCAACACAGTTATATATAACTAGTTATGACGCAGGTGGTGAACAGAGGTACAGTTAAGTAGAATTTTAAAGGAACGTAATGAGTTAAAAGAGAAGTTACTTACGTTTCCCAATTCTTTTCCAAAGTTACATTTTACAAGCGTTTAAAGAAATTTTAAAAGCATTGGAACAGAAATTTGTCATAATTTATACATTCTGTACTACCTCTAAAGTGATGGAAAGTAACAAGTCATGCGAGAAATAACAGAGTTACTTTGCTAACTCTGTAACAAGTACAATAGGTTACTTCTCAAACGCTGCAACTGATAACAGGGACTAATTCCTAAAAATTTACTTTCAAAAGTCAATTCTGAAAGAGGAAAACTTCAGTTACAGGGCATCAGCTTGGAAGGAGCAAGTAACAGAGTTACCTGTAACTAGTTATCTTTTCAGACAACAGCTGCATAATGTAGATCATTTGACACGCAATGTCATAGGAACAATGTAGTTGTACTGGAGTAATGAATAATTTTTTCTAGTTACTTTCAAAAATTACTTTTAAAGGGAGTTTAAAGGCATTCCTGGAGACCAGATTTTGTCTAAATCAATCTTAACATTCGGTTTAAAGGAAAAGAGAATAATAAAAAAAGTTCACAGGCAGTTCAGGAAGTAGAAAGTTACTTTTTAAACACTGAAAGGAGTGATCACAACATTTTACTTTTCAAATACAGTAACTGGAATGAATAACTTTTGAAAAATAGCGCTGCTGTGAAAGCGAATGTCTGTTCAGGTTTGGACAGTTGGACTTGGTGGCTGCTATGTTAGTGGGGGATGAGAGTCTGCTCCAGGTTTTAGTCTGAACTTTAAGGGAGGCTATCCAGACAGGGTTTTAAAATAGGTTTTAAGAGGTAGTTTATTTATAGGGCTTGGCAGCCCAGATAGCTCCTTTAAAGTTCAGACTAAAACCCAGAGTGGACTTACCCAACCCAACTGACCTTGATGCTCCAGCCGCCACTGGGTTTAAACTGAAGGCTCTTCTCTTGCCCAGATCCCAGCAACAAGAGAGTGGCGAGGAACATCCTGAAATATGAGAAGCTTTTGGTGGAGAAACCTGACAGTGGTGATGAAAAGGTAGTCCTTCGGAGACCCAATGTGACCCACCTGGAGACCAGAGATACTTACGAACGGTTGTGCCAGAGCCTGGGCTCTCAGGTGGGTAGAAGGCTAAAATGAAATTGAATGGAGACAAATGCAAAATTCAACTTTTAGGCCACAAAAACCCAAATATGCAGTTAGAAGGTAGGGGATACGTGGCTCAGTAGTACTACATGTGAAAAGAACCTTGAGATTATTGTTCATCATAAGCTGAACATGAGCCAGCAGTGTGATGCTGCAGCAAAAAGGACAAATGCAATTTTACCCTGCATTAATAGAAGAACAGTTTCCAAGATGAGGGAAGTAATAGTCCCACTATATTCTGCACCGGTAAGGCCTCATCTGGACTACTGTGTTCAGTTCTGGGCATCTTGGTTTATGAAGGATATAGACAGTTGGATCAAGTTCAGAGAAGGGAACAAGGATGATAAGAGCTATGGAGAACAAAACATATGAAGAAAGGTTGAGGCAGATGGGCATATTCAGTTTGTTGAGGAGAAGATTGAGGGGATAACATGATTGCCCTCTTTAAATACCTCAGTGGCTGCCACAGAGAGGAAGGAGCAGGCCTATTTCTTCTGCCCCAGAGAATAGGACCAGGGCCATTTCCGCACTAACCTGTTAAAGCACGATGATTCCACTTTCAACATCCTCTGGAATCCTGGGGTTTGCAGTTTCGGGAGGGGCCACGGCCCCTCCCGAAACTGCAAACCCCAGGATTCCAGAGGATGTTGAAAGTGGAATCATCGCGCTATAACAGGCTAGTGCGGAAATGGCCCAGGTCTCATGGTTATAAATTACAGGGCAGTAGATCTTTATTGAACATCTTAATGGAGCATCTTAATCCAGCCCATTCAGTTGAAAAATGCCCGGGGGGGGGGAGGACCTCTACAATCTCTCAGCTGGCCGTGGCCACGCTGGGTGGGGGATTCTGGGAGTTGTAGTACAAAAGAGTCATTTCTCCCCCAAAACTCTGATGCAAAGAATTCAGATGAAATTCAGAATTGCACAGCAATGTTATAATGTGAGATGTTAATGTAATAACAATCTTCTATTGTTAAGAAGATTATATCCCATCCTGTGTAGAAAGTTCTCAGGGCAGCATGCAGAGAATAAGTCATCATTATTAAAAATTAAAAACAATGAACAGAACTTGAAAAGTGGCTTTGTTGGACCCCAGATCCCAGAATTCTTTCCGCGGTAATCAAGGGGAAACCAGTTTTTTATTGTCGCTGCAGCTGCTAATTTAAATAGTAGCATCTATATTTGTGGTGCTTTGCAAGCAAAGCAACCAAAAACAGTGGGTCCTGCCAAAGGCATACAATCTAAAATATATGGATCTACCCAACAAAAAGGAGGGAAGAAATATTAAAACTATATCATACAATTTTTAAACGAATTATCCAGATAAAATAGAAAAAAGTCCCATATAACATAAAGCAAACTGACAAGTATAGGTAATCAAACTATACAAAAATTATAAACCGGTATCAAACTAAATTCCAAAAATTTTGAGAATGGGAAGGTTTTTAATTGAGATTTTAAAATAACAAGGGAAGGGGCAGTACCCAAATCTTCAAGGAGGCAATTCCAGTTGCAACAAAATGATGCAGTATGGAGCACTGCTGTCCCAGAATTTGGAAAAGTAACTTGTTGGACCACAACTTCCAGCATATTGATTAGAGCATTCTGGTGGTTGTAGTCCTAAAAAGTCACTTTTCTGAGGCCATTTCCACACTAGCCTGTTATAGCGCGATGATTCCACTTTCAACCTCCTCTGGAATCCTGGGGTTTGCAGTTTCGGGAGGGGCCTGCCGGCCCCTCCTGAAACTGCAAACCCCAGGATTCCAGAGGAGGTTGAAAGCGGAATCATCGCGCTATAACAGGCTAGAGCAGAAATGGCCTGAGTCCAGGACCAAGAGGTGCAGATCTAAAAAATCAACAAAATTAAAATGCATATCTAAAAAATTAACAAAACCACCGGTTCTCTTTCAGCCAAGTTGTTACGAGCGGCCCAGCCTCTACTGCTCCTACGAGACGAATGGAGACCCACTCCTCATCCTCCAGCCCCTGAAGAGAGAAATAGTCCATCCAAGGCCCTACCTGGCTCTCTACCATGACTTTATCAGTGATTCTGAAGCTCAGAAAATCAAGGACCTGGCTGCACCATGGGTAAGAACAGTGGTTCTCAACCTGTGGGTCGCGACCCCTTTGGGGGTCGAACGACCCTTTCACAGGGGTCGCCTAAGACCATCAGAAAATACATATTTCCAATGGTCTTAGGCTCCATTCCCTCGTCGGTGGTGGCGCGCAAGCGCAAGCCACGTGCTCGCGTCCTCCTGCCCCCTGTTCAGAAGGGACTGAAATTGCTCCCCTTCTCCGCTACCAGGAGAACCTCCCGTCTGACGGGCCAGCTTGGGGGCAGGCCCCCTCCTTGCCACGGCCCCTGCCTCACTCACCACGGAGGGGGGCACTGCGGAAGGGTCGGGGGGCCACAAGGTGGTGCTTTTCCGGGGGGAGCTACGCCTGGCGCAAAAGACAAAGGCACTGGGATTCCTCCTCCGCCCAGCCAGGGTCAACACTCTGGAAACTTTTCCCACACTGCCCCCCCCAGCAGAAACGAGAGCGAAACAGAAGCAGAGCCCGGGGGGGGGTTCTTGGAGTTTTTTCCCAGGGGAGACGCGCGGCTCCTCTTTCCCTCCCTGCCCACCCCCCTGCCCACCCACCCCCTCCTGGCCGGCGAGGTGGCCTTTGCTGGGGGGAGAGGCATTGTAAATAATAAATAAATAAATGTATGGTTGGGGGCCACCACAACATGAGGAACTGTATTAAAAGGTCGCGGCATTAGGAAAGTTGAGAACCACTGGGTAAGAAGGACAGGGGAATGGGAGAGAGTTGGTTTTTGTTGGCAAGGGCCCTCAAAGGATCTCATGTCTGGGCACCCCAATTCAAGAAGGATATCGACAAGTTGGAACATGGCCATAGGAGGGCAACCAAAATGGTAAAAGGCCCAGAAACCATGAAGCCCTCTGAGAAGCAGCTTAGGGAGCTGGGGATGTTTAGCCTGGAGAAGGTTAAGAGGTGACATGATAGCCATGTATAAACCATTTGAAGGGATGTCAGACGGAGGATGGAGCAAGCCTGTTTTCTGCTGCTCCAGAGACTAGGACATGGAGCAATGGCTTCAAACTACAGGAAAAGAGATTCCATTTCAACCTTAAGAAGGACTTCCTGACAGTATGAGCAGGTCGACAGTGGAATATGCTGCTGCCTGGGAGTGTGGTGGAGTCTCTTTCTTTGGAGCTTTTTGAAGAGAGGCTGGGTGGGAATCTGTCATGAATGCTGTGATTGTGTCTTCTTGCATGGCAGAATGGGGTTGGACTGGATGGCCCTTGGGGGTATCTTCCAACTCCAGGATTCTGTGAAGCCAGAGCAAGCTTGTTTTCTGCTACTCTAGAGGCCAGGACATGGAGCAATGGCTTCAAACTGTAAGAAAACTGATTTCACCTAAACATTAGGAAGAACTTCCTGAGGGTAAGAGCAGTTTGACTCTGGAATATGTTGCTGCCTGGGAGGCTGGATGGCCGTCTGTCAAAGAGAGTGCTTGGATTTGTGTCTTCTTCATGGCAGAATGGGGTGGACTGGATGGCCCTTGGAGTGTCTTCCATATCTAGGAGTCTATGATACTATGAACTGCAACTCATGGCAACCCTGTCCTGGGATTTATTCAAATGAGGTTTGCTACCACTGCCTGTCTCAAAGTTTGAGAGAGTATGACTTGGCCAAGGTAACCCCCTGGGTTTGTATGGCTAAGTGAACATTCAAACTGTGGTCCTCAGGAGTCCTGGTCCAGCATTCAAACCAGTGCACCCCAAAGGCTCCTTAAACGCTACAAACTACCAGGGCTTACACCACAAACGAATACACCTCTGACTACAAATCTTGCCCCAAACTACGCATGCTACCAGACCCATCACTACCAACGATGTTGTTGGATGTGCCTAATTTCAGAACCACTGGCAATAATCTTTGAGAACTCTTGGAGAACAAGAGAAGTCCCAGCAGACTGGAGGAGGGCAAATGTCGTCCCCGTCTTCAAGAAAGGGAAAAAAGAGGACCCAAATAATTGTCGCCCAGTCAGCCTGACATCTATACCAGGAAAGATCCTAGAGCAAATCATTAAACAGTCAGTTTGTAATTACTTAGAATGCAATGCCATGATCACTAAAAGTCAACATGGGTTTCTCAAAAGCAAGTCATGCCAGAGTAATCTTATCTCTTTTTATGATAGAGTTACAAGCTTGATAGATGAAGGGAATGCTGTGGACGTAGCATATCTTGATTTCATTAAAGCCTTTGACAAAGTTCCCCATGACATTCTTGCAAACAAGCTAGTAAAATGCGGGCTGGACAGGGCTACTGTTAGTTGGATTTGGAATTGGTTGACCGACCAAACCCAAAGGGTGCTTCTCACCAATTGCTGGGTGCGGGGAACATGTGGCTGGATAACAGTATGGGTGAAAGGGATCTGGGAGTCTTGGTGGAACATAAGCTGAACATGACTCAGCAGTGTGATGTGGCAGCCAAGAAAGCCAATGGGATTCTTGGTTGCATCAATAGGAGTATGGTGTCTAGATCGGGAGGGGGGTAATGGTCAGACCTCATCTGGAATCCTGTGTCCAGTTCTGGGCACCTCAATTCAAGAAGGATATCGACAAACTGGGGCGTGTCCAGAGGAAGGTGACCAAAATGGTGAAGGATCTGGAAGCCATGAAGCCCTATGAGGAGCGACTTAGGGAGCTGGGGATGTTTAGTCTGCAGAAGAGAAGGTGAAGAGGGGACGTGAGAGCCATGTTTAAATATTTGAAGGGATGTCATGTCGAGGAGGGAGCAGGCTTGTTTTTTGCTGCTCCAGAGACCAAGACAAGGAGCAATGGACACAAACTGCAGGAAAAGAGATTCCACTTAAACCTCAGGAAGAACTTTCTGGTGATCAGAGCTGTCCAGCAGTGGAATATGCTGCCTCAATAGAGTGTGATGGAGTCCCCTTCTTTGGAGATTTTTAAGCAGAGGCTGGATGGCCATCTGTTGGGAATGCTTTGGTGGGTGTTTCTGCATGGCAAGGGGTTGGACTGGATGGCCCCTGGGGTCTCTTCCAACAATATGATTCTATGACTCTATGATTCAAGTCAATGCCAACATATGGTGACCTGGTTCTAGGGTCTTCTCTGAAAGATTTCTCCGCAGGAGGTCTGCCACAATTACCTTCCTCTAAGCCTGAGAGAGTGTGACTTGCCCAGTTTCCCCCACAGATTTCTATTGGTGAGCAGGAACTCAAACCCTGGTCTCCCAGAGTCCTAGTCCAGTTCCCAAATTGCAACACACCAAGCTGGTTGGCTTTATTGCCAGTTTCTCTTGGGTCAACCCATGGCATAGTCTGAGGTCTCCAGAGTGTGGCCACAGAGTGTGGTCATCAGAATGTGGCCACATTCCCACATTTGTTGGGAATGCTTTGATTATGTATTCCTGCATGGCAGAAGGAGGTTGGATGGGATGGCCCTTGAGGTCTCTTCCAGTTCTATGATTCCATAGGGTTTCTGGACCTTTGATTGCTGTCCAGAAGTGGGAATTTCAGCAGGTGTTGCCTGTTGCTTGTTTGTACGACAAGCAATATCTGCTGAAATTCCTTCTTTTGCACAACTCTTAAAGGTAGAAGAGCCTTCTCCCGTTTTCTATCTGGCCACCCTATATTTACCCAAAATGTAGCATTGCATTGGTGGAATCATTACACTGATCTTTGTTAATAATATCACATTAGAACTCACCGCAGCCCCAATTTGATTGTACTACAACTACAAGCTTTTCAAATCCTAGTTAGTTTGTTAGTTTTAGTTAATTAGTTGTTAAGGTTTATATTGTTGTCACTGTTGTTGTATGCCTTCTTGTTGTTTCTGACTTATTGAGACCCTAAGGTGAAAATATCACAGGTTTTTCTGGGGCTGAGAGTATGTGACACTCCGAAGGTCACCCAGTAGGTTTCCACGGCTGAGCAGGGAACTGAACCCTCTTCTCCAGGGTTGTGGTCTAATGTTCAAACCACTACACTACACTGTCTCCCAAATGTTTATATCCCCACCCTTTTTCTAAAACCAACCTAACATGGTAAACGGTTACCCTGCTTGCTGGGGGTCCCTTAGGGGGGCTTCCAATGCCTGTCAAAATTATCACTTGTGGGGAAAATTAGCTATGAGCACTACTTTAGCAAAGCAAAGAGGGCAGGGTAATTAAGGATCTTTTACCCAACGTTCACGGGGTCAGGCTCAGTCAGAAATCACACAAAAAGGTGCAACGAATGACGTTATCGAATAGTAATAGTTTGCACTAACACAAACACGCACACATGCGTCCAAGGGCTAATATAAATAAAGAGTGGAAATAAGATAAAGGGATGGTTGAGGGATTCGCAGCTTGGGTGATACTGCACCTCCTCATGAAGTCCTTGGTCCGGGAAGCAGCGATCCGACAGCAGCTCAGCGAAGAGATGCGGAGGAGATGGCGCAGCTGTCTGGAGAGGGGGACTGGTCAGTTGGTATGATCGGGAGGCATCATACTTCTTCTCCTTGCCTCGCCTTTCTCTCCTAACTAGCCCCAAAAGAGGAACTATTTGTAGGAAAAATTTACTTTGAAGGCAAATCCTTTCCTGGGGAAAACAAACAGGGACAGAAAAGAAAAACAACTCCACACCTTGCATTTCTCTGATGTCGGAAGATAACAAGGTGTCATCCCACTAACAGGATCTTCCTCCGCTTGGAGGCTGTGGTGTGAGTTTCTGGAGATGGATTTGATAAGGTTTTATGGCTTCCAGTGCCCAATTTTCTGGGAACACTTTTACTCCCTTCAAGTGGACTCCTTAAAGGTTAAGGAATTTTAAGGTTAAAGACTTTAAAGGTTAAAGGTTTAGTCTGCAGAAGAGAAGGTTAAGAGGGGACATGATAGCCATGTTTAAATATTTGAAGGGAAGCCATGTAGAGGAGGGAGAGGGCTTGTTTTCTGCTGCTCCAGAGACCGGGACAAGGAGCAATGGATTCAAGCTGCAGGAAAGGAGATTCCACTTGAAGCTCAGGAAGAACTTCCTGACAGTCAGGGCTGTCCGGCAGTGGAATCTGCTGCTGCCTCCATCGAGTGTAGTGGAGCCTCCTCCTTCTTTGGAGGTTTTTAAGCGGAGGCTAGATGGCCATCTGTCGGGATTGCTTTGAGGGTGTTCCTGCATGGTGAGGGGTTGGACTGGATGGCCCCTGGGGTCGCTTCCAACTCTACATTTCTATGATTCTATGATTCTATAAGGACCTTTTGTCCACCATGGGTTATCACAACATGAGTTCTCCTGTGGCTACGTGACTGGGGATTTTAGTGGCCTGACCTGGCTCATTCGATCGTAGGACCATTATTGTCTACGTGCACATTCGGGTGACTTCTCTGGTGGGTTAGATTAATTTTATATCAAAGTTGTAGACCTCGGGACAAGCTTTACCAAGGGGGCAACAAAACAATAAAACTAATTTTAAAAGGCTAAAAGCATTTTAAACAACAAGTTAAAGGAAGACAGATTAAAACAGGTTGGAAGAGATCAAAACAGGTCAATTCATAGGCCTGATTTGAATGTTTCAGGGAGCGGAGGTTGCTTTGTTGTTATTCCGACTCCAGCCGCCGCCAAGAGCATTAAACTTTAAAATCTGCTGCCTGGAAACAGGACTGAGGAGAAGGAGAAAATAAAATCTCTGGTTCCATCCCACACCCTTGGCTGAAACAATGCCTTTCCCAGCCCATGTCTTTGCCAGTTGCCTCAGCAACCGCAAAACCCGACTCATGTGGAGATTATTCACTTCATCCATTACACAGGCAGGGCATTAATTCTGTGGTTCCACGTAAGCCTTCCAGGGCTCTCCGTCTGCGGCTGGCTGTTGCGTCCGGCTTGGCTTTCAGACGTCCTGATGTTACCCTGTAGCTTGGGGGTCCCAGGAGGGGTGCCCAAATAACCAAATAAAAGCACAAGTTGGGGGAATTAAGCTCAAGCACTCTCTTAAGCTAACAAGAGGCAGGGTAATCTTATTATTATTATTATTATTATTATTATTATTATTATTATTTTGTATCCCGCCTCTCCATATGGATCGAGGCGGCAAACAACTTACAAATAGCATGTATTTCTTGCCCCCAACAAGCTGGGTACTCATTTTACCAGTCTGCGGAAGGATGGAAGGCTGAGTCAACCTTGGAACCCGGCAGGATTGAACTGACAACCTTGTGGCTTGCAGTACTGGCATTTAACCACTGCGCCATCAGGGTGCCACCCTTCAGCTAGGATCTTGTACCCAATGTATACAGCATTGGGCCAGAGAGCCATTAGACAAGCTTTAAAGTAACAAATAATATTTTATTAAGAACAAGCAACAGGAAAGACACGACAAATACTAGCTAACTTAGAAATAGAAATGGAGAGTTTCAAGGGAGTGGGCAATACGACACCTGGTCTCGTAGTCCTGGAGAGAAGCAGGAATTGCAGGAGAGAAAGCTCAGCACGACTCACTGAGGGGAGTTCCTTGAGACTACCGGCAGCAAAGTGGGATGGAAGTCCAAAGTAGTCCGAGGAAGTCCCGAAAGTGGGGACTTTTTATAGGGTGGAGTTGCCTACAGGCTATGCTATGCTCGGTGAGAACAAAAGGATTTTAGAGCGGGACAAAGGAGTTGGAAAAGGTCAGGTTTTGCATGATGGGCTTAGCGCTGGATGACAATGGTATGGCCAGTACGCTGATGGCCCGACATAAAGGAATGGCTCGGCTCTTGGCCGTGCGGCTTTGTGAAGATACGCACCGAGCAAAGCCGGTTTGCAGGGAGGTTTTTCCCTAAAGCATCAGAGAGGCTTAAGTTGCCTGCCTGAATGAGGTTTTGGAATGTACATTAACGGCCATGCCCAATACATGCTTGTCCAGAGGACCTCTCCAAACACGTGGAGTAGGGTGGCAGAGAAAGGTCAAGCAAAGGCCAAATTATTTGATATCAAAAGGATATCTAGTGCTCTCACCAGACATACCATAACTGGAGTCACACTGATGCTACTGCCAACTGTGTCATAGAATCAGAGAATCATAGAGCTGGAATAGACCCCAAGGGCCAACCGCCTTCTGCCATGCGGAAAGACACAGTCAAAGCACTCCTGACAGATGGCCATCCAGCCTCTCCTGAAAAACTTCCAAAAAAGGAGACTCCACCACACTCCACAGAGGCAGCATCTTCCACTGTCAAACTGCTCACAACGTCAGGACGTTTCTCCTAATGTTTAGGCGAAATCTCTTTTCTTGAAGTTTGAACCCATTGCTCTGTGTCCCAGTCTCTGGAGCAGCTGAAAATAAGCTTGCTCTGTTCTCCGTATGATTTCCTTTCAAGCATTTAAACATGGCTATCATGTCACCTCTTAACCTTCTTTTTTTCCAGGCTAAACATCCCTAGTTCTCTAAGCCACTTCTCATAAGGCTTCATGGTTCCCAGGCTTTTTACCATTTTTGTTACCCTTCTGTGGACACACTCCAGCTCATCCATATCTTTCTTGAGTAATAGTGCCCAGAACTGGATGCAGGATTCCAAATGGGGTCTGACTAAAGCAGAACAGAGGGGTACTGTTATTTCCCTTCACCTAGAAACTAGACACCTACAGAAGCAGCCTATATTGGCCTTTATAGCTGCCACATCACAAGACATTTCCGCACTACACTCTTATAGTGCGATGATTCCACTTTCAACATCCTATGGAATCCTGGGGTTTGCAGTTTCGGGAGGGGCCACACGGAATCCCCCATCCAAACAAGCCACTTTCCCAGAGTTTGGGAAGGAATCAAATAGCACCTTGAAGACTAATTGATTTATTTTGGCAGGAATGTGGTTGCCATTCATTCATTCATTCATTCATACAAAACATTTACAGTATATCCTGCCGTCAGGGCAGCTTACTATAAAACCAGCTTAGAACTAGAAGTACAGTCAGCCCGCCACATGTGCAGGTTTCACTTTTGTGGATCTGATTATTCACGGATTATTTGCTGTCCCCTCTGCTGCCTCCCTGTGCCATTTTTACTAGGGACTGCAAGGCTCGTGAGACTGAGAAACTGCAAACAAACCTTGTAAGTCCCTATTAAAAATGGTGTGGGGCAGCAGTGAAGGTGGCAGTAAGCCCCACCAGCCTCCCACTTTTGCCTTGTAAAGGAACCCTGATGCCTCAAAGAAATCCACGGTGGGTTGAATATGGTGATCATACTTTTTTTCTCTGTGTTAAATATGGTTTGAGGGGCCTAGAGTCATTCGTGGTTTCTCTACTTTCACGGGGGTCCTGTGCCCCTAACCCTAGCAAATCTGGCGGGATGACTGTAGTAACAATAATTTTAATATTCTATCGTGTATCAATTAAAACCCAGGGAATTTAAAACCAGTTAAAACAGTGCAACCATAGCACATAGCTTAGATAAAATCAAGCAAGCCCAAAGACTTTAATAAAAAACCAAGTTTTGAGTAGGCTTTGATATGATACCAAGGTCGGCACCAATCAGTCCTCCAGGGAGAGGGAATTCCACAACTGGGGGGCCACCACAGAAAAGGCCCCCTTCCACGCTCTCCCTACTGATTCCTGCATGGCAGGGGTTGGACTCACTGGTCCTTGTGGCCTCTTCCAGCTCTATGGACATTTCCGCGCTACACTGTTATAGTGCTATGATTCCACTTTCAACCTCCTATGGAATCCTGGGGTTTGCAGTTTAGGGAGGGGCATTTAGAATTCTCAGCCAGAGAGCTCTTGGGCCTCAAGAAACTACAAACCCCAGAATTTCTCAGGATGTTGAAAGTGGAGCAATAGCACTATAACAGTGTAGTGCGGAAATGGCCATGGGACACAGAGGAGGGCTCCTCCAATAGACCTCAATTCTCAGGCAGGCTTACAAACTGAGAGATGCTCCTTCGAGTGTCAAAGTCCCAAGACGTTAAGAGCTTTAAATGTTATCACCAGCATCTTGAATCCAGACTGGAAACCTATTGGCAACCAGTCCAGTTCCTTCAGAACTGGTGTTGTGTGGTAGGATCATAGAATCATAGAAATGTAGAGTTGGAAGAGACCCCAGGGGCCATCCAGTCCAACCCCCTGCCATGCAGGAACACCCTCAAAGCACTCCCCACAGATGGCCATCCAGCCTCTGCTTAAAAATCTCCAAGGAAGGAGACTCCACTACACTCCGAGGCAGCAGATTCCACTGCCGGACAGCCCTGACTGTCAGGAAGTTCTTCCTGAAGTTCAGGTGGAATCTCCTTTCCTGCAGCTTGAATCCATTGCTCCTTGTCCTGGTCTCTGGAGCAGCAGAAAACAAGCCCTCTCCTTCCTCTATGTGGCATCCCTTCAAATATTTAAACATGGCTATCATGTCCCCTCTGAACCTTCTCTTCTGCAGACTAAACATACCCAGCTCTCTAAGTCTATCCTCATAGGGCTTCATGGCTTCCAGGCCTCTCACCATTTTGGTCGCCCTCCTCTGGACCTGCTCCAGCTTGTCAATATCCCTCTTGAATTGGGGTGCCCAGAACTGGACACAGTATTCAAGATGGGGTCTAACCAAAGCAGAGTAGAGTGGTACCAGTACCTCCCTCGATCTAGACACCATACTCCTATTGAGGATATCCACAAAAATTTGTGCTAAGAAGATCAATCTGTCTCAGAAGCTTTACTAGATGCCTTCTTCCCCCAGCCCCATTTTTGAGATCAAGTTGTGACAAACTAACCCAGCTAGGTTTTTAGGGGAGTTACAAGAGTTTCGGGAAAAGTTTTGTTTCTCATAAGGTTCACACCCCATGCAATTTTAAAACCCACCCTCAAATAGTGAGTATTGACTCTTATCCAACAGCCTTTGCAGGTTTTTGGAACAATACAGAACCTGCAAAGCCTATTTATCCAGACATGATGTTGGGATGAGTACAGAAACCTGTACACAGCAATCACTCATCCAAACTGCCTTGGACTCCAAGACTGTTGTCTGGCCACAGCCACTTTGGACCTCATCACCTGTTGCAGTGTAGAACTTGGCTAGATTGCCTATTTCAAAGTGCTTGGCATACCAAGAATTAAACAGCGAGGAAGAAATGTTGCACCTAATTGGGGGCAGCCATTATCTAACCTTTTGGATGGCTCTTTTAAAGTTCTGAATAAACTTTTGTGTGGATTCATTGCTCCCGCTACCAGGGAAGCCACGAGCCACCTTCTCCTATATTGTGGCACCCCAGTTATGGAATGCCTTTCCCTTGGAGGCCCAATTGGTGCAACATTCCTCTTAATCTGGTGTCAAGAGAAAATGTGGCTGTTCATCAAACTTGTGTAAACCACATTTACACAAACCCTCACATGTACATGGTTTTAAACTGTTTTAAAGCGTGATACAGTGGTGGAGTGGTTTGAACATTGGACGATGACCCTGGAGACCAGAGTTCGATTCCCTGCTCTGCCATAGAAACCCACTGGCTGGCCTTGGGTGCATCATACACTCTCAGCCCCCAGAAAACCCCATGATAGGCTTGCCTTAGGATCGCCATAATTTGGAAAGGACTGGAAGGCACATGATGACAACCAAGTGTTTTAACCAGTTTTCATCCACCTTTTTAACTTTCTTAAATTATTCGATGTGGTTTTAATCTTTTACAATCATTTGTAATTTTATATGGTATCAAATGAGCATGATTTCTTTTATTATATGCTGCCCTGAGATTTTTAGATAGGTTGCAGGATATAAATATCAGAATAAATACATAAGCACCTTCCTCTCCCTTCCTTCCTCTGGCCATTTCCGCACGAGACTGTTATAGCGCTATGATTCCACTTTCAGCATCCTATGGAATCCTGGAGTTTGCGGTTTAGGGAGGGTACAGCGGACGCCTCCCTAAACTGCAAACTCCAGGATTCCATAGGATGTTCAAAATGGAATCATAGTGCTATAACAGTCTCATGCAGAAATGGTCTCTATCTCTCCCTCTCTGTTCCTCTCCAGTTGCAGAGATCAGTGGTTGCCTCTGGGGAAAAGCAGGAGGAAGCCGACTACCGGATCAGCAAAAGGTAATTGCTAAAGACACAATTCTCTCTCTCTCTCTCTCTCTCTCATTTCAATTTCTAGGAATATTCACCGACACAGACCATTGGTCCATCTAGCACAATGTTGTGTGCATGGATTGGCAAACATATCTCTGTACCCTCCATCTGTCCACAGTCCAAATTAATCCTCCACCATCCCACTTTTTCCAGCTGTTTTTAAAATGGCCCAGTTTCTCTCCTCCTCCCACATTCTCTTTTTCCCCTTTCTTCACTTGCTGCAAACTGAATTCAAAGTGCAAAAGGAGTTTGTACTGAGTTAACTAAAGCCATTTCCGCACTAGACTCTTATAGCATTATTATTTCACTTTCAACATCCTATGGAATCCTGGGGTTTGCAATTTAGGGGGGACCAGTTGGCCCTTCCCTAAACTGCAAACCCCAGGATTCCATAGGATATTGAAAGTGGAATAATAGCACTATAATAGTCTAGTGCGGAAAGTTAATTCAGCAAGAGGGACAGGAGAGCTGGGGGCAGAATGTTGCCCTTCCAGACAAAAGCAAATTCCTGCAGCCTCTTTTCGCTTATCTGCTCTCCATTATTAACTACACTCCTTTAAAATTTGGCATAAATCTTGGAGTGAATTTATTGATTCACTGACATGGAGAGTCCCCACCAGACACTACAGAGTTTCCCAGGTTGCTGATGCCTTTTGTGTAGGCTGCAAAAAAAACAGAATTTTTACACGCAACAGCTGCATTTGTCATTTCCCTCCTAAAAGTCTCCTTAAACCAGGAAAAATGACTCTACAAGAAGGGGGCCTCTTGCAATGCACACACAACAGATGAGATATGCGTTTGCTATGGTTGCACAGCGGTTTGGGCAAATATTTTTGTCTGACATGATCTCATGGCTGGGTTTTGCAATCTCCATGAGAGAGATTCCCCCCTCCTTTAAAAAAAAAAGCCACTGGAATTTCATTCTTTGGCTTTTGAAGAACAGGAGGATGAGCGAGCGCTTAACTCTTACCCTCCCTCTGGCGTTGCAGGAAAAAAATAGAGGTTGTAAGGGTTTGCAAATCCAGATGTAAAGTTAATAGCACGCCACCTGCTGATTAAGGAATTTAAGCCAATTAATCATCGGACTTGGAATGACACATTCTGTGGAAGATTTAAGACCAGCCGCTTTCCCTATAATTTTTCCCACTAAAAGCAGTCTGATTAAATCAGCAGGACTGGTTTGGCTTAGTGCTAGGGAGGAAGCAGCCTTACCCTTTCTCCTGACTCAGAGCTTTGATCCAAATTGCTTTTCCAACCCCAGTTCTCTCCAGCTGTCCCAGTTTTGCAGGAACAGTCCCCATTATTCCTCTGCCAGCCCACTTTTTCATCTGCTTTTAAAACATCCCAGTTTCTCTTTCCTCCTCTCACTTTCCTCATTTATTTATTTATTTATTTGTATCCTGCCTCTCCATATGGATCGAGGCGGCGAACAACTTACAAATAGCATGTATTTCGAAACATTTCTATACATGCCCCCAACAAGCTGGGTACTCATTTTACCGACCTGCAAAAGGGTGGAAGGCTGAGTCAACCTTGGAGCCGGGCAGGATCGAACTCACAACCTTGTGGCTTGCAGTACTGGCATTTAACCACTGCGCCACCAGGGCTCCTTTGTCCTGGCTTACTCCAATGGCTGCAGACTGAGTCCAAAGTGCAAAAGGAATTGGTACTATTAACTCCGCAGGAGAGAGAGGCATGGAGGGGTTGAATCTTTCCAGTAGGCTGTCAGGAAGCTCAGCTCCTGTCATGTTTAGAACGAGAATATGTTGAGTTTAGGCAGTAGATGAAAAGGGATAGAGAGAGAATAATAGAATAATGGAAGAGACTCCAGGGACCATCCACTCCAACCCCCTGCATGGAGGAACACACACTCAAACCACCCCCAGCAAATGGCCATCCAGCCTCCGTTTATAAACCTCCAAAGCAGCGGTTCTCAACCTGTGGGTCGCGACTCCTTTGGGGGGTCAAACGACCCTTTTACAGGGGTCGCCTAAGACCATTGGAAAATACGTATTTCCGATGGTCTTAGGCTCCATTCCCTCCTCGGTGGTGGTGCACAAGCGTGAGCCATGCGCTCGCGTCCTCCTGCCCCCTTTTCAGAAGGGACTGAAATCACTCCTCTTCTCCACTACCGGGAGAACCTTCCATCTGATGGGCCAGCTTGGGGGGGGCCGGCAGCATCACGGGGGGCAGGCCCCCTCCTCTCCACAGCCCCTGCCCCACTCACCATGGAGGGGGGTGCTGCGGAAGGGCTGGGGGGGCGCAAGGCAGCACTTTTCTGGGGAGGCAAGCTGCACCCGGTGCAAAAGACAAAGGTGCTGGGATTCCTCCCCCGCCCCCCGGCCAGGGTTGACACTCTGGAAATCCCCCCCCCCAGCAGAAACAAGAGTGAAGCAGAAGCAGAGCCCGGGGGGGTTCTTGGAGTTTTTTCCCGGGGGAGACGTGCGGCTCCTCTTCCCTCCCTGCCCGCCCCCCGTTCCTGGCCAGCGAGGCGGCCTTTGTCGGAGGAGGAGGCATTGTAAATAATAAATAAATAATTTTGTGGTTGGGGGTCACCACAACATGAGGAACTGTATTAAAGGGTTGCGGTATTAGAAAGGTTGAGAACCACTGCTCCAAAGAAAGAGACTCCACCACACTCCATGGAGGCAGCATATTCCACTGCCGAACAGCTCTTACCATCAGTGAGCCCTATACTGTATTCATTATTACTGTTCACAACAATATTTCAGTCACCATTTGCTGACTGCAGTTTGTAACTGGGTGCGGGTTTCAAGGAGATGATCTGGCAATAGCCAGGATCTGGGGACAGCCAAGAATTGGGGGAAGGATCAGAAAGGTGAGATGAGAAATGAACAGGATGGTGTTATGGGACTAGACGAGATAAGGGTATGAGACGTGTTCATTTCTCAGGATGTAAATGATGTAAGCATCAGGAAGGTCTGGGAACTCAGGGGTCTGGTGAGGTGATAGGACGCTCACCAATCATTGTAATTTGCATTTCTATTTGTATGTCAAGGTGTGTAACTTGTTGCCCTCCAACACACGCCAGTCTTAAAAGCTTTTGAAAGTTTCTGAGTTGCTTGCTAATTCCAAACAAACACTGCTGATAGAAGTCTGAATGTTTCCTTGGAAAAGCAAGATAGACTGCAGGAGACACAGGAACCAGGCGCCCTGGTGGCGCAGTGGTTAAATGCCAGTACTGCAAGCCACAAGGTTGTGAGTTCGATCCTGCCCGGCTCCAAGGTTGACTCAGCCTTCCATCCTTTCGCAGGTCGGTAAAATGAGTACCCAGCTTGTTGGGGGCATGTATAGAAATGTTTCGAAATACATGCTATTTGTAAGTTGTTCGCCGCCTTTCGATCCATATGGAGAGGCGGGATACAAATAAATAATAATAATAATAAAAAAAGCAAACTGCTGCAGACCCCCCCCCCGCTTGTCTGTCATTAAGAACTTCTGCCATCTTGACGGCACTCTGATGTTGCTTGGTCACATGAGCTCCAGCTTCCATCTTTGAAATGTTGGCAGGTATGTGCCCCTCCTGAACTTATAGGCAGAGGGCAAACTATTTTGACAGTCTTCCCCGGTACCATGACCCAGGAGGGCAGAAGTGAGAGGGAGAGATGAGGGTTGTTTGTGACTTATGGCAACCCTAAGGAGAACCTATCGTTGGGTTTTCTGGGGCACAGAGCTTGTGACGTGCCCACGGTCACCCAGTGGGTTTCTATGGCCTAGTGGGAATTAAAACTATGGTCATAGTACAATGCAAGCTGTTCATATACAGTTGGCTCTCTGCATTCGTCACCCAGTAGGTTTTCACGGCCAAGTAGGGAATCGAACTCTGGTCTCTAGAGTAACAGTTAAACTACTATGCCATGCTGGCTCTCTGAAATGAAAGATTACCCTCCACATGGGGGACACATGGCTAGATAGCAGTACGTGTGAAAGGGATCTAGGAGTCTTCATAGACCACAAGCTGAACATGAGTCAGCAGTGTGATGCGGCAGCCAAGAAAGCCGATGCAATTCTCGGCTGCATCAATAGGAGTATGGTGTTTAGATCGAGGGAGGTACTGGTACCACTCTACTCTGCTTTGGTTAGACCCCATCTTGAATCCTGTGTCCAGTTCTGGGCACCCCAATTCAAGAAGGACATGGTCAAGCTGGAGCCAGTCCAGAGGAGGGCGACCAAAATGGTGAGAGGCCTGGAAGCCATGAAGCCCTATGAGGATAGACTTAGAGAGCTGGAGATGTTTAGTCTGCAGAAGAGAAGGTGAAGAGGGGACAGGAGAGCCATGTTTAAATATTTGAAGGTGTGCCATGTAGAGGAGGGAGAGGGCTTGTTTTCTGCTGCTCCAGAGACCAGGACAAGGAGCAATGGATTCAAGCTGCAGGAAAGGAGATTCCACCTGAACCTCAGGAAGAACTTCCTGACGGTCAGGGCTGTCCGGCAGTGGAATCTGCTGCCTCCATGGAGTGTAGTGGAGTCTCCTTCCTTGGAGGTTTTAAGCAGAGGCTGGATGGCCATCTGTCGGGAGAGCTTTGAGGGTGTTCCTGCATGGCAGGGGGTTGGACTGGATGGCCCCTGGGGTCTCTTCCAACTCTACATTTCTATGATTACATGATTCAATAAGAATTAGGTCCACCAATGAAATTTTCGTTCATTCCCCAAATTTCCAGCATTAAAGAGTGCAGAGGCATATCTAGCAAAAATAGCACCTAGGGCAAGCATGGAAGTTGTTCATCTGTCTCCAGGGCCTCTTCCTTCTCCTCCTCGGCTGCTGCCACCATTAAATCTTCCAGCATGGCTTTTTCCGTCCCCTGGCATTGGCACCCAGGGCACATATCCTACTTGCCCCACCCTGGATGCACCTCTGAAAGAGTGAGACGCTGAAAGTAATTCATGCCTAGAGCCCCTTTTCTATTTGCTGTGTTCAAATGAAAAATTAAAAAGAGAACATGTCTTCCCAAAGGTTCATACGTGACTTCAAAGAATGAATGGTGTCAGAGCTGTTATTGACATACCCACTAATGGAGACCAAAAACAACGAAACATTTCATACCTTTACATACTGCTCAGATTTTAGACAGAGCTGCCGGTTTGTCCATCAGAGCAAAATTCCATAATCTGCCCTCTCCATTTATCCAGACATAGACTAGGAACTGCATTTGGGCTGCAGCAGTTTCTGAACATGCAGCTGCACGCACATAACTTTATTGTGGACAGAGCCACCACAAATGTATGTAAGTGCTGAAGACATTACATCCACACCGAGATAATCAACTTAAATTAGAGTTAATATATTGAAGTCTAACTGATAGTACACACCCATCTGGGATGATGTGCCCTCAGAGATGAGGAGATTCTGAGTTGCTGCCCTCTGACAATCTCATCTCCATCTATTTCAGTGCCTGGCTGAAAGACACCTTGGATCCAGTAATTGTGTCATTAGATCACCGGATTGCAGCCCTGACTGGCTTGAACACCCAACTGCCTTACGCAGAATACCTGCAGGTGGTGAACTATGGACTAGGAGGACACTACGAGCCTCATTTTGACCACGCCACGGTGAGTATACTTCATGTAAAGCCTATAGAGCAGTGGTTCTCAACCTTCCTAATACTGCGACCCTTTAATACAGTTCCTCATGTTGTGGTGACCCCCAACCATAAAATTATTTATTTATTATTTACAATGCCTCCCCTCCCCAGCAAAGGCCGCCTCGCTGGCCAGGAACAGGGGGCGGGCGGGCAGGGAGGGAAAGAGGAACCACGCATCTCCCCCGGAAAAAACTCTGAGAAACCCCCCCCCGGGGCTCTGCTTCTGCTTCGCTCTCGTTTCCGCTGAGGGGGGCACTGTGGGAAAAGTTTCCAGAGTGTTGACCCTGGCCAGGGGGAGGAATCCCAGCGCCTTTGTCTTTTGCGCCGGGCGCAGCTCGCCCCCCTCGGAAAAGCGCTGCCTTGTGGCCCCCCGGCCCTTCCGCAGCGTCCCCCTCCGTGGCAAGTGAGGCAGGGGCCATGGCAAGGAGGGGGCCTGCCCCCTGTGCTGCCGCCACCCCCCCAAGCTGTCCTGTCAGATGGGAGGTTTTCCCAGTAGTGGAGAAGGGGAGTGATTTCAGTCCCTTCTGAACAAAGGGCAGGAGAACGTGAGCACGTGGCTCCCACTTGCGCATCACCACTCCTGCTGTGGCGACGCTGTGGCCGCAAGCGCTCCCGCCAAAGGGAGCAGGAGAATGACAGCTTGTGGCTTGTGCTTGCGCACCACCACCGAGGAGGGAATGGAGCCCAAGACCATCGGAAATACGTATTTTCCAGTGGTCTTAGGCAACCCCTGTGAAAGGGTTGTTCAACCCCCAAAGGGGTCGCAACCCACAGGTTGAGAACCACTGCTATAGAGAAAAGGCGTGCCTTTCCCTATATATGTCAGCCTGAGGATTGAGGTCTACTAGAAGGGCCTCCTCCATGTTCCACCAAAGGGGATGATAGCCTGTGGGAAGATATGAGATGCGGTCTTCTCTGCTGTGGCACTGTAGTTCTTTAATACCACCTTAGCCTGGAGAACAGAAGGTTAAGAGGGAACACGATAGCTGTGTTTAAATATCCGAAGCCATGTCATAGGGAAAATGGAGCAAGCTTGTTTTTTTTCTGCCCCAGAGACCAGACACTGTGGAGCAACGGCTTCAAACTTCAGGAAAAAAGATTCCACCTAAATATTAGGGAGAACTTCTTGATGGTAAGAGCAGTTTGACAGTGGAATATGCTGCTTCCTCAATGGTGTGTGATGGAGTCTCCTTCTTTGGAGGCTTTTAAGCAGAGGTTGGATGGCCATCTCTCAGAGTGCTTTAATTGTGTCTTCCTGCATGGCAGAAGGGGGTTAGACTCAATGACCCTTGGGGTCTCTTCCAATTCTATAATTCTATGAAAAGAGATTCCACCTAAACATTAGGAGAAACTTCCTGACGGTCGCACTGCTGCCTCAGTGGAGTGTGGTGGAGTCTCCTTCTTTGGAGGTGTTTCAACAGAGGCTGGATGGCCACCTGTCCAACGGGAGTACTTGGATGGGGTCTTCCTGCCTGACAGAATGGGGTTGGACTAGATGGTCCTTGGGGTCTCTTCCAGTTCTGTGATTCTATAATTCTATGAAAAGATTCCAACTAAAAATAAGGGAGTGAAGGGGTTGCAATTGTAGAATAGGTGCTTGAGTATACGTGGCTGGATAGCAGTACGTGTGAAAGGGATCTAGGAGTCTTCATAGACCACAAGCTGAATATGAGTCAGCAGTGTGATGCGGCAGCCAAGAAAGCCAATGCAATTCTCGGCTGCATCCATAGGAGTCTGGTGTCTAGATCGAGGGAGGTACTGGTACCACTCTACTCTGCTTTGGTTAGACCCCATCTTGAATCCTGTGTCCAGTTCTGGGCACCCCAATTCAAGAAGGATATTGACAAGCTGGAGCAAGTCCAGAGGAGGGCGACCAAAATGGTGAGGGGCTTGGAAGCCATGAAGCCCTATGAGGATAGACTTAGAGAGCTGGGTATGTTTAGTCTGCAGAAGAGAAGGTTGAGAGGGGACATGATAGCCATGTTTAAATATGTGAAGGGATGCCACGTAGAGGAAGGATAGGGCTTGTTTTCTGCTGCTCCAGAGACCAGGACAAGGAGCAATAGATTCAAGCTGCAGGAAAGGAGATTCCACCTGAACCTCAGGAAGAACTTCCTGGCGGTCAGGGCTGTCCGGCAGTGGAATCTGCTGCCTCAATGGAGTGTGGTGGAGTCTCCTTCCTTGGAGGTTTTTAAGAAGAGGCTGGATGGCCATCTGTCAGGAGTGCTTTGAGGGTGTTCCTGCATGGCAGGGGGTTGGACTGGATGGCCCCTGGGGTCTCTTCCAACTCTACATTTCTATGATCCTATGATTCTATGAGTAGAAAAATAGAGAAAAATGAACCAGTCAGCTGTATTCTTTATCTTATCAGAGGCTCAGGTAGGCGGCTTAGCTATGCATGACATATGGGGAGTTTGGGAGTCGATGGGACCCAGGGAGAATACTCCCTGGTACGGAGATACATAATCTCGAAACTGTAAAGGGGGTTTTGGGGTTTGTGAACTTTACACATATGGTAATCATTTCCTGTATCCAGCTTTTGAAAAGGTATACATGCATGTTGAAACCTGGATTCGGGGCTCTCAGGCTTTGGAAATCCATTCCACTGAGATCCCTGCGCAGTGAAAATAAACTTTTGTTTCTGATCTGATGGTCTCAGTCCTTTGACGCGCCACTACAGAAGAACTTCCTGATGGTAAGAGCGGTTTACAATAGAATCCGCCACTGCCTCAATGCATGTGGTGGATTCTCCTCCTCCTTTGTGTTTTAAACAGGGGCTGGGTGGTCATCTGTCAAAGGGGGGGCTTTGATGGTGTCTTCCTGCATTGAAGAACAGGGTTGGACTGGATGGCCCTTGGGGGTCTCTTCCAGCTCCAGTTCTAGGATTCTATTATTCCATCTGCAAGAGGTGTGCTGTTTTTAATACGTCATATGTCTTTGATGTGTTTTACACTGTTTTAAGTTAATATTTTAACTGGATTTTTGTTTAATGCTTTTTAAAATGTTTCTACCAAAGATGGTTTTAGCTGTGTTATTCGAGCCTACAAGGCAAACTGCTTTGCATCCCATGTTGGGAGACAAGTGGGATATAAATCAAATACACCTTTTTTTTCCCCTTCAAAATTCACATTAAAATTGTCAATTAACTGGTTTACCTACAGCATTTCTATCTTATTCCTCCTATTGCACATATAGTAATAAGAAGCATCCTCGTCATGAAATTAAACCAGTTTACTACAGGGAGTTCCCTTTCATGAAATTATGAAGTCCAAAAACATTTCCGCACTAGCCTGTTATAGTGCTATGATTCCACTTTCAACATCCTATGGAACCTGGGGTTTGCAATTTCGGGAGGGGCAGCCCCTCCCAAAGCTGCAAACCCCAGGATTCCATAGGATGTTGAAAGTGGAATCATAGCACTATAACAGGCTAGTGCCGAAATAGCCCAAGTTCCTAAAGTTTTGGTTTTGTGGTTGTTGTTATTATTTGCTATCAAGTGAGCTTCAGGTTATGGTGATGTTATTTTTAAAAATATTTTTATTTACATATATTGTGTATATTAAAAAATATGGGGGATTACAAAGACAAACAGTGAGTAAATAGGCAGAGAAACTCTGACATCTCACTTAATACTAAATTAAGCTACAACTAAATTAAAAAGGGGCCAAAAGTTCATATAAATGACTTCTAATTTAGCAGCTTTTCGTTCTAAGATAACATATAAGATACGCTTCTTCTATTGCGTCTGTCATAGAATCATAGAAATGTAGAGTTGGAAGAGACCCCAGGGGCCATCCAGTCCAACCCCCTGCCATGCAGGAACACCCTCAAAGCACTCCTGACAGATGGCCATCAAGCCTCTGCTTAAAAACCTCCAAGGAAGGAGACTCCACTACACTCCATTGAGGCAGCAGCAGATTCCACTGCCGGACAGCCCTGACCATCAGGAAGTTCTTCCTGAGGTTCAGGTGGAATCTCCTTTCCTGCAGCTTGAATTCATTGCTCCTTGTCCTGGTCTCTGGAGCAGCAGAAAACAAGCCCTCTCCTTCCTCTACATGGCATCCCTTCAAATATTTAAACATGGCTACCATGTTCCCTCTTAACCTTCTCTTCTGCAGACTAAACATACCCAGCTCTCTTAAGTCTATCCTCATAGGGCTTCATGGCTTCCAGGCCTCTCACCATTTTGGTCGCCCTCCTCTGGACTTGCTCCAGCTTGACCATGTCCTTCTTGAATTGGGGTGCCCAGAACTGGACACAGGATTCAAGATGTTGTCTAACTAGAGCAGAATAGAGTGGTACCAGTACCTCCCTCGATCTAGACACCAGACTCCTATTGATGCAGCCGAGAATTGCATTGGCTTTCTTGGCTGCCGCATCACACTGCTGTCTCATGTTCAGCTTGTGATCTATGAAGACTCCTAGATCCCTTTCACACGTCCTGCTATCCAGCCACGTGTCCCCCATCCTATATTTCTGTATTCCATTTTTTCTACCTAAGTGTAGGACCTTACACTTCTGCCATTAAAACACTACTGCCTAGTATTTACTAACTATAAGCTTAACCTTCAAAACCAATAATTGACTTTTCCACCCAACAGTTTCTTAGGTATACAATCAATTTATCCCAATCATTTTTAAATTTAACCAAAGATCCTTCCTTAATTAAAATAGTCAATTTATCCATTTCTGCCAAATCCAGCAACTTCAACAGTCAGTCTTAGTGCAAAGGTGTTACCAGGCTATACACCCCTACATTTTGATATGGTCTAGTTGGCAAAATATATTAATTGGCAGATATGTTTAATTGGCAAAAAAACCCCATAAATTAGACTGGAAAGGCAATGTGAAAGAAAGGGACACGGGCTGGGAGTAGGTCAGAGGTGACCTCAACATGACCAGGCCATAAGGATTGGTCAAGAAACCCTGACTTAACCGTTCTGAGCTAACCCTATCAACTGCCCAATGTCAGAAAACAATAAGGTGCCCAGGTGCAGAGGCAAGGACCCCTGCCGTATGCGTTTCCTGCCGAAACCTTGCCCAGTGACCTCACCCAACCAAGACGTTCAAACAATAGGTCCATTCCAGACCTCTTTTGTTCACTCTACTGGAAAACAATTAACTCACATCCTTTCAGGGAGGGAAACAGAGTATATAATCCCTTGGGTTTGAGAAGTCAGATGCAGTCAGATGAAATACTGGACTCCACGATGTCGCCCCGAATCCTGATCTGGACACAAATCTAAGGCCATTTCCGCACTAGCCTGTTATAGCGCAATGATTCCACTTTCAACATCGTCTGGAATCCTGGGGTTTGCAGTTTCGGGAGGGGCCGGCCGGCCCCTCCCGAAACTGCAAACCCCAGGATTCCAGACGATGTTGAAAGTGGAATCATCGCGCTATAACAGGCTAGTGCGGAAATGGCCTAAGCTACATTTCAACTTCTTCACTACTCTTCAGGACTAGTAATCATAACCCCAAACCCTCAGCCTCTCTATCCATAATTTTTCCTCCCTTCATTCTTCAGTTAGCTCTTGTGTGAATGTGTGACTATGTGTGTCTTGTGTGTATGCATGAGTGAGTTCCCCTCAATAAAACACATTTTTAGCTTCCTTTTGGATCTCTGGCTGGTTCTTTTCCTGCATGAGTCCATAAACATTAGTAGAAAGTTCTCACTAAGTTGTCCCCGTCTCACTAGCTTCCTTTGAGCAAATTCATTCCCAACTTTTGCAAGGCAGTATTGACATCGGGGGGTGGCCCTTGTGGCACCTACGTTTTGGAGTAACAAAGGGATAGCCACACTTATCCATTCCTGTGCATACAGCACTCTTGCCACCGTAATCGTGTAGTAAAAGATTCTTCCCAGCTTCTTATCAGACTGTTAATTAGTCAAGACCCAATTTAAAAAGTTCAGGTTTGAGTTGACTCTTTGGCCCTTTTTGCATGTTTTTTTTTTTAGCGCAAACGCCCCTTGAGCGCCGCGCAACTGGGAGCGCCACTCCGTATGGCGCACTCCCACTTGCGCGGCGCTCACGAGGCTGGAGCAGGGCGGGCGCGCATTTGATTTTCGGCTTGAAGCCGAAAATGCCCCGCGCTCGCGCAATGCTCGCACCACCCTCGCGCACTTACCTGCGTGTGGTGCGTCGGCGAGCCGGGCAGGTAGCGCTTCCTTTCCCAGTGCAGCCTACAGCTCCCAAAGTGCCCTGTGGAAGGAAGGGGCAGGGCGCTCGCGTGACGGTCGCGCAAACAGGAAGCGGCCTGCGGAAGGAAGGAGGGGGGAAGTGGCAGCATTTCGGAGGAGGCTTTTCACGCGAAACGCCTTCCCGTGTTGTGCAAAAAGGTAACATGCAAAAAGGGTCTTTATCTTTAAGATGTCTTCCATCAGGTTATGGTGATGTTATGCATGAGAGATGTCCAAGAGCCCCAGTCATGAACTGCCTTGCTCTGGTCTTGCAAATTGCCCTGCTCAGGTCTTGCAAACTGTAGGTCCAAGTTCCTAAAGTACTGGTTTTGTTATTGCTATTGTTATTTGCAGCTATGGCTTCCTTGCACTCTGACCAGGAGTGCATTTTTACCCTCTTTTTCCAATTAGCTTCCATTTTATCCCACCTTTTCTTCTTTTCTAATGAGTCATGTTGTGTCATGATGTGTCCAATGTACAATAGCCTCAGCTTAGTCATTCTGGCTTCAAGGATAGTTCAGACCTCATGGCTCCCAGACGCATTTATTTGTCTTTTTGGCAGTCCCTGGTATCTGTAAAACTCTCTGCCTGCATCACATTTCAAACAAGTTGATTCTCTTCCTGATTTTACATTGCTTTAAAATGGTTTTTGCTGTCTGCACCCCATCCTGAGCTCTTTTGATACAGAGAACCATACAAATATTTTTATTTTATCAGTAAAGGCATCTGGAAAAGGTTTAAGGTATTTTCCAAGTTTCTTGTTTCACTGGGCATTTTATCCCAAAAGCTTCATTTCATCAACTCAGCTGGAGCCTGAAAATGCATCTACTCTTAATAATATCACTCTTGGCTGTGAATAAGGCGACCACCAAGCACTCCATGCATAAGCAATTCTGTTCTTTTGTTACAGTCAAGAAAAAGTCCCCTTTACAGGATGAAGTCTGGAAACCGAATAGCCACGTTGATGATCTATGTGAGTAATCTTTTAAAAAAAATTTTTTTTTTCACTGTACTTTGCTTTGTACTTTATTTTATTGCTTTTGGCCAATGGCCGTTGCAAAAACAACCATAAAACAATTGAACAATACAATAAAACAAAAAAACCCCAATATCATTTAAAAATACAAAAATACAAGTTAAAAAACTATAAAATTTTACAGTTAAAACCTTAGAACTGCTACACGTGGCTGGATAGCAGTACGTGTGGAAGGGATCTAGGAGTCTTCATAGACCACAAGCTGAACATGAGTCAGTAGTGTGATGCAGCAGCCAAGAAAGCCAATGCAATTCTCGGCTGCATCCATAGGAGTATGGTGTCGAGATCGAGGGAGGTACTGGTACCACTCTACTCTGCTTTGGTTAGACCCCATCTTGAATCCTGTGTCCAGTTCTGGGCACCCCAATTCAAGAAGGATATTGACAAGCTGGAGCAAGTCCAGAGGAGGGCGACCAAAATGGTGAGGGGCCTGGAAGCCATGAAGCCCTATGGGGATAGACTTAGAGAGCTGGGTCTGTTTAGTCTGCAGAAGAGAAGGTGAAGAGGGGACATGATAGCCATGTTTAAATATTTGAAGGGATGCCATGTAAAGGAAAGAGAGGGCTTGTTTTCTGCTGCTCCAGAGACCAGGACAAGGAGCAATGGATTCAAGCTGCAGGAAAGGAGATTCCACCTGAACCTTAGGAAGAACTTCCTGGCAGTCAGGGCTGTCTGGCAGTGGAATCTGCTGCCTTGGAGTGTAGTGGAGTCTCTTTCCTTGGAGGATTTTAAGCAGAGGCTGGATGGCCATCTGTCGGGAGTGCTTTGAGGGTGTTCCTGCAAGGCAGGGGGTTGGACTGGATGGCCCCTGGGGTCTCTTCCAACTCTACATTTCTGTGATTCTATGACTCTATGACCTTGACATAGGTGATATACTTTGGGTAAAAATCACAAAAAAACGGTCAGAAACTAAGTATTTTATATAAAATTGTCACCATTGCAAGATACAGCTATCTCTGCCAGATGTTTCTTTCTAATTTTTTTTGTGGCAGTGACAAAGAAAACCACACGCCAAGTCACATATTTGTCTGTGTCCATTAGGAGGTAAAGAACCATTTCTTGGAAGTTCAAAAAAAATCTATTCTGAATTAACGGTGAAATGAATCGTTCCCTTGGGCCACTGTACAAAGGACAGCAGACTAAATAGTGAGTTAAGTCTTCTGAGTAAGGGCAGCCAGCTAAACATCTGCGGAGGTTTTTTGGTACGTTATTAAGCCTCCCGTCTCTTTCAGATGACTCAAACATATTTAGTCTTAGTTCTGTAAACGCACGACGCAATTGAATAAAAGTTAAATTGTTAAAGTAGTCAGGATGGTCACCGAATTGTCTAAGTCTATAATATAGGGGAGCACACAGGGAGAGCGTGCAAGTCTGCAAACATAGCAACCTCCCGTATTGTATTATTAATTAATTTCTTCCTTGCAAACTGATCGAGTCCTTTTAGGTCTTCAATTGAGAGCCCATATTTAATAATTAATTGGGCTACCACATGTACCCAATTTTTGACAGGTAGCCCGTTATTGAGTTCCAGCAAACAGTTTTTAGGGAGTCTGGAAAGATCTGGAAAGGACTTTGTTTTTTACTTCATGTGCGTGCTGGGTTTTGGAAGATGCTGGACAGGCACTGCCTTATAATGGCCCTTTCCACACACGGGCGGGGAAACGGGCTGCTCCACACCGAAACGGGGCTTACCTTTATTCCGTCGCCGCGTGGAGCAGTCCGTTTCACCGCTCCACACTCGGCGGCGTCCACGGCGTCCGCTGCATCCGGCAGCACCCAAAATGGCAGCTTTCGACTGGCGGAGGCTCTCCGCCAGTCGGAGAAGCTCGCCAGCTGGAAATCCCACCCCCCGTGCGATCTGCAGGCACGCCCTTGCGCACGCCTGCAGATCCATACCGGCGCTGCAACAGGGCTGGATGGGGCTGCATGCCCCGTGCCTTTTAAAAACCACAAAGCAAGTGGTTTTCAAAAAGCACGGGCGGCGCGACTTCCGGTCACCCCTACATGGATTGGGGTGTGAATTTACTCTAAAGTCATCCACCCCAATCCACGTTACAGTGTAGATGACCTCCGTGGAGGTCACTCTACACCAGTGGTTCTCAACCTGTGGGTCGGGACCCCTTTGGGGGTCGAATGATCATTTCACAGGGGTCGCCGCTCCTCTATCTCACCCCTCCCCCTTTTGAAAGAAGGCGGCCTCACAGCCAATGGGAGCTCTGTTTCTGAGACCCTGCGCTGGGAGGAGGTGAGAGGAGGCATACTGGCTGTGTGTGGGGACGTTTCCCTGCCTTTCCCTGCTGGGCGGGAGGGTGGAGGTGGCGAGGGGAGACCCCGCTCTGGCAGAAGGTGAGAGGAGGTGTCCTGGGTGCATGTGGGGACATTTCCCCATCTTTCCCTGCCATGCGGGAGGACAGAGGTGTGTGTGGGGACATTTCTGCACCTTTCTCTGCCGGGCAGGGCGGGGCAGAGGTGCATGTGGGGACGTTTCCGCATCTTTCCCTGCCAGTCGGGGGGCAGAGGTGGGGAGACCGAGAGGGGCTCGCGGGTGTAGCGTGGTCGAGGGGCTACAGCAGGTATCGCTCCCCACTCCCGAGCCCTCAGAGGGACGAAAGGAGAAAGGAAGGGGCACCCGTGCGATGTGGGAGTGAGAGCGTCCGAGCAGCCATGCTCCCTTTAGGGGAGGGAGGAAGGGAGGGAGTGAAAGAAAACGCGTCTGCTTCTGCCGCCGCCATCTTTCCTCTCTCCCTGTCCTTTCCTCCTGCGCCTCGTGTAAAATGTGGACTGTTTTGGCCTTGCCTTTGGGAGTGACTGGCTTTTTGAACTGTGGAAACCCAACATTCAGAACTAGAACTACTGCCTTAATTCTGGCACTGATGGACGCTTTCTGTGCTTAAAAAAGGGGGAGGGTTACCAGTTTTTAGGCATTAGAAGTCTATCCAGAGCAGTGATTTAGGGCAGTGTTTCCAATCTATTTGATGTTGGAAATAACTAACTAACTAAATAACTAAATAAATAAATAAATAATAAATAAATAAATAAATAAAAAATAACGGAAATGATTTTATGGTTGGGGGTCACCACAACATGAGGAACTGTATTAAGGGGTCACGGCATTAGGAAGGTTGAGAACCACTGCTCTACACTGTTTTTTTAACCCCATGTGGAAAGGGCCGATATCTAAACGCTGTATGTTTACGTCACCGTATTAGTTGGGAGATTTGGGGAACTGTACAGTCAGCCCTCCACATTTGCAGGTTTGACTTATGTGGATTTGATTATTTGTGAGCTTCTTCAGCCACTGCCCCCCACCTCTGGTGCTCTTTTTCTGGGGGAACCTTCCCTCTTGGCAGCTCCGATCAGACCATGTAAACCTTTAAAAACTCACCTCTGCTCCTCCACTTCTTCCACCAGCTGCTACCTGGCCAACTGAGAATGGATTTCAGCCAAATTTCTCAGCATTAATAGTAATTAGCTACATTAATAACAGATGGAAAATCAAAGAAAGCAGGAAAAGTTGGAGATAGGATGGATAGCAAACTTTTGATATAAGAAGTTTGGTGGAAACGAGTATAAGAAAAGATTCTTAATATTAAGGCACAGCGAAATAAAACAAAATGTGCAGCAAACTAGAAGAAAGAACAAAATAGTAGGAAATTCCAATGTAACTTGTATATTATGCGTGAAAGGAGAATGTCAGTGATATGACAAGGAAATAATATTTGTAAATTTATATAAATGTATAGAAGTTTTACTATTGCTCAATGCATGTAATTTGAGATAACGGATGGAAACATGTACGGCAATGATAATCAATAACGCAAGTGAGGATTGTAATTTTATTTATTTTATGACAAAAGAAAGAAAATTAAAAAAAAAATTTCTCAGCATCACAAACCCTCTCTCAGTGCCCCCCACACCCAAGGAAGGAGATGGGCAGGAGAGAGGAAGCATAGGGCCACCATGTCGACCCACTCTCCTTCCCTCTATTTTTCCTGACCTGAGCCATTTCCGGACTAGACTGTTATAGCGCTATGATTCCACTTTCAACATCCTATGGAATCCTGGGGTTTGCAGTTTCGGGAGGGGTCGGCCGCCCTCTCCCGAAACTGCAAACCCCAGGATTCCATAGGATGTTGAAAGTGAAATCATAGCACTATAACAGTTTAGTGCAGAAATGGCCCTGGTTTGGACCTTGAGTAGCCATTCTTCCCACCACACCTCTGCCTTCTTCCAACAGCCACACATACACATTTTGATATTTGTGATTTTTCCACTTTTATGAGAGTCCTGCACCCCTAACCCCAACCCGAGTGGAGGCCTGACTGCAGTCCAGAAAACCCAAATTCTTCACCCACCCTCATTACTCACTTATACAGAAGAAGAGTTGACGTCTGCACAAATATAGGATGGGGGACATGTGGCTGGATAGCAGTATCTGTGAAAGGGATCTAGGAGTCTTGGTAGATCACAAGCTGAACATGAGTCAGCAGTGTGATGCAGCAGCCAAGAAAGCCAATGCAATTCCCGGCTGCATCAATAGGAGTATAGTGTCTAGATCGAGGGAAGTGATGGTACCACTCTATTCTGCATTAGTTAGGCCTCATTTGGAGTACTGTGTCCAGTTCTGGGCACCTCAATTCAAGAAGGACATCCACAAGCTGGAACGTGTCCAGAGGAGGGCGACCAAAATGGTGAAGGGTCTGGAAGCCATGAAGCCCTATGAAGAATGCCTTAGGGAGCTGGATATGTTTGGTCTGCAGAGGAGAAGGTTAAGAGAGGCCATGAGAGCCATGTTTACATATTTGAAGGGATGTCATGTTGAGGAGGGAGCAGGCTTGTTCTCTACCACTCCAGAGATTAGGATAAGGCGCAATGGATTCAAGCTGCAGGAAAGGAGATTCCACTTGAACCTCAGGAAAGAATTCCTGACAGTCAGAGCTGTCCAGCAGTAGAATCTGCTGCCTCTGTGGAGTGTGGTGGAGTCTCCTTCTTTGGAGGTTTTTCAGCATAGGCTGGATGGCCATCTGTCGGGAATGCTTTGATGGGTGTTTCTGCATACCGGGGGGTTGGACTAGATGGCCCCTGGGGTCTCTTCCAACTCTAGGATTCTATTATTCTGTAAGTATTTTTATAGTTTGTGTGGCTTAGAAAATCTCATCTTCCCTGGCTTCCTGGTGCAGAATTTTAAATATAATCTTTGCCATTTCTTTAATAGGGATAGAAGGAATGTTTCATAGAATCATAGAGTTGGAAGGGATCACAAAGGCCATCTAGTCTAACCGCCTTACCACTCAGAAACCCACAGCAAAAGCATTCCTGAACATTTATTGTTATTCACATCTAGGCTTGAAAATAGATTTCCTGACACTTCAGGAAGAATATCACAGGAACAACATTTTTATGCATTTTTCTCATGATTTCTGAGAATTATTTTGTGCCGAAATACACCATTTTGAGAGAAGGGGGCAAATAAGTGTGGGTTTTGCAGAGAAAGAAAAACTCTGACATGCATTTCCGTGTAGAATAATCTCCCCAGACATTGTGGGACATATGAACACAGAACACAATTTTGTGCAGAAATATTTATTTTCCCATGCAGCAGCTGGAATGTTGTGATTGATTGCAAGGATAGAATAATTGATAACCCCATCATTTAGTTTGCTGTGTTCTAAAACAAAAACCAACCACACATTCACTTTTCTTTACTTTCCCTTTCTTTTACCTAGCTGAGTTCAGTAGAAGCTGGAGGATCCACAGCCTTCATCTACGCAAACCTCAGCATCCCTGCTGTCAAGGTGAGGGAGTGGGTTTTTTCCCCACCACGAGCTCTACCTACCACAGTTCTTTCTCAATCACCCACTCAATATTTATATCTCCCCAGGGGTGTAGCTGTGGGGGTGAACAAAATGTCTTTTCTTCCACCCCAGATAAGAATTCTGTTCCTCCAAATGACATTTCCATTTAGTCCCCAAATTTCTAGCACTGCAGAGAGTTAGACCATTTCTGCACTAGCCTGTTATAGCACGATGATTCCACTTTCAACATCCTCTGGAATCCTGGGCTTTGCAGTTTCAGCAGGGGCCAGCCGGCCCCTCCCGAAACTGCAAACCCCAGGATTCCAGAGGATGTTGAAAGTGGAATCATCGCGCAATAACAGGCTAGTGCGGAAATGGCCCGAGAGACTAAAAATCATTCACACCTAGAACCCTCCTTGCTTGCTGTGTTCACATTCCCTTGCTCCCTTTTCTCTGGATGCCGCCACTATATTTCTAAATGCTCAAGTCAAGTTTTAAATTACTGAAATTCTAAAAATATGGGGACTGAAGAAAAATCGTGTGGGAATTCATATTTCAGGAGGGAATGCCCTCTTCTCTATCCCCACGGCCATATTTCCTGTATCTTCCCATTTCTGTTCCCATTAACACACACACAGTGGTGTTTTGCAACAATAATTAAACAATTTGCAAACAATAATCAAAACAGACAGTGAAACAATATAATTGGTAAATATACCGAAATTGGTTGTAATTGGTTGACCGACCGAACCCAAAGGGTGATCACGAAGGGCTGCTTTTCATCCTGGAGAGAAGTGACTTTTGGGGGGTGCCACAGGGTTCTGTCCTGGGCCCAGGGCTGTTCAATATTTTTATCAATGACTTGGATGAAGGAATAGAGGGCATGCTCATCAAATTTGCAGATGACACCAAATTGGGAGGGGTTGCTAATACGCCAGAGCACAGGATCAAAATTCAAAATGACCTGGATAGGTTGGAGAGCTGGGCCAAGGCGAACAAAATGAAATTCAACAGAGAGAAGTGTAAGGTCCTACACTTAGGTAGAAAAAATGGAATACAGAAATATAGGATGGGGGACACGTGGCTGGATAGCAGTACGTGTGAAAGGGATCTAGGAGTCTTCACAGACCACAAGCTGAACATGAGTCAGCAGTGTGATGCGGCAGCCAAGAAAGCCAATGCAATTCTCGGCTGCATCAATAGGAGTCTGGTGTCTAGATCGAGGGAGGTACTGGTACCACTCTACTCTGCTTTGGTTAGACCTCATCTTGAATCCTGTGTCCAGTTCTGGGCACCCCAATTCAAGAAGGACCTGGTCAAGCTGGAGCAAGTCCAGAGGAGGGCGACCAAAATGGTGAGAGGCCTGGAAGCCATGAAGCCCTATGAGGATAGACTTAGAGAGCTGGGGATGTTTAGTCTACAGAAGAGAAGGTTAAGAGGGGACACGATAGCCATGTTTAAATATTTTAAGGGATGCCATGTAGAGGAAGAAGAGGGCTTGTTTTCTGCTGCTCCAGAGACTAGGACAAGGAGCAATGGATTCAAGCTGCGGGAAAGCAGATTCCACCTGAACCTCAGGAAGAACTTGCTGACAGTCAGGGCTGTCCGGCAGTGGAAGAGGCTGCTGCCTCCATTGAGTGTGGTTGAGTCTCCTCCTTTGGAGGTTTTTAAGCAGAGGCTTGATGGCCATCTGTCGGGAGTGCTTTGAGGGTGTTCCTGCATGGCAGGGGGTTGGACTGGATGGCCCCTGGGGTCTCTTCCAACTCTATGATTCTATGATTCTCAGCACCACAAACAGTCTCCCGATGCCCCCCCAACACACCCACGGAAGGAGGTGGGTGAGGGAGAGGAAGTATCAGGCCACCATGCCCACTCACCCCTTTTCCCTCTCCTTTCCCTGACCTGGTTTGCACCCTGGGTGCCTGCTTTCCCCACTCAGCCTCGGCCCCCTTCCCACAGATGCACACATTTTGATATTTGCAATTTTTTCCCACTCTTGCAAGGGCCCTGTGTCCCTTACCCTAGGGAAAATAGAGGGCTGACTGTAACTGAAATAAAAATGCCAGTCTGTCTGTCTGAGTGTGTCTCTCCATCTCTTTCCCGAAAAGCATTCTAGAGTTAACAGCAATTCAGATAAAGAGGATCAAAAAATGGTTTTCTTGTCAGTGGCCAATGGTGGCGGCTGTGTCAACGACGGCCCCAGTTTAGTCATCTTAGCTTCTAGGGAGAATTCAGGCCTGATTTGAATCATAGAATCATAGAATTGGAAGAGACCACAATGGCCATTGAGTCCAACCCCCTGCCATGCAGGAACAAACACTCAAGGCACACCCAGCAAATGGCCATCCAGCCTCTGTTTAAAAACCTTCAAAAAAGGTGACTCCACCACACTCCATTGAGGCAGCAGCATATTCCACTGTCAAATGGCTCTGACCATCAGGAAGTTCTTCCTGATATTTACATGAAATCTCTTTTCCTGTAGTTTGAATCCATTTCTCCATGTTCTAATTTCTGGAGCAGCAGAAAACAAGCTTGCTCCATCTTCAAACATCCCTTCAAATATTTAAACATGGCTATTATGTCTCCTCTTACCCTTCTTTTTGTCAGGCTAAACATCCCCAGCTCCCTAAGCCGCTCCTCATAGGGCTTCATGGCTTCCAGACCTTTCACCATTTTGGTCACCCTCCTCTGAACACGCTCCAGCTTTTTAATATCCTTCTTCAATTGTGGTGCCCAGAACTGGACACAGGATTCCAAGTGAGGTCTAACCAAAGCAGAATAAAGTAGTATTATTACTTCCCTTGATCTCGACACTATGCTCTTGTTGATATAGCCCAGAATCACATTGGCTTTTTTAGCTGCCGCAGCACACTGCTGACTCATGTTCAGCTTGTGGTCTGCTATGACTCCTAGGTCCCTTTCATACATACTGTTTTCAAACCAGGTATCACCCATCCTGTATCTGATGTGCTCTGGGACCCATTTATTTGTCCTTTTAGCAGTCCACACTGTATCCACAGAACTCTCCTCCAGCACAATAGAAGGAGCCGATGTTCTTCCTATGTCTTCCCTGTCCAGCTTTCACAACCATCCATACAAACTGGAAATTCAGTGGCCCTTTGTAGTTTGAGGTGTGTGCTGCACCGCAACCTGGACCATCAACTGACCACTGCTTAGGGGAAATGCCCTTTGTGTTCTTGGACTCTGATGGATGTTTGTTTGTTTGTTTGTTTTAAAGAACGCAGCTCTGTTTTGGTGGAACCTCCACAGGAATGGCGATGGGGACGATGACACCCTCCACGCTGGCTGCCCAGTGCTTGCTGGGGACAAATGGGGTAAGGGGAGCAGGGCCCAGACACCCTGTGCAACCGGAACCCGGGAGACTTGCTTCTGAATGCGTGCAAGGAGTGCTTGTTGTATTAATGTGAGCAAATCCAGGCCCTGGGAGGGCAAAGCCTTGCTGAGTAATCTGGTCAATTTCACTGGGTGAAATTGACCGGACTCTTTTTGATAGGCGTAATGATTCCAGAGCCACTGTGGTGAAGTGGTTTGAATTTTAGACTGAGACTAAAGGACCAGGGTTCAAATCCCTGCTTGACCGAGGCCATTTCCGCACTAGATTGTTATAGCACGATTATTCCACTTTCAACATCCTATGGAATCGTGGAGTTTGCAGTTTCAGGAGGGGCCACCCGGCCCCTCCCGAAACTGCAAACTCCAGGATTCCATACGATGTTGAAAGTGGAATAATCATGCTATAACAGGCTAGTGCGGAAATGGCCCATGGTAACCTACTGGGTCACTGTGACAGATGACTCTTTTGTGGCTGGACTGGCAATTCCTAGCCTTGGATCTTGTCACTCTTACCTTGCCCAAAGATTCCTGCGTAACCACCCCGCTCCTTGGATGTAGGACATGGGCTTCTAGGTGACCTTGGTGTGGACCAATGTATTTTATAAGTGGGTCCTGTAACGGTAAGTGTCCAGGCTTAAGTAAGCCAGTCAGAGTGAAACTTAACAAAGTAGTCAATAGTTCAAGTTTATTTTCTTAACCTACAGAATGGTTGCTTTATTGAGTTCCAATGCCCAGTTCCAATCATGTAATAATATTCAAATGGAGTTATAGAATCATAGAATCATAGAAATGTAGAGTTGGAAGAGACCCTGGGGCCATCCAGTCCAACCCCCTGCCATGCAGGAACACCCTCAAAGCACTCCCGACAGATGGCCATCCAGCCTCTGCTTAAAAATCTCCAAAGGAGGAGGAGACTCCACTACACTCCGAGGCAGCACATTCCACTGCCGGACAGCCCTGACCGGTCAGAAGTTCTTCCTGAGGTTCAGGTGGAATCTCCTTTCCTGCAGCTTGAATCCATTGCTCCTTGTCCTGGTCTCTGGAGCAGCAGAAAACAAGCCCACTCCTCCCTCTACATGGCATCCCTTCAGATATTTAAGCATGGCTCTCATGTCCCCTCTTAACCTTCTCTTCTGCAGACTAAACATACCCAGCTCTCTAAGTCTATCCTCATAGGGCTTCATAGCTTCCAGACCCTTCACCATTTTGGTCGCCTGCCTCTGGACTTGCTCCAGCTTGACCATGTCCTTCTTGAATTGGGGTGCCCAGACCCTTATATCAGACCCTTTTCTTCCATCAGTTCAGATACCCAGTTACGCTCCCCTCTGACTCTCCAAACTCATTCCTTCCAAAGTCTGCCTCCCAGAGGGATCTTTTTTTCCTATGTGGTGGACCTGTAAAATAGTAAAAAAGTTTTGGGAAGAAATACATGATGAAATTCAAAGAATGTATGGTTTTAACTTTGAAATGAAGCCAGAATATGTTGAATATGTTAGGGCAACAAAGAGAAAGAAGATCTCATCAAAATAACAATAACAATAACAATAATAATAATAATAATAATATTTATTTCTATCCGCCTCTCCCAGTGGATCGAGGCGGCATTACAAAAATATACAAATACATTAAAACATTAAAATGTACCCCATCCTCCCCACCCACCAACCCTTCTATCCCCCTAAAACACATTAATTATTAAAACAGATTAAAAACAAAATTAACACAAAAGGACAAATGATGAGAGGCGGTGGAACACTAGTCTGGGAAGGCCTGTCGGAAGAGAACTGTCTTGACGGCTTTTTTAAAGCCGTCAAGACTGGTAATGTGCCGGGTCTCCTCCAGCAGGCCATTCCATAACTTAGGAGCGACAGAAGAGAAGGTCCTCGGGGTAACTGCAGCCAACCCAGTTCTGACTGCCTGCAGTAAATTCCTCCCAGAGGACCTTAGTGTGCAGGGCGGATTATATGGGAGAAGGCGATCCCGCAGGTAGGCTGGCCCCAAGCCATGAAGGGCTTTAAAGGTAAGAACCAACACCTTGTACTGTGCCCGGAAACTAATAGGCAGCCAGTGTAAGGACTTCAGAATTGGTGTTATGTGGTCAGTTTTAGATGTTCCGGAGACCAACCTGGCTGCCATATTCTGAACTAATTGAAGTTTCCGGACTAAGCACACAGGTAGCCCTATGTAGAGTGCATTGCAGAAGTCAAGCGGTGAAGTTACCAGCGCGTGCACCACTGTTTTGAGGTGTTCCAAGTCCAGGCAGGGGCGCAGCTGGCGTATCAGCCGAAGCGGATAGCAGGCACTCCTGGCCGCCGCATCAATTTGAGCTGTCATCTGAAGCGGCGAGTCCAGGAGCACCCCCAAGCTGCGGACACAGTCTTTCAGGGGAAGTGTGACCCCCTCTAGGACTGGTTGACAAACCTCCATACCTGGGCTGGGGGCCTTAACAGCGAGTACCTCTGTCTTATCTGGATTCAGCTTCAGTCTGTTTTTCCTCATCCAGCCCATTACTGCTTCAAGGCATTCATTTAGAGGCAAGATGCCATCCTTAGTTGATGCTGTTATCCGAGGCATGGAGAGAGATATCTGGGTGTCATCAGCATACTGATAGCACCTTGCTCCATGCCTCCTGATGATCTCTCCCAGCGGTTTCATGTAGATGTTAAATAGCATTGGGGACAGGACAGCGCCCTGGGGGCGCCAGATTTAAGCTCCTTTTTTGAGGAGCAGCTGTCCCCAAGCATCACCATCTGGTATCTACCTGAGAGATAGGACCGGAACCACTTAAGCGCAGTGCCTCCGATTCCCAGCCCTCTCAGGCGTTCCAGAAGGATACCATGGTCTATGGTATCGAAAGCCGCTGAGAGGTCCAGGAGTACCAGCAGGGTCACACTTCCCCTGTCGATACCTAGGCGTAGATCATCCACTAAGGCGACCATGGCAGTCTCGACTCCATATCCTGCCCTGAATCCAGTTTGAAATGGATCCAGATAATCTGTTTCATCCAGGACAGCTTGGAGCTGACAGCCAACAGCCCTCTCGATCGCCTTGCTTAAAAATGGAAGATGGGAGACTGGTCTGTAATTATTCATATCCAGGGGATCAAGGAGGGCTTTTTTAGAAGCGGCTGTATAATCGCTTCTTTTAAACAAACTGGAAAATTGCCCTCCCTGAAGGATGCATTAATAATATGTCTTAAGTAAGTCTTAATTGCAACTCCTCCCTGGACGACCAGCCATGAAGGGCAGGGATCAAGAGGGCAAGTTGTCCTTCTTACCTTGTTATATATAATAACTGCAGCAAGATTGACTTATGCTCAACATTGGAAAAAAGGAAAATCTATTGATATAAGAGAATGGAAATTCAGAGTCCTTGATATGGTAGCGACAGACCATTTCCACACTACACTCTTATAGCGTGATTATTCCACTTTCAACATCCTACGGAATCCTGGGGCTTGCAGTTTAGGGACAGGCCAACCAGCCCTTCCCTAAACTGCAAACCCCAGGATTCCATAGGATGTTGAAAGTGGAATAATCGTGCTATAAGAGTGTAGTGCGGAAATGGCCAGAGAAGCTAACTTTTTCACTTAAAAATAAGCCAGTCCAGGGCTTTGAAAGAGAATGGCGAGAGGTATTGAATTGGATAAAAGAATGAAATAGGGAGAAAGAAAGAAAGAAAGAAAGAAAGAAAGAAAGAAAGAAAGAAAGAAAGAAAGAAAGAAAGGCTGTGAGAAAGGAGGAAGACAAAATGAGGTGGTAAAAGATAAATTGTAAATAGTTACATATAAGTTAAAAGTAATAATATGTGATTGTTATAAAATGGAGATAATGTATGGAACTGAATGTTTATATGGAATGGAATGTTAAACTCAGATTCAACTGGGGAAATTGATGTCTGGGAGTGGGGAGGGTTTTTTAATTGTTTTTTCATTAAATTGTTTTAATAAAAATGAAAAAGAAAAGTCTGCCTCCCAACTATCACCCATGAACTCTCTTGGTTTTTTGGTTGTTGTTTTTTAAATCCTCTTCTCTTTCACGAAAGCCTCTCCCTCCCCTGATAGAGTTCTCTGTGTTGGGATTAGCTGCCCTCTGCGTCACACTTTTTCACCCAAGAGTTCTTCAGACTCTCCTCCTTTTTGCCTCTCCTTTCATAGTATCTCAGCGATCTTGGGCAAGTCACATTCTCTCAGCCTCAGAAGAAGGTATGGGTGGCAGACCCACTCTGAATACACCTAGCCAAGAAAATCCTAACAAAATGAGATTCAACAGAGAGAAGTGTAAGGTCCTACACTTAGGTAGAAAAAATGGAATACAGAAATATAGGATGAGGGACATGTGGCTGGATAGCAGTACGTGTGAAAGGGATCTAGGAGTCTTCATAGACCACAAGCTGAACGTGAGCCAGCAGTGTGATGAGGCAGCCAAGAAAGCCAATGCAATTCTCGGCTGCATCAATAGGAGTCTGGTGTCTAGATCGAGGGAGGTACTGGTACCACTCTACTCTGCTTTGGTTAGACCTCATCTTGAATCCTGTGTCCAGTTCTGGGCACCCCAATTCAAGAAGGACATGGTCAAGCTGGAGCAAGTCCAGAGGAGGGCGACCAAAATGGTGAGAGGCCTGGAAGCCATGAAGCCCTCTGAGGATAGACTTAGAGAGCTGGGTATGTTTAGTCTGCAGAAGAGAAGGTTAAGAAGGGACATGATAGCTATGTTTAAATATTTGAAGGGATGCCATGTAGAGGAGGGAGAGGGCTTGTTTTCTGCTGCTCCAGAGACCAGGGCAAGGAGCAATGGATTCAAGCTGCAGGAAAGGAGATTCCACCTGAACCTCAGGAAGAACTTCCTGACGGTCAGGGCTGTCCGGCAGTGGAATCTGCTGCCTCCATGGAGTGTGGTGGAGTCTCCATCCTTGGAGATTTTTAAGCAGAGGCTGTATGGCCATCTGTCGGGAGTGCTTTGAGGGTGTTCCTGCATGGCAGGGGGTTGGACTAGATGACCCCTGGGGTCTCTTCCAACTCTACATTTCTAGGATTCTATGATCCTGTGATAGGTTGACCTTAGGGTCGCCATAGATTGGAAACAACTTGAAGGCACACAACAATGAGCAATGATTCTAGAACCCTAATCCACTTTATTCCCAATTAAACTTGAGGGTCTATCCAAATGAAACAAAAGCCACAAAGCACAAATACACCAGAATGGTGGCTTATGGATTACAGGGAGACGTTAAGTGGGATGCAGCAATAAAATATAAAGCCAAAGCAAAGTTGGCCTGTGTCCCTTCGGCTGAGCAAAGCAGTTCCCCAAGATCCATGCAGTGAACTAGACGCCACCCCAACAGACCAAGTTCCTAGGCTGGATGACAGCCAAAATGCGCACACACATGCACACTGATGGACTGATTTTTCTGGATCTTTAAATATCCTTTATCCCTTGTTCTGAAAAGGAGTGAAACTTTTACAGACAAAGAGAAAAGATCACTCCCTTCTACTATAGGTAGAGTTTCCCAGGCTTTTCTAATCTCTCCCTGGAGTGTGAACTGACCTTGCACAGCCTGCCAAAGAAACTGCAACCGCTGAAAGCCACATCATCATTCTTATTCTTACTTACTAGTGGCTAGCTTGTTTAACTAGTAAATGCCCTGTTGTTGTTGTTGTCGTTGTCGTTGTGTGTCTAAGTCATTTCTGACTTATGGTGAATGACAGAATCATAGAGTCAGAAGAGACCCCCAAGGGCCATCCAGCCCAACCCCCTTCTGCCATGCAGGGAGACAAAATCAAAGCATTCCCAACATATTGGCTATTCAGGCTTTGTTTAAAGACATCCAAAGAAGACACCTCTACCGCACTCCTAGGCAGCAGCACTTTCCAGTGTCAAACTGCTCTTACTCTCAGGAAGTTCTTCCTAATGTTTAGGTGGAATCTCTTGTAGTTTGAAGCCATTGCTCCATGTCCTAGTCTCTGGAGCAGCAGAAAACAAGCTTGCCCCATCTTGTCATTCAGTGGCCATTTGATTTGAAGAGGCAGAGCCTTGCTTGCTGGCATCCAACTGCTGTTGCACAGCCAGGAGGGAAGCATTGTGTAAGGAGATACCAAATACCTCCTTGTGCAACGTCTGAAAAAATACTTAGGCTTCGAGCAACCCCTGGTTATGTCTTAGAGAGCTGGGTATGTTTAGTCTGCAGAAGAGAAGGTTAAGAGGGGACATGAGAGCCATGTTTAAATATTTGAAGGGATGCCACGTAGAGGAAGGAGCAGGCTTGTTTTCTGCTGCTCCAGAGATCAGGACACGGAGCAATGGATTCAAGCTGCAAGAAAGGAGATTCCACCTGAACCTCAGGAAGAACTTCTTGACGGTCAGGGCTGTCCGGCAGTGGAATCTGCTGCCTTGGAGTGTAGTGGAGTCTCCTTCCTTGGAGGTTTTTAAGCAGAGGCTTGATGGTCATCTGTCAAAGGGAGTGCTTTGAGGGTGTTCCTGCATGGCAGGGGGTTGGACTGGATGGCCCCGGGGGTCTCTTCCAACTCTACATTTCTATGATTCTGTGAGTCTCGATCTTGGATTACAACTGGAAGGAGGGCTGGTTTGGACTTGTGGGGAATTCTAAAAGTCTCAGTCAAAAAAGTAACTCCATCAAAATGAAAAAGGGAAGCTGGTTTGACCATAAAAGAAAATCCAAGGTCCATATTATGCCCGCAGAAAGTTTATCACCACAATATGGATTTTCCCCCAGCTTATATTAGAGGTGGAACATATGTGTGGCTCTCTGACTTACTTCCTTGCCTTCTCCTCTCTCTCTAGTGGCCAACAAGTGGTTCCATGAATACGGGCAGGAGTTCCGAAGGCCGTGCAGCACCGACCCAGATGACTAGTGAAACCCTGAGTGTTGGATCCGGATGCCAAAGAGCTAGAAGTTGTGGCACGTTGCAGCCGGTGGCGGTGGAGGCTGGGGAGGAGAGAATCTGTGAATGCCTTCTCCTTCCCCTCCTGATGCAGCTGACTCTGGAAGGACCTCCTGGGGTGTTGAGCGGTGTCCAAAACATGTTTTGGCAAAGACTTCCTCGGGCATTTATTTAGACTGAGGACTGTCAGGTGTGGAAGAAGTTGCGGGGGGGGGGATGCGGTCTCCTGAGCAGGAGAGAAAGGAGCAACTGGTACTCTGGCAGATGGACTAAGATGCTTTCTTCCATCTTCTAAGGATCCTGGAGGGACGGCTGGACGGAGGGTGTAGTGGTAGTAGCCAGATGGAGACATGTATGCACACCTGGAACCATTTTGGTTGGTAGGCGAGAAATATCTATTTAAGGAGATTCAAGGCCTCTCATTTAAGGCACCAGATCCAGTCTGATCTTGGAAGCTAAGCAGAGTCAGGCCTGGTTAGTACCTGGATGGGAAATCACCAATGAATCCCAGTTGCTGTAGGATATATTTCTGAGGACGGAACCAGCAAAACCATCTCATGAGTATTCTTTGCATAAGAAAACCGGCAACCTGAAGGCATCTGCATGACACTACCAAGATGCCCACTTCCTTTTCCAACATACTGCTGACAAGTCAGGTGTCACCCATGTTACCAGGTGTAGGCTCTATTTTAGAAGAAGGAACTGACAAAATCAAGCCTGAGTATTCCTTGTGCTTAATAAATCCCTATGAAATTCATAGGGTCACCAGAAGCCAATGGGTGATCTGAAGGCACATACACACATATAGTGCAGTCTTTCCCCTCCTAAATACCCTAAAGGTACCATCTGATCTAGTCTGATCTTGGAAGCTAAGCAGGGTCATCTTTGGTTTAGTACTTGGATGGGAGACTGCTAATGAACGACAGTATCCGTGCGTAAGAGAACCCTATGAAAGTCATAGTGTCATCGTAAGTCCACAACCAGCTTGAAGCCACACATACACACAATGCAATCTTTCCCTTCCTAAAAACTAAGTCTCAGATCCCATCTGATCTTGGAAGCTAAGCAGGGTCATCTTTGGTTTAGTACTTGGATGGGAGACTGCTAATGAACGACAGTATCCTTGCGTAAGAGAACCCTATGAAAGTCATAGTGTCATCGTAAGTCCACATCCAGCTTGAAGCCACACATACACACAATGCAATCTTTCCCTTCCTAAAAACTAAGTCTCAGATCCCATCTGATCTTGGAAGCTAAGCAGGGTCAGCCCTGGTTAGTACATGGATGGGAGACTGCCAACAAATATCAGGTGGTGGAGGCTATGTTTCAGAGGAAGGAACTGGCAAAACCACCTTTGAATATTCCTTGCCTGAGAAAACCCTGGGATTTTCATGAGGTCACCATAAGTTGAAGGCGCATAGATGCTCACACAGGGTTACAGAATAGCTGGGAAAAGGAGAACGAGAAGGAAATTAAGGAAGCTGAGCAGGGAATGATCCCTGCCACAAGACGCAGAATCGAGAGGGGGTCATGTGTCAAGGGAAGTTTGGCAGAAATGAGGCATATGATGCCTTGGAGGTACGATGTAAGGAAGTGGGGAGAATTCCTCAAGGATACAAAGGGGTACAATTTTGTATATCAGTCCAGAAAAAATAAATTGGTTGCATGGTGCTAGCAGAGCTTGGAGGGAACACATTATAAGTAATGACATTGTAATACATTTTTTCTTGAAATCTCAATGGGGTAATTTAGAGGTGTAGCTCCAAGGAGCAAAATAAGGATATTGGCCGCTCCCAAATAAGAATCCTGCTTCCCCAAATGAAATTTTCATTCATTCCCCAAATTTCTAGCATTGCAGAGAGTAAAACACTGGAAATTGTTCACACTCAGGATTCATTTTCATGTTTTGCCTTCCCTGTGTTGTCGCAAAAGTGCTTGTCCCTGAGCTATGTGCCAATAAAAATAACTCAGAGAATGAGTTAAGTGAGAAGACAAGATTTTAATTAGGACTATTGGACAATTGGACCAATTAGAGCTCTCGCTGTGAAAATAAATCAGTGCTGAATATGATTTTCATCTGAAATTTATACACCGTCAGTATTTTTCATGCATGTTTATAATTCCCATTGGTTAAAACCCACACTGATGTAAACTACAGATTAATCTCTCAAAAACTGCATAGTTTGCTTATCTCTGCCTTGAAAGGTTGTTTTTCAACTCTGTATTGTACCAAGAATACAAAGGTCACTTTGCCTTCCTCTTGCTTCTAGCTGGTCTCTGTCCAGTAGAACTTGTCTAATTTGTTTTTCTTCCTGGAACATCTTTCTTCTCTCTTACTTTCAGTCTTTTAACAAGCAGTATCCATTTTCTCAGTCACATACTAACTCACCCCTATTCTGCTAAAAGACATATATTCACTTCTCCATCTGCTAAATATTTTAAAAGAAAATATAAAATAAAAAGTAAATAAAAATGAATCTTAAAATAACTTCTCAGAACAATTTCTCTTTCCATATTATGCGCTGTCACCTGGGTCACTTTGTTATCACGCTTATGATATGTCTGGTGAGAGCACTAGATATCCTTTTGATATCAAATAATTTGGCCTTGGCTTGACCTTTCTCTGCCACCCCACTCCACGTGTTTGCAGAGGTCCTCCGGACAAGCACGAAGTGGGTACGGCCGTTAATGGGAAAGCATTCCAAACCTCTTTCAGGCAGGCAGGTTAAGCCTCTCCGTTGCTTTAGGGAAAAACCTCCCTGCAAACCAGCTCTGCTCGACTCGGATCTACACAAAGCCAAGCATCCAAGAGCCAAGCCGTTTCTTTATGTTGGGCCATTAATGAACTGGCCACGCTGTTGTCTTAAGAGCTAAACCAATCATGCAAAACCTGACCTTTTCCAACTCCTTTGTCCAACTCCAAATTTCCTTTGTTCTCACCGAGCATAGCATAGCCTGTAGGTAAAACCCACCCTATAAAAAGTCCCCATTTTTGGGGCTTCCTCAGACTACTTTGGACTTCCATCCCACCCTGCTGCCGGTTGTCTAAGGAAACTCCCCTCAGCGAACCACGCTGAGCTTTCCATCCCTGCAACCTCCTCTTCTCTCCAGGACTACGAGACCAGGTGTCGTATTACCCATTCCCCAAAGCTCTCCATTTCTATTTCTCAGTTAGCTAGTATACGTCTTGTCTTTCATGTTGCTTGTCTTCAATAAAATATTATTTGTTACTTTAAAACCTTATCTATCCGCTCTCTGGCCTGATGCTGTATCCATAGGGTTAAAGATCCTAGCTGAAGTTACCCTGCCTCTCGTTAGCTTAAGAGAGTGCTCGAGCTTAATTTCCCCATCTTGTGCTTTTATTTGGTTATTTGGGCACCCCTCCCGGGACCCTCAACATACAGGGTAACAACTTTGCCTGCCCCTTTTCTTTGGATACCTAAGGGTGGAGCTGGGCAAGCCTGGCTGAAGGAATCAGAGCTGAGGAAATGCGGTGAATGGAGGAGATGTTACAAAACTGAGGCTTGTCTCTGTCCAAGGGCAGAGAGGGAAAAGTTGGCCCAGAGAGAGGGAACAGATTTCAGAGATAGAGGAACAGGTTGCATAGAGACAGAAGAGCGAGACAGAGGAAAGGACTGAGTATGGTTTTGGGGAGCTGTAAATGATTTAGTAGTTCAAAGGCTAGGGTATTATTTTCTTGTGTCTTAATAAACTCCCACTTGTTTGTTTTTACCTCTGTTTCTGTCTATTCATATTGAGTTTGGTGGAGGGCCTGGTCACACTCACTACAGAGAACCCACCAAAGCAACACAGCCACTGATCCACAATAGGGGGTCGCCTTGGGACCGATGGACCCAATCCAGGAAGAAATTGGAGGGGGGAGGACAAGGAGAGTGGCAGGAACCCAGGGTGGGCACTGCGGGGCAGCCAGGCAAGATTAACCATCACACAAGTTGTATCGCAAAACTCTCAATTGAAGTTTCAAGTTACTGTGGGGCATGGAATTTGGGGACTGAAGAGAAATTTCATTGGGAGACTGAGATCCTATTTGGGGGGGCAATTTCTTCATTTTTGCCCCCCACCATAGCTGCACCCCTGGGGCAATTCCTTTTCCATTGAAAAACACAGACTTAATGACTCTGTAATGTTACTAGGTTTTCAACGGGACAAGCAACAGTTGTTCCATCAACTATTATTGAGAGGGGTGATTTTGGTGACTTGGCAAGGGGTGCTGAGGGGCATTTTTATACAGTTTAAGTTACTTTTACAATAATGTTAGATAAATTCATTAGTGAAAAACCAATAATATTATTACTCCTGGGTAATAAATAGCACAGAAGCAGCATGGTGTAGTGGTTTGAGCCTCAGACTACAACCCTGGAGACCAGGTCCTCTGCCATGGAAACCCACTGGGCGACCTGGGACACATCACACCTTCTCAGCCCAAAAAAAAACCCATGATAGGTTCACCTTAGGGTCACAATAACTCAGAAACAACTTGAAGGCACACAACAATACTTAGAGTGTGATGTTTTATTATCTTTGTCTTTGACTATGTTGTCCCCCAGGAAACAAAAAGGGGGGAAAGGCAAAAATAGCTGGTCAAGGAAAAACTCCTTATAGATTAGCAGAGATAGCTATGCACAGCTATGGAAGTGCACCTAGCAGCAGAGAATACCACTAGCAGCACAAGCACTAAGCCAGTAACACTCACCAACTCCAAGTTGTGCTTCCTTTATACAGACACCTAGCCAATCCTGGCCAACCCTTGTATTGTCTGCACCTGTTGCTCATCAGCCTGGCTCAGCACAAACTCAGGTTGAGTCACATTCCTTTCCCCAGGTGCACTTAACAGTTACAGCAATTAAAGCAACATGACCTTCACACTAACTTTAGAAAGCATTTTCTAGAGGTTTGGTCAAACCATCTCTGACATATGTATGTTGATGTTCTACCCTTTGGTGAAAAGGGAATGATAAAATCATCATTATCCAACATGAAAGGACCCTGTAATGGAAGGAGCTTCACCTGTTTGCTTTCTGCCTGCGAGGCAGCCAGCTTCTTCCCATGAAAAAGCTGGCACCCCTAACTGGCAGTCCAACGGGTGGTGGAAGAGGAGGAAGAGGAGGGAAGAAAGATTCCATTTTTCCCCCAAGAAGTTGTCATGGTTTGCACACCTCCTTTGTGGCCTGATGCCAACTAAGTCAATATTTGGAAAGGGAAGATTGCGGTTAACCTGGAGCAGCGACGGACACGGCCTCTCCTTTCAGATAGGACTGCGTGAGAAACCGACTATTCAGACACCTTCATTCCATAGCAAAGAAGAGCTCCTCTATTTCTCTCTCAAGCTGCATCAGCCATAGTCGACCGTCCATCCGTCCGTCCCAGGCTTTGAGAGCAGGGAGGAAAGAAATGCCACAAGGGAACACTTGTCTCTCTCTTTAGTACCAAATCCCCCAACAAAAATGTCTGTTTTAAAAAAAATAATCTAAGTGTATGGCAGTACCAGAAATAAGGCCTGTCTAGCCTTCCCCAAGCCCAGTTTGGTATCCTCAGCTCTGTTGGCTTAGAGCAGGAAAATGGGCTGTGTTGACTGGGGATGATGGGAGCTGTAGTCTGGCAGGTTGGAGTTGTAGTCCAAGATGACTGATCAAGGAGGTATCTGCACTATTGCAAAACTGCAAAACTGGATTTGAAAAGATAGACCAATTGAAGATTTTTTTTTAAAGATTGGAAACCCTTTTTGAATTTTTTGAGCAATAAGAAATTTAATGATGGAATATTCTGCAATGAGTGGTAGCATGGTGTAGTGGTTTGAGCACAGAACTACAAACATGGAGACCCACTCAGCCATGGAAAATCATTGGGTGACCTTGGGTGTGTCACCTACTCTCAGCCCCAGAAAATGCCATGAGAGGTCACCACACCAGGTGCTGTAGGCTATATTTCAGATGAAGAAAGTGGCAAAATCGCAGCTGAGAATTGCTTAAGAAGACCCTGAGAAATTCATAGGATTACCATGGGTTGACAAGCAGCTAGAAAGACGTACACACACACATACTTGTCAGATCTGGGTAACTAAGCAGGGTCAGCCCTGGTTAGTACTCGGATGGGAGACCACCCATGAGTAATAGGTGCTGTAGGCTCTATTTCAGAGAATGGAACTGGCAAAACTGTCTTTGAGTATTCCTTCCCTAAGAAGACCCTATGAAACTCATGGGGTTGCTATAAGTTGACAAGCACACACATGTTCACACACACCTCGTAAGTGTTTTGAGTGTTTGATTAGACCTCTGAGAGACCAGAATTCAGATCCTCACAGGGCCATAAAGGCCCCCACTGGGCAAGTGACCCTCTCTCAGCCCCGGAAGAAGGCAATGGGAAACCTTCTCTTAACAAATCTTGCCCAGAAAACTCCATGATAGATTTGCTCTGGGTTTGCCATAAGTCAGAAAGGACTTGAAAACACATAACAATAAATATAGTAACTGGGCATTTACTAGTCAATCAAGTTAGCCTAGGAGAAAGTGTCCATAAACTGAAGTCAACCTGAAGGCACCGAACAAGAAATCAATACAGCCGACGCTCATTCAGCGAACTTGCCGGAGAAGCACCTAAAGGCAAATTGGTTTTTTTAAAAATGCAGGATATTACATTGAATCTGAGACTGTGGAACAGACTGCCACCAAGTGGTTCCTTCTATGTAGGAAAGAACAAGCAATGAGTGGATGGTTTTTGTTATAGAGGAATAAACAAACAAATAGGAGGAATAAAAAAATCAATAGGAGTATGGTGTCTAGATCGAGGGAGGTACTGGTACCACTCTACTCTGCTTTGGTTAGACCTCATCTTGAATACTGTGTCCAGTTCTGGGCATCCCAATTCAAGAAGAATATTGACAAGCTGGAGCAAGTCCAGAGGAGGGCGACCAAAATGGTGAGGGGCCTGGAAACCATGAAGCCCTGTGAAGAGTGGCTTAGAGAGCTGGGTATGTTTAGTCTGCAGAAGAGAAGGTTAAGAGGGGACATGATAGATCCATGTTTAAATATTTGAAGGGATGCCATGTAGAGGAAGGAGAGGGCTTGTTTTCTGCTGCTCCAGGGACCAGGACAAGGAGCAATGGATTCAAGCTGCAGGAGAGGAGATTCCACCTGAACCTCAGGAAGAACTTCCTGACAGTGAGGGCTGTCCGGCAGTGGAATCTGCTGCCTCAATGGAGTGTAGTGGAGTCTCCTTCCTTGGAGGTTTTTAAGCAGAGGCTTGATGGCCATCTGTCGGGAGTGCTTTGAGGGTGTTCCTACATGGCAGGGGGTTGGACTGGATGGCCCCTGGGGTCTCGTCCAACTCTACATTTCTATGATTCTATGAAATAAACAAACAAGTTTCTTACTTTAAAAGAAGGAGAATCTGGTTTGCAAGGCTCTCTACTCCAAGCAAACTTTAACCCTGGCCTTTTCCGCACTACACTGTTACGGTGCCATTATTCCACTTTCAATATCCTGTGGAATTCTGGGGTTTGTGGTTTACTGAGGCCAAAGATGCCCGCTCTAAACTGCAAGCCTCAGGATCCAAGAATATGTTGAAAGTGGAATCATAGCACTATAACAGTGTAGTGCGGAAATGGCCCCTCTTACAGCGTATGTGGCTAAGGCCATTTCCACACTAGACTGTTATAACACTATGGCCATTTCCGCACTGGACTGTTATAGCGCTATTATTCCACTTGCAACATCCTATGGAATCCTGGGGTTTGCAGTTTCGAGAGGGGCCAGGTGGCCCTTCCCAAAACTGCAAACCCCAGGATTCCATAGGATGTTGCAAGTGGAATAATAGCGCCATAACAGTCTAGTGTGGAAATGGTCTATGATTCTACTTGCAACATCCTATGGAATCCGGCCCCTCCCGAAACTGCAAACCCCAGGATTCCATAGGATGTTGAAAGTGGAATCATAGCACTATAACAGTCCAGTGCGGAAATGGCCTAAGACTTGCTAGACTTGAATGGGAAAATGTGTTTTCTCCTCCCAAGTGTCAAAATAAGTAGCATGTAAAGGAGGAAAGCAGCCAATCATCATCGATTTGCACCAGCACTTAGGGAAAAGTTTCTCAGTCCTACAACCATCACAAGCGCAGTTGGTGGAGACACTTCTCAGATCCCAAAACTCTGGAACTCCCCTCCCAAGGAAACTAGAACGACCCCTTCCCAGTTGTCCTTCCAGCAGCAGGCTAAAACCGTTCTATTTGGACAGGCTTTTAAAGCAGAAAGAACTGGCATGCGGGGGTGTTGTATTGTTTTAATTGGTTTGTCTTTTTAAATTGCATTTTTCTTTTGTAATGAGGTGTTGTTGTTTTAATACCGTAAATAATTAAGATAACAGATTAGCTGAATAACTGAGAATCCGTTTCCTTTCTTTAAATACATCAGGTTTCTACTGATATTGCCTCTATATATAACTTTGAATTTAATGCTCTTATCAAATAATAATCTCATTAGGAAGCCAGAGAGGAAGAAGAACGATTGGAAATGAAGAGAAGAAGCTAAAAGGTGTGTAAATATGTTTCTAAGACTTGGTAAATCAGGTTAATTACTATATGTATTAAATTATTAGGATTATGTTTATTATATGTAAACTTTGCTTTTAAAGATCTTCCTGTTTAAGTATGAATTGTTTCCATAGGTATGTATGTATGTGTTGTCTTTCAAGAATTTTATGTTAGAAATATTCTTTCCCCCTTTTTTTAAATAAATAAATACTGTAAATAATTTAATTCTGTTTTAATTGTTTCTTTTTTGCATGTTTTTAATTGTGTTGGTTTTTTTTTTAATTGTGAACTGCTTTGAGTCCCAATTCTGGGGGAAAAGTTAGATATAAATAAATATAGCAATAAGAATAATACTTGGGATCTCCTTACATTAAGAGGTGAAATGATAGCCATGTTTAAATACTTGAAAGGATGCCCTAGGGAGGGTGGGACATGCTTGTTTTCTGCTGCTCCAGAGACTAGGACAAGGAGCAATGGATTCAAACTAGAAGAAAAGCAATTCCACCTCAACTTCAGGAAGTATTTCCTGACAGTAAGAGTGGTTTGACAGTGGATATATGCTGCTGCCTGGGAGGGTATTGGAGTCTCCTTCTTTGGAGGCTTTTAAACAGAGGCTGGGTGGCCACCTGTCCAAGGGAGTGCTTGGATTGTATCTTTCTGCATGGCATAAGGGGGTTGGACTAGATGATCCTTGGGGGTCTCTTCCAACTCTTTGGTTCTATGACTCCATGCAGGAGACCAAGTCTATGATTTTATGCTCCTATGATTATACAGCCCAATGCACATCCATGGCAGTATATAAATAGATGCACAATAACAAAGCTTTTCTAGCTTCTCAACAGCTCACAGACGGCAAGGGATGCTGTGTCCTCTCTTATGTCTCTCCCAACCCTGGTCCCCCAGAGGGCATATGCCACAAAACACAGCCCATGCCATAGCACAGTGGTTCTCAACCTGTGGGTTGCGACCCCTTTGGGGGGTCGAATGGCCATTTCAAAGGGGTCGCCGCTCCTCTATCCCACCCCGCCCCCTTTTGAAACAATCTGGCCTCACAGCCAATGGGGGCACTGTTTCTGAGACCCCGCGCTGGGAGGAGGGGAATCAAGGCGTGCTGGGTGCGTGCGGGGACATTTCCCCATCTTTCCATGCCGGGTGGGGAGGCGTTGTAGGAGCCGGAGGTGGAGAGAGCGAGAGGAGAGAGCGTGGAGCTGGAGCGTGGGGGCGGAGGTGGAGAGAGCGAGAGGGGCTCGCGGGTGTAGCGTGGTTGAGGGGCTACAGTGGGTATCGCACCCCACTCCCGAGCCCTCAGAGGATGAAAGGAGGAAGGAAGGGGCACCTGTGCAACATGGGAGTGAGAGCGTCCGAGCAGCCGGGCTCCCTTTAAGGGAGGGAGAGAGCGAAAGTCCTGTAGTGAAGGTGGGGGTTGCTGCTATTGGGGCTTGGCTGAACAAATCAATGGAAGAAACAGGGAAGAGACCCGCTCAGGTTTCTTAGTATGGAGCACCTTTCTTCATATCTGGGGGAGGGAGGAAAAGGAATAGCGAATGGACGTGCACATTTGCTTTACTCTGCTGCCTGGGAGCTGTAGGCTGCGCTGGGGGAGGAAGGGGTGGAGCGGTCGTGTGACCAGGAAGCCATATGTGGGATGAAGGAGCAGTGAAAAGAGTGTCTCGCGCAAGAACCTGCTTGCGCGAACGGCACCCCCTACCTCTGTGATAAGGTAACGTGCGGAAAAGGCCCAGGAGTGGTGGTGTGCAAGTGCACGACACGTGCTCGCGTCCTCCTGCCCCCTTTGGCGGGAGCGCGTGTGGCCACAGCGTCGCCACAGCAGGAGTGGTGGTGCGCAAGCCACACGCTCGCGTCCTCCTGCCCCCTGTTCAGAAGGAACTGAAATTGCTCCTCTTCTCTGCCACAGGGGAACCTCCCGTCCGACGGACCAGCTTGGGGGGGGGCGGCAGCAGCACGGGGGGCAGGCCCCCTCCTCGCCACGGCCCCTGCCCCACTCACCACGGAGGGGGGTGCTGTGGAAGGGCCGGGGGGCCGCAAGGCGGCGCTTTTCAGGGGAGGGTAAGCTGCGCCCGGCGCAAAAGACAAAGGCGCTGGGATTCCTCCCCCCTGGGCCAGGGTCAACATTCTGGAAACTTTTCCCACATTGCCCCCCCCCAAGCAGAAACGAGAGCGAAGCAGAAGCAGAGCCCGAGAGGGTTCTTGGAGTTTTTTCCCGGGGGAGACGTGCGGTTCCTCTTTCCCTCCTTGCTCGTCCCCCCTCCGATCCTGGCCGGCGAGGCAGCCTTTGCCGGGGGGAGGCATTGTAAATAATAAATAAATAATTTTATGGTTGGGGGTCACCACAGCATGAGGAACTGTATTAAAGGGTCGCGGCATTAGAAAGGTTGAGAACCAGTGCTATAGCAGGTAGTGAAATATTTAGTTTCGTAAAACTAAAGTTGCTCTCAGCAAGGAGGTAACTTTAACAAAAAATCCTGCCGAAAGGCAGTACTGCAGAATATGGTGGTGGGATATTGTTAAGGCAGCGGACACACTATTTTTAACAGAATCAGGTCCAGAAGGCAGAGCCCTCTTCTTGGGTGTGAAAAGATGGTGGCGATGATCGATTTGGGTTGATTGGATGCAGTAAGAATGAAGGCTACCCAGGACCCAAACATAGCAAGTCCCACACACAGATCAAAGACAGACTGGCTGAGACTTCATGAATCCCACTTGCTGCCAACTTTGGCTCCAATATACAGTAGCTACTCCCAAGTAGAGTAGACCTAGGTCTCTTTCACACTACACCATTATAACAGTTTCATGCCAGTTTAACTGCCATGGATCCACCCTATAGTATCCTGGGAATTTTAGCTTGGTGAGACATTAGAGCTCTCTGGCTGAGCATTGTTAAGTAACGTCACCAGAACTATAAATTTGGAGTGTTGGCGTTGGCTTTCTCGGCTGCTGAACCAGCAGTGAGATGCGGCAGCCAAGAAAGCCAACACGATCTTCATTTCAAGAAGGATATCGACAAGCTGAAACGTGTCCAGAGGAGGGCGACCAAAGTGGTGAAGGGTCTGGAAGCCATGCCTGCGAGGAGTGGCTTAGGGAGCTGGGGATGTTTAGTCTGCAGAAGAAAAGGTTGAGAGTGGACATGAAAGCCATGTTCACATATTTGAAAAGATGTCATATTGAAGATTGAACAGGCTTGTTTTCTGCTGCTCCAGAGACTAGGGCAAGGAGCAATGGATTCAAACTACAGGAAAAGTGATTCCACCTGAACCTCAGGAAGAACTTCCTGACGGTCATAGCTGTCCAGCAGTGGAATCTGCTGCATCCATGGAGATGGTGGAGTCTCCTTCTTCTTTGGAGGTTTTTAAGCAGAGGCTGGATGGCCATCTGTCGGGAGTGCTTTGATGGGTGTTCCTGCATGTCAGGGGGTGGGACTGGATAGCCCTTCCGGCCTCTTCCAACCCTATGATTCCATGATTCTAAATCCCAAGATTTCACAAGAAGGAACCATGGCAGTTCCTTTCACACTGCATATTTATACTGGTATGATTCTACTTTAACTATCATGCTTCCATCCTATGTGATCCTAGGATTAAAATTTTCAGGCAGGGAGCTGGAGCACTCCCCCAAAGTCCACCCTTCCACAGGATGCAAACATGGCAGTGAAAGTGGCAGTGGAGCAATGTTGACTCAAGGTGGCATCAAAGTGCTGGAATTGCACAGTGGGAAAGAGAACCCATTGAATCAAGAGTGGAATGATAAATCAACACTGATGTAAAATCCCAATGATTTGAGGTCTGCACTCTATCTGGGACTAGCAAATGAAGTTAGACCTCTGGTTCATGTTCTCTCTGCTGGGCTACTATATCTCAGTGGTGCCCGTGGGGTGTGGATGGGAAGAGCAGTTGCCAAAGTTTAAGACAATTTCTCTCTATATGTGCACAGGAACACAACAGAATAAAAAGGGGAAGGGCTTGATTTTTCCAATCCAAAACTAAACTCAGTTTAAAGAAAATCATCAAACGGGAGAAAAAATTAACAAAATGTTCGCATTGATAAAAGGCCTTGGTCCCACCAGTTTGGAGCGGGGTTGTCCCATTCAACCAACAGAAGCCTTGCAACAGAGAAATCTCTCTTCCCCACGTCCCACAGAAGCATCAGCAGCCCAGGATTTTGACACCAGCCTTCAGATGTGGGCATATCCAGCAGTGTTGGGCTACAACCCCATATTAACCTCCAGTGAACATGGCTCATGGCTGGGAGAGATGGGAATTGGAGTTCCACCCATCTGGAGTGCTTGATCTCAGCAAGGAAAGAACCAGGGGTAGGAAGGAAGCACTTGGGGTAGGAAGGAAGTGGAGAAGGAAGCTGCCTCCTCAAAAGAAGGCCAGGACATTTTCAAGCTGTTCCATTTCCAAAGGGGCCCTTAATTTGGGGGAAGTCCCCAGTATAAAAGAGCCCCCACTCAGCCTGGATCTCAGCAAGTCTCTTGATGTCACTGCCTGCAGCTGCAACAGAAACAGAGAAGGCCACAAAAGTGTGTGAAACTGGATATTGGGTTGGACCATATGTAGGATGCACTGCTGCCCAGCCAGAGCACCATCTCCAAAGGAGATGCTTTTTAGCCACAAATACCTGGCAGTTCAACCAACAAGAAGATAATGAAGCAGATGCAGTCCCCAAAATGCCTGGAGGGGCAAAGATTGTCCCCACTTCTGATGTACCAAGCTATTTGGGGAACAATGCGAAGTTCAGTCCTAAGAATTCTTCCCCCCCATCACCTTGCAAGGAACGGGCAGTGAACAAGACACCTGCACTCATGGTTAGAAAGCTTTTGATGCAGCAGGTGCATGGATTGTTCCCCTCTGCCAACCTCTGGTTTTGCAGGAATTCTTTCAGATCCAGACCATGGAGAAAAAAGGCCAGAATTCTTATGCACAGGAGCAGATAGGACCCATCACACATTAAAGGGCACACACAGCTGGCCAAGGCGTTCCAGTTTTTCAAGTCCTGAAGCATCCGATTCCCTGGGAAATCCTCCTGAAAACAGATTGTAGAGCTCTCGTTCATGTCAGCAGTGCCCACAAGAGAACTTAAAGTGGATTGGGCTCCTGGAGTCCACTGGCTCTGCTCATTCATGAGTCCCGTCCTTCATCCCTTGGATGAGGGCAGCAGCTCTGCTTGCCCTTTCTTCCCCAGGCATTTTTAAAAACGGCAAGCGGAGAAAGATTTGACTTGCAGCCTGTTATGGAACCGTCCACTCATTGCCACTGATGCAACCTCCTTTTTGCATTACAGTCGGTCCTCAACTTTCGTGGGGGTTAGGGGTGGAGGTTCCTTGCAAAAGTGGGAAAACTGTGAATATCTCTAGCACCCCCAAATGTGCATGCTACAGATTCTGCTGTTGCAAAAATCTCCTTCAGTAAAGGAGATTTTGGCTGCTAGCACGGCAGGGCTGGGGTGGTGGCAGCTTGACCCCTTCACCCTCCTTCTTCTCCCTATTTCCTTTCCTGCCCACAGCTCTAGCCCATTACTACCTTTGCTGCTTTGGCACCACGACACCTCTGCCTCACCACAAGGCTGCAGGCCTGACCGTGAGAGCTCTCCCAGACCTAGGGCCTTTTCTAGGGGAAGGCTTGGAGACCGGTAGAGGTGACAGAGATCCAGTGGAGATGTTATGGTGCCAAAGTGGCAAAGGGAGATACAAGCCAGGGCTGTGGGAAGGATATGAGACAGAAAGGAGGATGACAATGAGCCACCGCTAGCCCAGCCCTATGAGATATCCCAGATCTAGGGCCCATTCTAGCTCCAGCGGTGGCTAGTTAAGCACAAGCTACATTGCTGGTTAAGCAGCAGCTACAAACAGAAAAAATAATCAAATGCACAAGAGATAAACTCACAAAGTTTGAAAGTTGACTGTTATTTATTTACCACCTCCAAGAGCAAAGGACTTCAAATTCCCCCACAAATGCACCTTTCTCCGATTTGTTATGTGAGAACTGCCTTTTAAGGCTGGATGGGCAACAAAATTGAAGTCAAACACAAAAGCCACACCTGATCTCCAGATTTCATGGTGTTTCTCCCTCTCCCCAATCCCAGGTGTTACGGCCAAGAAAAAGATCCAAACAATGCTTGAGTTGTGGGGCTACCGCATACAAAGGGGAAAACACAACCAATGGAAGCTGTTGGGTCCCAAGTCAGAGGGGCAATGAATCTGGTCCCTTGTTTCCAAGAGCTCTCCAAGGTTCTGAGCTTATTTTGGAGTTGATAGCTCAGCAACATGGAGAGCTCCTTTGAACTAAAACCTGGAATGGATTAATTGTCCCACTGCCATAGATCCCACCAACCTCCACCGTCCTTAGGACAGCTTTCTTCTTCCCTCTACCTGACTGCTGTATTTCAGTGTGAAGTTAAATACTCTCCAATCTGACTTTGCTTTCCCAGCCATTTTGTAGCTGCCAGAGAACTACTGCATATCCTAGCAGACCAGCTTTCGAAGATTTTGGCAAAATTCCTCATGCAGGCTTATATTCCTTGGGGCCCATTCCATCCTCCTCCCTTCTGAGGGGACCTGCACACCTGTCTAAGCTGCCATGGTATTGCAGTATGCCCACACATCCAGAGTTTTATTTAGCAGGCCCACAAGACACCCTAATTAATTATGTGAGCCTATGAGATGAGTTGCCCACTATGGCAAACTCACTTTTCTATTTGTGCAGAAAGGGGAAGATTTATTTAGATTAACCCCATTTCATCTTCTCCCAATACAAGTCCTTGGTGAAACAAAAACTAAGCCAAACCAGCCTCAACTGGAGTCCTCCGGATGTATTAAGACCACAGTTCTCATCATCCTAACCACCACAGCAAGGTTGTGCTGTCTGGAGCAACAGTTGTGGTCCCAACCTATCCGGAGGCAAGTTGGCTGGTCGGTGAAGCTCCCAAAACATCTGGGCACAACTGGTGTGGTTGGTGTCCCAGGTGCTCCAAAATGGTAGCAATCTAAACATGGTAGCCTCAAGCAAAAAAATGGCAGAGGCGGGTGGGCTTCTGACAATTTCTTCCAGGCAAGAAATCTCTTTAATGTTTTCAGGTTTATACAACTGGAGGAACCAGCCTTGCACACCCCAGAGTCCCTCACAATCCCCTGCAATTCCACGCACAAAGCCATTCAGATTAGTAATCGGAATCTCTTCAGGACAAATGGGGAAATGGGAAGAAAAATCAACATCCAGGGGAAAGGGAGCAGTATGCGCAGACTAGGGCAGGGAGGCAGACGAGATCTAGCCGTTGGCTGGCTGAACTCTGCGTCAGATGAGTCTCGTGCCCATCGGCCTGTGTCAGGAAACCAAACTGGGGTTCGATGAAGGGGATACAGAATGTGCCACACGGGTCTCTGGTGCAGTTTTATTTACAACAACGAAGTTGGTGTTGGTGGATTTCCAGGTTATTAACAAGCAGGAAAAACACTGTCAAGAGAAGGGAAGAAAAAGTAGTTGGTAAAATTCAAGACAATTTGATTGTTGCCATTATTATTAATATCATCATCATCATCATCACCACCACCCCTCACTATCAACACTTTTACCATCTAGCTGATGTTACTGATTGGAATTTTGGACCACCATGATTCGGACTCTATCCAAGAATCTAGAAATCACTAAAGCACCATTGCATAATAGATGGCCTGAATACCCTACGAGCACCAGATCCTGTCTGATCTTGGAAGCTAGACAGGATCAGCCCTTGTTAAGTATTTGGATGGTAGACAGCCAATGAATGCCAGGTGCCGTAGGCGATATTTCAGAGGGATGAACTGGCAAAACCACCTCTGAGAATTCCTTGCTTAAGAAAATCCTATGAAAATTCACGGGGTCATCATAGGTCGACACATCAATACATAATACAGTGGACCTTTTGTATCTGTGACCTCTGAATCTGCAGATTCCAGCAATCATGAGGCATCGCACCCTATACATAAAATGGGAGTGTTGTGCATGTGGACACACTGAAGCATCTGCACACATATCACCACCATTTAGTAGTATGGGACGCAAGCATTCACAGTTTTTGCCATTCATGAGGTGGACTTGGAACAGAACTCCTGCAGACCCAGAAGGACCACTGTATGGCATGATGATGATGATGATGATGATGATGATGATGATGATGATGTTGTTGTTGTTGTTATCTTTTCCCTCCAAACCAGGAGACAAAAGTTAAAACATATGACAGGTCAACATTAAAACAGAATTAAACCAACAATAGCAATTTATATTTTTCCAAATTTTATATTTTTATTGCTGCTCCAAAGACTAAGACACACAGCAATGGTTTCAAACTTCAGGAAAAGAGATTCCATCTAAACATGAGGGAGAACTTCCTGACAGTAAGAGCAATGTGGTGGAGTTTCCTTCTTTAGAGATTTTTCAAGAGCAGCTGGATGGTCAGGAGTGCTTTGATAGTATCTTCCTACATGGCATGATAGGGTAGGAGTGGATGGCCTTTGCAGTTTCTTCAACTCTTTTTGATTCTATGATCTTAGGAAGTTGGCCACAGGAAAACAGAACCCACCTAAACATTAGGAGGAATTTCCTGGCAGTAAGAGCAGTTCAATAGCAGAATATGCTGCTGCCTGGGGGTATGGAGACTCTCCTTCTTTGGAGGTAGTATTTCAACAGAAGCTGGCTGGCCATCTGTCGAAGGGAGTGCTTTGCTTGTGTCTCCCTGCATGGCAGAACGGAGTTGGACTAGATGGCCCTTGAAGTCTCTTCCAACTCTTATGATCTATGATTTTACGGCCTTAGGAAACCTAAGTTGCCAAGTCTTTTGGACTGAGATGATTTTATCCAAATCTGTATATGTACAAGGCCTGGAATCCTGCAGCAGGAGATGTATCTCTGGCATGGAGCTATGTCTCCTGCTGCTATCCCACCCAAACCCACCATTTAAGCAAGACAGCCCCCGACACCCAGCAACACAGCCATTTCTCTGTCACTGGGGAATAGTGGGATCAGCAAAACAGCTGTTTTCCAATAGCTGGACAGACCACAAAAAGCCTCTATGTGGGTTTCTGCAGATGATGTCTTGCAGCACATCCAGCAACAGGGAAATAGCTGACTGTGTCTCTACTGACTGACCTGCTCTCTAGTAATACGGAAATGGTGTAGGAGTGGGCTGTGCTGCTTCAAAGGTCAGTTTGGGGAGAATTTTCATTGCTGCACAATAAGCAAAGAATTCTGCAATGACCAAGATGTTGGAAACAATAGTACAGGTTGTAGACTTAAGCCACTGCAACTCACTAACAAGATGGCAGCTGTGGTTTTAGATTAGTTTAACTTTTCAGATTATATTCAATTGTCCAGCTTGTTTTCAGAATGTTTCAATTTTTTTCACATTGCTACTGTTCTAATTTTAAATTGCTTAAACCAATTTTACTGTCAGCCACCAAGGGATAATAAGATACTGAGTGGGATATAAGTATTTTAAATTAATAAATAATAAAGAAACTACGCCGGGGACCTTGCTCCCGTCAGACACTGGCTTTATCATGCTTACCTTGCAAAGACAGAATGCCTTTTTTAAGCTGGTTAACAGTTCCAAAATATAGAAGGGCTTTCTCCCTGGCAAGGTTTAATGCCCTTCCCTCAAATTTGCTAACTGGCAGATTCAACAAAATACCACTGAGCAAAAGATGCTGCCCCTGTGATAATCAGGAAATTGAATCTATACCACATGTATTTTTTCATTGCAGTTTCTACCAAGGGGCTAGGGAAGATTTATTACACCCCATCACATAATGCTTCCCTGGGCATCCCATAGAGTCTCTAATGGTTATCTTACTGCAAGGTTCTGACAAAAAGATTACTCTTCAAGTGGCAAAATTTTTAAACTTAGCTATTTTAACTAGATCCTCCTTGTCTATGTAAACGAAATATCTCCTCATCTATATTGTATGCTACCGTTATCATCCTGATTGTTTTTTCTCTGGTAAATGTGAGCCACTATATTTATTTATATTTGTATTGTTTTAAAATGTTCTAACATGCTGTTTTAATGGTCTGTTGGCCGTAATAAAATAAAACGAAAATAAAATGAATGAAAATGAAATAAAGAAACGATGGCTTGTGAGCTGTCACATGCAGCTCCCCAGGGTAGAATCCATGAAGTAACAGCATCAAAGACTTTCCCAACCAATTGGTAGTGTTTGCAGCAAGAAGGTAGCAGACTAGGACCAGAAAGAAGAAAGGAACTGTTGCAAGATTCCACCTAGGAGCTATTGGTTAGGAAAGGATCTGCAACAGTGGCCATTTCCACACTAGCCTGTTATAGCACGATTATTCCCCTTTCAACATCCTATGGAATCCTGGGGTTTGCAGTTTGGGGAGGGGCCAGACGGCCCCTCCCGAAACTGCAAACCCCAGGATTCCAGAGGATGTTGGAAGTGGAATCATTGTGCTATAACAGGCTAGTGTGGAAATGGCCGGTGTTGGAGATGTTGACAGAAGTGGGAGAGGAAAAGAAGGAAAAGAATACTGTGCATCTCTCTCGGAACATGGCCACATGTCTTCTGGCACCCCTACTACGCAGACCTGACGCTCCACCTCAGCATTACACAAGGGAAACTCAAGATCTTCAAAGCAAGTTACCCGACAACACTTACCACTGGAATCCACCAATGGGTTCTGTAAACCTGTGACGAATCAAGAATGTTGCAACAGCTTCGGCAACCTGAAACAGAAAGAAGAGCAGTCACTGATTAAGCAGAAAATGTTGCTCCCATCCAGAGCTGAATCTCCTGCTAGAATTTGGAGAAGTTACTTTTGGTAATGGCAACCCTCTCAACCTCCCTAGCTAGCAAGACCAGTGGCTGCACTGGCTGGAAGATTCTGAGAGCTGTCATCCATTTAAAAAAGTAACTTTCTAAGCTCTGGCCCCATTTACTTTCTGGGGGCAGTACAGTACACACTGCACAGCCTCCTCCCCTAACTTTTGCCCTGGTGGATGTGGGAATACAGACTGAGGCTGGTTAAAGAGACCTCACTGTTCCCAAGAAGAGGAGAAGGCTAAGAGAAGGCTAACATGATGGCCATGTTTAATTATTTGAAGCGATGTCATGTGCAGGATGGAGCAAGCCTGTTTTCTGCTGCTCCAGAGACTAGGACACAGAGCAATGTATTCAAACTATATGAAAAGACATTCTACCTAAATACTAGGAAGAACTTCCTGATGGTAAAAGCTGTTGGACAGTGGAATACACTGCCTGGAAGTGTGGTGGAGTCTCCTTTTTGGGAGGTTTTTAAAACAGGGACTGGATGGCCATCTGCCGTGAGTGCTTTGATTGTTCCTGCATGGCAGAATGGGGCTGGACTAGATGGTCCTTTTAGTTTCTTCCAACTCTAAGGTTCTATGATTCTATGTGGATGTCAGGTCACCAAGCTTCCCTGTCATGGAAAATACGAACCTGCTGAATGTGTATTTTTTGCCAGTTCCTACCATGTACCTGAGTACTGCTAATTGTTGCTTCGCTGTAAACAAAAGGCTGCTCGCTGTTACATTGTGCTTCATGTTAGGGGAGAGCAGAAACAGGCTGGAAATGAAAGCAAATTGGTTGGTGCTAGGATGTTATGAGAACAGAGTGGTGTGGAGACGGGGACAAAGAAATATGCAGGGGGATCACCTCGGTCAAGATCATGTGGGTTGTGGAAAGCACAGGCCTGGGGAAGAAAACGGGGGATAGACACATGAAGGGATTTATAGGTTTGACCAATGAAAGCTTTACCCGCTCAAACATGTATTAATAACCTATAAAAGATATATGCTGTATGTACTCTTTAGTTCCGGCAGTTTCTGTGGAAGCATGCTGTGTTGCTTCTGCTTATCCACAAAATAAACTGCTGTCTATCTCAGAATAAGTTTTGTGGAGTGTGGGTTATCCAGTACATGACAGTGGCTCAGCATCCGCCCCCCCATGTGATTCTGATGCTCCAATCCTAATTTTGTGCCCAGTACTGACAGATTTGCCCAAGAAGCAGCTGCAGCCCCACCACTCACTTTATCTGGAGCATCCTCATGGACCGCGTGGCCACACTGTGGAAGGACTTGCATCTGGAATTTCCCTGTATGGGGAAGAGAGGGGAACATCATGGCACCCGGAATGCTTTGTGCTATCTTTGGGTTGGACTCCGTGGCTCACACACCCTCAGGAGACAGACAAAGCATGCAGGGACCCCACACCCAATGATATGGTTAGTCTGCCAAGACACCACAGAAATGCCACTCCATCTCCCACTGCAGTTTGTCTGAACTGTAGCCACTGAATGTTTGTTCTCCCTGTTGTAATTGCCTGACTTTGAATGCAAGTGTTTTGTTGCCCTAACTGATGTCTTTTTGGTTGTGACTGGGTTTTCCATATTCTGGAAGGTAAGCTCATTACTATCCTTGATTCATTGTATGTACAAGTTTTGCATCCACAGTAATTTCTAAAGAAGATTGTGTGTTTGTTTGAAATGGACATACGCATAGCCCACAATGTGTACAGTCTGCCCTCCATATTTGTGGGTTTCACTTTGGCAGATTTGATTACTCACGGATTATTTGCTGCTGTCTCAGCTGCTGCCCTACGCCATTTTTTAATAGGGGCCACAGACCTTGCAAGACTGAGAGACTGAGAATGAGGCTTGTAGATCCTTGTTAAAAATGGCAGCAGGCAGCAGTGCCGGTGGCAAAGGAACCTCGACACCTCGAAGGCATCCACAGTGAGTTGAATGCATGGATCATTCTTTTTTGTGTGTTAAATATGGTTGCAGGGGCTAGAGTTATTTGCACATTTTCCACTTTGGCAGGGGTCCCCAGTTAATGTGAAGGGATTTCTGCATTTGTGTTTCTACTACCAGTTTTATATATCCTATTTATAGTATGCTATATAGTAGGACCCCTGTATCCACGGATTCATGATCCGTGGATTCAGTTATCCGCGGTTGGCCAGGATTGGCTCAGGGTCAGCGGCAGGAGGTGGTGAGGAGCACAATTCCGCACTTCCCACTGTTTTCTCACCAGCCACTGCCATGATCAGGCCTGGGGTCAGTGGCTGCAAGAAGCATGGGATTGCACTCCTTGCCGTTTTCCCACCTCCTGCCACCAGCCCTAGGCTTGATCTCAGTGGCAGCTGGTGGGAAAACAGCGGGAAGTGCGGGATTGCACTCCTTGCCATTTTCCCAGCTCCTGACACTGGCCCCAGGCTCGATCTCAGCAGCAGCCAGCAGAAAAACAGCAGGAAGCGCAGGATCACATTCCTTGCTGCTCACCTCCCGCCACTGGCCCCGGGCCCAATCGTGGTGGCGGCCAGCAGGAAAACAGCAGGAAGTGCAGGATCCCACACTCCCTGTTTTTTTTCCACCCGCCGCCGCGACTGGGCCTAGGACCAGCAGAGGGACAGGGCATTTGATATTACCTGCGGATTTCAATATCCGCAGGGCAGGGGCGGAACCAATCCCCGTGGATACGGGGGTCTTACTGTAGTATGTTATATCTTTATCTCACACACAATCCTCTTCTCTCTGTACTTTTCGGCCCCTTTGTGTTCTGCACTTACAAATTAAATCATACACAACACAGTAAAACACACAGAAGTTCAACATTAAAACAGAATTCATGTATCAGCAATGTTAAAACCAATTTGAGCATACAATTAAAATAATAAAAAGTAGTTTCCTAGCAGCACAGCAATCTATTAAAAGCCAATTCTCTTTAAAAACAATCAGTTCTCCATAGCCTGTTGGAATAAACTTTTCCTCCTCAAAGTAGGACAGCAAGGAGGGGGTCCCTCCAGAAGCTCTAAGAAGGGAATTCCGCAGCCTGGGCAACGGTCAAGAAGGCCTCCAATAAGCACCGTCGACTCCCCACATATGCAGGGTTTAGGTACGCAGGGCACACACAAAAGTGGGAAAAATGCAAATTATCTATAGCCCTCCCCAAACCATATTTAACACACACACAAAAAGTACATACAATGTGCAGATTCAATCCAGCACAGATTCAAACGTACAGTACACACTACATTTGAATCTGCAGTGGAGAATACACCAGCTGTCCAGTTCTGCCTTCAAGGAAGAGGGGCTCCTTCACAAGGCAGAAGCAGGTGGCTGGCAGGGCTTGCTACTGCCTCCGCTGGGGCCCGCTGACATTTTTAATACGGACTTAAGCCTTGTGTTAGCAGTTTCTTGCAATGTCTCAGTCTTGTGAGGCTTGTGGAGAGACTGCGAATGCGAGGCAAGACCTTATTAAAAATGGTGTAGGGCAATAGCAGAGGCAGTGGCAAATAATCCATAAGTAATCAAATCCACAAATGTTAAACCCATGGACGTGGAGGGACAACCACACTGAAGAATCTGCTACCCACGGGAAGGATAAAAAAAAACATGAAGCAATAATTGAATATTACTATTATACCAACCAATTGGTATAAATATATATATTGTAAGGCTGGATAAAGGTTGGAAATACAGTATCCAGTTACATTGGGAGTTATATTGTAAATTACATATTCTGATATTTTATACCTTTTGATGTGTGATCAATTGGTTGGTTGGTATAAATAGCAATATTCAATCATTGTTTTATGTTTTTTTTAAAAATCCCTCCCATGGGTAGGAGTTTCTTTATCTGTGAAGGAGGACTGCCTCTAGTTTTTCTGGGGGACAACTGCACTGCCACTACACTTTCAAGTACATCTCTGCAGATGAGAAGGACTGGGAATTTGCTTTCCTTCATAACCGTTTTAAGGACAATGTTTTCAAGCTGAATTCAGCATCTGTTATGCACTAGGTAGCTTTTTCCCTACACTTCTGCAGATTGTAACATGCATGCATGCACACAGATGCACATCTCTACAGCTAAACATTCTGTAGTCCAACAGACTCAAGGTCACTGTTAAAAACCCCCAAGGGTGCAAAACTCATCACAGACTGCTGCTTACCTTGCATCTGGCCAATCGTTAGATCTTTATCCAGTCTGTCAACGCCTAAACATTATTTGGGAGATAAAACGGGTTGGGCAAAAGAAAAGAAATGGACAGTGGGGGAAAAAAAAACATCAGTCTTAATTTCTTACCCTTCTGGGCCTCTTCAAAAATCATGTAGCAAATAAAGCAACTTTGATCAGTTAGAAAAAACAGTCACTGGAATATAGACATGAATTTCTACGATATTTTTTTAATATTCATTTCTTGCTGAAATGGTAATAAAAATTAGTTTAAAAGCAAAATTAAACCAATGATGAGAAAAATAATCCTATTATAATTAAATATATGATAACAAGGAATGGTTCTCCAAACCAATATAAAAATCATGTATTCTAATATTATTTCTTGTATTATAGTAACAATAATAATAATAAGAACAGGTTGTTTACCTGTAACTGTGGTTCTTCGAGTGGTCATCTGTGCCATCATACACTAGGAGCTTTAGCGCCTGCGCGGTAGCGTTCGGAAACTTCTAGAGCTTGTTCGCTTGGCGGGAACCCCTCCCCCACGCCGGTACTGCGCATGCTCCTCCCGCCGAGCAACGGTCTCTCCTCAGTTCTGTCGTCCGCCGTAGAACCTACAGGGACCTGAGAAAGAGGGGAGGAAGGGCGGGTGTGTATGATGTCACAGATGACCACTCGAAGAACCACAGTTACAGGTAAGCAACCTGTTCTTCTTCTTCGTGGTCTCTGTGCCTTCATACACTAGGAGACTGTGTAGCTTACCGGTCGGACGGCGGGTCAGGTCCTACAGCACGGAAGCCAACACCTCACGTCCAAACCGGGCATCTCTGCGCGACCGGCAGTCGAGCCTGTAGTGGCGCACGAAGGTCGATGGTTGGGACCAGGTCGCCACACGGCAGAGTTCATGCAGGTCAACTCCTCGCAGGAGGGCCGCAGAAGTAGCCACCGCTCTGGTGGAGTGGGCTCGAAGCAGGACTGGCGGAGGCTTCCTCGCGAGCTCATACGCCAGTTGAATAGTCCGGACCACCCATTTGGAGAAGCGCTGGGTGGACACTTTGAGGCCCTTCCGACGTCGCCCATAGCAAACGAAGAGATGCGGCGTCTGTCGGAAGGAAGCAGTCCTGTCCATGTAGAAGGCCACGGCCCGACGCACGTCCAGGGAGTGGAGAGACCGCTCCAACGGTGTCGTCGGGTTCGGGAAGAAGGCAGGCAGGATGATGTCCTGGTTAAGATGGAAACTGGACACCACCTTAGGCAGGAACGAGATGTCAGGTCTCAGGACCACCTTGTCCCTGTGGAAGACCGTGAAGGGCTCATCGGATCGAAGAGCTGTGATCTCACCCGCTCGCCTCGCTGAGGTCACCGCTACCAAGAAGGCAGTTTTCATGGTCAGGAGCCTGTCATCCGAGGTCGCCATCGGCTCGAAGGGCGGCTTTGTCAGCTGCGAGAGCACCAGCGAGAGGGACCACGGCGGTAGCGGCGGCGATACCGGCGGGTAGAGATGATGAAGTCCTTTCAGGAACCGCTTAACGGTATCGTTCCTGAAGAAGGCCGAGGCAGCCGATCGTGGCGGTTGGTATGCCACGATCGCGGAGAGATACAACTTCAGGGATGGAAACGCCAGCCCCTGTTGCCGGAGGTGTAGGAGGAAATGCAGGACGGTAGAGAGCCCCGCGGGCGATACCGGCTCACTCCTCTCGTTAGCGAAGGTCAGGAAGCGTCGCCACTTGTATTGATAGTTGCGACGGGTGGATTCCTTCCTGGCCGCGACGAGGACGGTACCGAGCACGGGATCGTCTAGTGCGATATCCTCCAGGCATGGAGGGCCAGGCGTGGCAGGTCCGGATGGAGGACTCGGCCGCCGGAGTGGGAGAGCAGGTCCGGTGTCGGTGGCAACCGGAGCAGGTCGTCTCGTGCGGCTTGTAGCAGGGGTGCGAACCAATGTTGCCTCGGCCAGTACGGGGCTACCAGGATCGCGTCGGCTCGGTCGGCGAGGATCTTCGATATCGTCCGGCCGAGCAGCGGGAACGGCGGGAACGCGTAGAGGAGTTCCCCGGTCCACGGAAACTGGAAAGCGTCCCCGACGGAGGCACGATCGTGGCCCGCTCTGGAACAGAATCGGCGACACTTCGCGTTTTCCCTGGTCGCGAAGAGGTCGATCGATGGTTCGCCCCAGCGGTCCCGAATCAGTCTGAACGCCTCTCCGGAGAGAGACCATTCGTGATGGGATGAGGTGTCCCTGCTGAGGGCGTCTGCCGTGGTGTTCTCCTGCCCGGCCAGGTGAACTGCCACGGGATGCGTATGCAGGCGAATGCACCATTCCCACAAGTCGAGTGCAATGTTGAGCAGGGTTGTGGAGTGAGTCCCTCCTTGTCTGTTGATGTAACAGACGGCGGTGGTATTGTCCGTCAGAACCAGGACCGTCCGCCCCGCTACGACGTGGCGGAACGCCCGTAGCGCTTTCAAGACGGCGAGTAGCTCCAGCGCGTTGATATGGAGAGCGGTCTCGTCGTCGGTCCATCTGTCGCGGACTCTGAGATCGCCGCAGTGGGCACCCCATCCATACAGGGAGGCGTCGGTCGTTACCGTCACCTTCGGTGTCGGCTGTTGGAAAGGCATCCCTGACATGAGATTGCGTCGCGACTGCCACCATCGGAGGGATGAGCGGACGTCTCCCGGCACCTGCAGTCGGAGTGTCTGTTCGTCTCGCAGGGGGTCGAATATGCGGACGAACCAGTGTTGAAGAGGTCTCACTCTCAGCCTGGCGAGGTATGTCACAGCGGTCGTCGCAGCCATGTAGCCCAAGAGCTGCTGGACGCTTCTCGCAGATAACGTCGGGGCCGTACCCGCGTGAGCGGCGGCCCGGATCAGGGTTTGGGCTCGAGACTCTGGTAGGTACGCCCTGGCGGAGGTCGAGTCGAGCGTCGCCCCGATGAAGTCCAAGATCCTCGCCGGCTCGAGGTGGGACTTCTTCGGATTCACCCGTAGACCAAGGCGGGTCAGGAGTGACAACGTCATGTGGACGTCGTGGTAAAGTCTCTGTTTGCAGGACGCCACCAACAGCCAATCGTCGAGGTAAGGGAAGACGGAAGCACCCTTCGTCCGCAGGAAGGATACCACCGGGGCCATGCACTTGGTGAAGACCCTTGGGGCAGTCGAGAGTCCGAACGGCAGCACCTTGTACTGGTAACAGGTGTCGTCGACTGCGAAGCGGAGGTATCGTCTGTGCTGCGGGCGAATGGCGATATGGAAGTATGCGTCTCGGAGATCGATGGAGGCGAACCAGTCCCCTCGATGTAGGAAGGGCAGGATCGACGGTATCGTGACCATCTTGAACCTTTTGGGGCGGATGTAGTAGTTCACCCCTCTGAGGTCTAGGATCGGCCGGAGGGTACCGTCGGCTTTCGGTACCGTGAAGTACCTGGAGAAGAAGCCGGTGGTCTTGGCCTCTTGCGGAGCTGCTCGATCGCCCCTTTCTGGAGGAGGGATTGGATCTCTTCCAGGAGGGCCGGACTCGACGGCGTGGAATAGTAAACGCCTCGAGGAGGAATATCGAGAAACTCGATGGCGTAGCCAAGACGGACGATGGAAAGCACCCAAGAGTCCGTAGTGACACACTGCCACTCCGCGAGATGTCGAGCAAGAGTCGGTCGGTCTCCGAGCGCTGATGGTAGGCTGAAGAGTGGGTATTGGTAGGTCCTGCCAGGCACGTCAAAACCGAGACTTTGTCTCGGAGGAGGACTTCTTGGACGAAGCCGGGCGTCGCCTAATCGTGCGTCTGGCCGATGAGCCGGAGGACGGTCTCGACTGTCCAGACTGGGCCGAACGCTGGAACGACGAGGTGGAAGATCGTCGCCAGGATGGGCGGAAGGTGGAGGTCCTGCGGGCTTGCGTGGCCGGCTGTAGCCCGATCTTCTTGGCGGTCAACCTCGCCTTAACGAGATTGTCCAAAGCTTCGTCTGTGGACGAATTGAATAGGCCCTCACCGTCGAAGGGGAGATCTTCAATCCTCCTTCTGGTGTCCTCCTGGATGTCGGCCGGCCGCAGCCAAGCATGGCGGCGCAGGCCGATGGATCCCGCCATGACCCGGGAGGCAATCTCCACTGCGTGCCTGGAGGAGGCCATCTGCTGCCGAGCGATGGAGATGGCCTCGTTGAAGATCACGGAGGAGGCTTGGCGGATGTCCTCCGGTACCGCCTCCATCGCCGGTTGCAGGCGATCGAGCACCTTTTTCAGGTATGCCGCGAGGCAAGCCTGAGTGTTGGACAGCCTGATCTGCAAGGAGGCAGCTGAATAGAACCTTCTTGCATAGGTGTCCAACTTCCTGCCCTCTTTGTCCGGCGGGGTGGTGTGTTGCCTGCCGGAGCCTTTCGTCTGTGCCGACTCGACCACCACAGAGTTCGGTGCAGGGTGATTAAAGAGATAACCGGCGTTATCCTTCTGCACCCTGTAGAGGTGTTCCAACCGCTGCGGTATCGGCTGAGCCGAGGCCGGCCTATCCCAGGCGGCCTTCACGAGTCTGGATACCCGGGGCAGGAGAGGCAGCGGGGCTGCGGCAGGTCGCTTCTCCTTGAAGACGGAGAAGGCTGGATCGTCGCCCTCCGGCTCCGCATCGGCGATCTTAAGGCCGAGGGTAGTAGCCATGCGGAGCAGCATTGCAGAGAACTGGTGGACGTCCTCTGGAGCAGAATCTGGGATCGGGTCCCCGAATCCCAGCGGAGGAGACTCCTGGGAGGCCGCCTCAGACACCTCTGATTCCGCACTCGAGTCGTACGACTCTGAGGTCGGTGAGTCCTCTCGCCGCTCGCTTTCCGGCTCCTTCGCAGTCGCCACAGGTGTTGCCTTCCTAGGCTTCTCTGCAGCCGGGGCGGTGGTAGTAGCAGCGTCCCGCTTGGGCTGGCTGACTACTGACTTCACCTTCTTAGTGGTGACAGGGGTAGTCTGGCAGGCTGACGTCGTCGTAGCCCGCTCAGTCACCACCGACTCCGTAGGGCGCGTCGCCGTTGCCGTGACCCTAGGAGGTGGCGATATCGCCCGATACCGAGGTGAAGGCTCCCTCGCCCTATGATATCGAGGAGAGGGAGAGCGGCTGAAGGAGCGGCGGTCCGACGGAGATCGGCTTCGGCGTCGACGGTATCGAGCCTCGTCCCCTCGAGGCGAGCGCGATTCGCGCTGTCGACGAGGTGACCGGGACCTCCGGAAGGTCTCCCAGCGACTCGGGCCACGATGGTACCGATCCCGGTACGATGGCGAATGTGACCGATAAGAGGCCGGGCGCTCTCTCCATTCAGATTCCCTCACGTACCTGGCCACGTAGGACGCCGAGGTGTATCTGGAGGCAGACGAGCGAGGTTGTTCCTCTCTTGTCTCCCTAGGAGGCGGCGAGGCCACCGGACGCTCGGAAGAGCGGGACCGGGACCGGAAGGAGGTCGAACGCCGCTCCGGAGAAGCAGAGGGCTCTCTCTGCTGCAGGTCGGCCGACCTGCGACGGCTAGGAGGGCGGTGGCGCTCCTCCACCAGGGTTGGAGGGTCTGCCACAGGCGAGTCCGGGCGCTGTTGGGGAACGTCCTCGATCTCATCCTCCGAGAGATCGACGGACTCGCCTCGCCCTTTGGAAGGCTGCTGAGTAGGAGGAGGAGTAGGAGGTTGACCGTCCCCAGCCGGGGAGCGCTTCTTCTCCTTCTTCTTCTTCTTCTTCTCCTTCTCCTTGCCCTTGCCTCCGTCCGGAGCAGGGCGCTTTTTAGCAGGCGTCTCCGTCAGGGGAGCCTCAGCCTTCCTCGCCGTCGAGGATCCTTTCGCTGATTTGGCAGCCACCGACAGCTTCGGGATCCTCGGTAACGCCGAGATCGGCGTTTTCGCCGGTACCGAGCCCGATACCGACGAGGTGGACGGAACGGCAGCCGCCGATACCGTCGATGGCGTGGTCGTCTTCTTGTCGGCCATCTTGGAAGTGGAGGTCTCGTCTATCGCCCGCAGAGACTGTTCCCAACAATAAGACTTGAGTCTCGCGGACCGGTTGCGGAGAGTTTGGGGAGAAAATCCCGGCAAATTGGGCAAGTCCGGATGTTGTGGGACTCACCCAAACAGAAGAGACACTCCTTGTGGTTGTCGTTGAGGGCAACCTTGCGCCCGCAGGACACGCACTTCTTGAAGAGCGCGGACATAAGACGAAGAACGCCAAACTGCGAAAATCCGAAAAGACCAAAGCCGAAGGGGGAGTCCGAAAGAGAGGTCAGAGACAGTCCAAAAGTCCGTAAAACCGTGAAAACAGCAAGCCAAGCACAAAGTGAGAGGAACAAACTAAAGAACCTTCCGTACGCGACGGTGGACGAGAAAGAACTGAGGAGAGACCGTTGCTCGGCGGGAGGAGCATGCGCAGTACCGGCGTGGGGGAGGGGTTCCCGCCAAGCGAACAAGCTCTAGAAGTTTCCGAACGCTACCGCGCAGGCGCTAAAGCTCCTAGTGTATGAAGGCACAGAGACCACGAAGAAGAACAATAATAATAAAAAAGCATGCAGCACAGGAAGCAGCAGAGAAACACCAAGAACTAACTGGAATTATTATTTTATAGATACAGAATATAATGAAGGGACACTAAAGTCCCAAAAACATTTTTTTCTTCTGTCTTTTTCATCTGCTTAAAGGATGACTTCAAAACTGGAATATATTAACCAATTTAGGCAACAATAAGCAGAATCAAAAGTGCTTCACAGCATCAACTATTAAGTCACCCATCTCTACCACTCATCATTTTTGGACTGTCTCATCACAGAGTTTTCTTTTTTTTTATTAAAATCCATCTATTTACATTTATACAATCATTATGTCTTATTCATTTTTCAAATGTATAAAATAAACATAACAATTTACTTATTATACAGTCTTCCATTTTACATGCATTCCACCATTCCATACTTCACCTAGGCTCGGTTAGATATTTCTATTTACACTGGATACATTTAGTACATTTAGTATTTAGAATCCTCCCCTTCATTTCTTACTTCTATCCACAAGTACTTCATAAACTCTAACTCGGATCCTTTTCTATATTTCAATGTTTTTTTTTTAACTTCCTACCTTCTCTTGTTTGGACTTTCTTCAGAGCTATTTAACTGTTACCCTAAAACCAGTTCTACCACAGATGACTTGCCTCTTTACAAGCATGGTTTATCTTTATTTTTAGCTACTCTATGCTCTTTTATAACTCCATTATATTTCATGTTTCCTCTCTTTGGCATAACCTTTTTCCTCTCTTTGGCATAACCTTATCACAGGGTTTTCAAGGTTAAAGGCTTCTGGAGTGGTTTCTCATTGCCTTCTTCTGCGCAGCACTTGCTCCTTCAGGCTAGCCATAGTACCACTGCTGTGGAGATGCTCCACTAGTGTCATAGAATCATAGAATGTAGAGTTGAAAGAGACCACACAGGCCATCCACTCCAACCTCCTGCCATGCAGGAACACCCTCAAAGCACTCCTGACAAATGACCATCCAGCCTCTGCTTAAAAACCTCCAAGGAAGGAGACTCCACTACACTCCATGGAGGCAGCAGATTCCACTGCCGGACAGCCCTGACTGTCAGGAAGTTCTTCCTGAGGTTCAGGTGGAATCTCCTTTCCTGCAGCTTGAATCCATTGCTCCTTGTCCTGGTCTCTGGAGCAGCAGAAAACAAGCCCACTCCCTCCTCTACCTGGCATCCCTTCAAATATTTAAACATGGCTATCCTGTCCCCTCTTAACCTTCTCTTCTGCAGACTAAACATACCCAGCTCTCCAAGTCTATCCTCATAGGGCTTCATGGCTTCCAGGCCCCTCATCATTTTGGTCGCCCTCCTCTGGACTTGCTCTAGCTTGACCATGTCCTTCTTGAATTGGGGTGCCTAGACCTGGACACAGTATTCAAGACCAAAGCAGAGTAAAGTGGTACCAGTACCTCCCTCGATCTAGACACCATACTCCTATTGATGCAGCCGAGAATTGCATTGGCTTTCTTGGCTGCCGCATCACACTGCTGACTCATGTTCAGCTTGTGGTTTATTAAGACTCCTAGATCCCTTTCACACGTACTGCTATCCAGTCACGTGTCCCCCATCCTCTATTTCTGTATTCCATTTTTTCTACCTAAGTGTAGGACCTTACACTTCTCTCTGTTGAATTTCATTTTGTTAGCCTTGGCCCAGCTCTCCAATCTATCCATGTGTCACCCCCCCCCCAGTACTGTTGCTGCCCAGTAGCTGTTTGATGCATCTAGTCTGGCTCCTCAGCAAAAGGCCATCTGACCTGGGAGACCCTACTAGTGGCACTGCTGCCATCAACACAGCCTCTTGCCTCACAAGAGCATGCAATCCCATCACGAGGCAAAGGTGGGAAATCTCACCTTCACCTCACGGAAAGGTAAACAACTAGCACATGTCAGAGGTCCCTTTCACGCTCTACTGTGATGGTTTTCTCCTATAGAAATCCTAGGATTGGCACTTTGTATATATATCTGTCTGTGCCTTCAGGTTACCTGTTAACTTATGGTGACTCCATGAATTTTTTATGGTATTTATTTTTTTAGGTAAGGAAGACTCAGAAATGGTTTTGCAAGTTCCTTCTTCTGGAACACAGCCTACGGCACCTGGGATTCATTAGCAGCCTCCTGTCCAAGTGCTAACCAGGGCTGACCCTTCGTTTCCAAGATCAGATGAGTTTCAGTGCATTTAGGATATTTAGGCCTATTTAATCCAATATAAGTTAGATGTTGGATGTTCATCCAGCAACTATGTGGATCTCAACAGCTACACAGAGGTTGCTTGGAGTGGATCAGGAGCACTTTGCGCCCTCCACAGTGAATATAGAACTGCCTTGATCTGTAGCTCACGTATGTGTCTGTACCTTTAAGTCATCTGTTGACTTATGGCAACCCCATGAATTTCAGGTGGTTCTTTTAGGCAAGGAAAACTCAGAGGTGGTTTTGCCAGTTCCTTCCTCTTGGTCTCCCATCCAAGTACTAACCAGGACACGCCCTGCTTAGCTTCAAAGAACAAATAAGATTTGGTGTATTTAGGATGTGCACTGGCAGTTTAGGGAGAGCCGTTTAGAATCCTCTGCTGAAGAATGCTCCCCAAAACACAAATGCCAGGATTCCACAGGATGCAGCCATGGTGGTTAAAGTGGAATCAAAATGCTATAATTCTGCAGTGTGAAAGAGGCCAGAAACTATGGGCAACTCCTCACCTGTGGCCTGAAGTGAGACGAGCCAGCAGAAAAACTGACTCTCTTCATTACTCTGCCAGTGCCCTCTATTCTCCCCAAGTTTTCTTAAGCCAGCGATTGGCTATTTATTTATTTATCTTACTGAATTTATAGGTTGCCTTTCTCCCTAGATGGGACTCAAGGTGGCTTACAATAATTTAAAGAGATCAAGCTAAAAGATTAACTTACAAAAGTTAAAAAAAAATTAAAATATTATTTTAAAAACCTGATTAAAAAACAGTTTAAAACACTTAGAATATATTTAAAACATAAACCGTGAACTATTTTCTTTCCTGTTACTTTGAATTTTTCCCGAGGTTGGACTAGATGGCCCTCGTGTCCCTATCCGGGCAAGGACAGGTGCATGGAACTTGTAGATACAACAAAAAGAAGAGCAACCTACCAGCTAAAAGCAGCAGCTTGGGGACGGAGCAGTTGAGAAAGAGGTTGGAGAGACCCCTGAACCAGCCATCCCAGTACTTCTCTGTCTTGGCCAGCTCAATCCGCCACGTGTACGCCACATCTTTCTTGGTCTATAAGGGGACAGAAGAGGCCCGTTTTAACCCTTGCAAAGTAGGTTGGCACCCAGAAGCATTGTCACTGGAATGCAGCAGTCACTGGCGCCCACAGAAATAACGCTCTGGATCCCAGGAAAGAAAAGAGGGCAAGAACCTCAGTAAAAAAAAAATAAGTACACATGATTCAAAGAAGTGGTTTCTTATGGCCTAAAAGCTCCCAGATGGAGCTGTTATAGGAAGGTCTCCCAACCCCAGGGTACTAAAAAAAATGGCAAAGGGAACAGTAACCATCAGAAGAAAATATGGAAATGTGAATTTTGAGCTGTGGATTTCCCAGTGGCAGCTGGTGCTTCTATATCAGTCAGTCTGTTCTGGGTTTTTGTCTGAACTTTAAAGGAGCTATTCAAAGGTGCCAAACCTATTTTGGGACCAGAGTTCAACACCATGCATAACTTCTTTAAATCGCAGTCTAAAACCCAGGGAAACTCCACACTGACACGTCAGCTCCTAGCTACTGCTGGGACTTCCTAGACCAGTTTTTGAATTCAGTGGTTCTGAAGACAGCATGCAGCTCCCTGAAGACCACGGCAACTCTGTGTGTTTTGGGATATCATAAACAGCACTGCATTTCCTGTGAATCCTCTTTCACTTCTGAAAAACAGGAACACTAAAAGCATTAGATCACAATATTCTGACCATTTCTTCCAAATTAAGTGTCCCCCAGGACTCAGGCAGAAAAGAGATTTTCCCAAGATTGTCACCTGGTCCTCTGATCTGAAGATGCTGCCAGGGATAGAAACTGGGGCTCTCTGAATGCAAAGCAGGAGCCCTCCCCAAGCAACATCCCTGCTCCTCTTCTTTTGCACTTTCCCAGCTCTAGTAAGCCCCATATCTGCAGGGCATCTGATTGCAGGAAGTGATTATACAGGCTAAGCATCCCTCATCTGGAAATCCAAAGACCTCCAAAAACCAAAACTTTTTGCCATTGTCCGCTCTCTTCCACCTTCAAGGCAGCAGCTGTGGTGCTCCTGCTCATTCACCTCTCAGATCCTCAGTATCTCTCTACAGCCTCACATCTCAGATACAACACAAGCAGTGAACAAACACAAGATGTGAGGCTGGAGAGAGATCTGAGGATCTGTAAAATGACAGAAATCCAAACACAGTGCTGGTGCAAAGCAGTGGCTGCAACACTCCCCAGAGGCCTCCTTTACAGTACTGTAGTTTATATATAATCAAACACCGGTATTCCAGAATCTGAAAAAAAATCTGAAATCTGCAACATTTCTGGTCTCAAGTATAGAAAAATGTATCGAAATACATGCTATTTGTAAGTTGTTCGCCGCCTCGATCCATATGGAGAGGCGGGATACAAACAAACAAACAAACAAACAAACAAATAAATAAATAAATAAAAATTTCAGATTAAAGACACTCAGAGTAAGAGATCCAGTGTGGTATAGTGCTTTCAGCACTGGACTGTAACTCTGGAGACCAGGGTTTGAATCCCTGCTTGGCCAAAGAAACCCACTGGGTGACCCTGAGTAAGTCACACTGTCTCAGCCTCAGAGAGATGCAATGGCAACCACCCTCTTGTCAAAAAAAAACAAACAAACAATGGTAGGTTCGCTTTAGGTTGCTGTAAGTTGGAAGCAACCTGAAGGCACACAACAACAATTATTATACACATAGGTCTGGATCAAACTGGGACAGCAGAATCATCAAATCGGTGGGATTTATGTAAATGTTGATTTACCATTCAGCAACTGATTTAATACACTGACTCTAGCTGGGACTATCAAATTTTATTTCTGCCACAGATTCCCATCAGAAGATGGAAAATGTGTTTTTCGGATTAAAATTCCCAGAAAGTCTGGTTGTATTTTCTAAGTGCTGTCCCACCCCTCACCACTACCCTCAAGCCCACTGAAAACCACTCAAGGCACGAATGTTGTGCGTTCTCAGAAAAGGTTACTCACCTCTGCATCGTCATCTTTCTTCCGTTTGTTCACCGATTCTCCATTTTCACCTTCCTCCTCCTCCTCTTCCTCCTCCTCTATAATGCCTTCCACGATGGCTTTGGGACCTCCCGGGCTCGCAGCTCCTTCACATCTGATTTAAATTTAAACACACACATGTGAGTACCAGATAGTCAACTCCTTTTTCATTTCAAATGTTCTACCCCAGCCTTTAGAGTTAAGAGCTAGATTAGATTGTGAGGATGGGAAGAGAGACAGTTAGTACATTTAACAGAAAACAGATTTGGGGTACTTGACCAATATCCCAGAATCCTTTCTTTCAAGCACCACAGAAACCATATGCATGACTTTATTCCTCATTTTCCCATCTCCTCGGGATGACACAATACTTCAACAAGTATTTTAAAACTTAGAGTTTGGAGAAATTTCTCTTCTTTAGACTACAATTCACAGGACGAGGCAATGGCACTCTACCAAAATCCCTGAATTATTTGTTTTCTGTACTACAGAGACAGAACACATTACTTTAATCCTCAGACTTGCTTTTTCTCAGCGTATCATAAGAGAAGTCAGTAAAAGTTTGCTGAATAAGACAACAGACCATATCAAAAGCAGACAATAAAAATATACAGAGTGTAATAAATTTGAAAGAAAAGGAAAAGGAACTGATTATATTTTTTTTAGATATTTTTTGTTTTCTTTTTTCCTCAAACAGGCTGCTTTAACTACAAAAGGGGCAACCTTCTGTGTCACTAGCTGCTTGGAGACTTGCAGAAGAAAATTCACTTGTGTCCTCAATCCTCCAATTTCTCATATGCCTAAAAAGTGAGATAAATAAAGCCATTTTCACACTAGATTGTTATAGTGCTATGATTCCGCTTTCAACATCCTATGGAATCCTGGGGGCTGCAAACCCCAGGATTCCATAGGTTGTTGAAGGTGGAATCACAGTGCTATAACAGTCTAGTGTGGAAATGGCCCAGGACAGCTGGCATTCCAGTAGGTAGTGGGTCAGATCTTCCACTTCAGTTGTACTACATAGACAGAGTCTATTTGATACTGGGATACCTTGGAATCTTCCTTCTTGCATCACTGTGTCCATCTGACTCACATCACAGACAAGTAAAGGCCCTATGTTGTTCACATTTCATTGGGAAGAACAAATATTTTTCTTCTTGAAACTTATTTTTTTGCTTTCGCTATCCCTTTCATAAATTCTGCATTTGAGATATCATAAGGGAAGTTAAGTACACTACAGTATTTACAGAGATGTGGAAAAACATAAAATTTTCCAGAAACTGTTCAATGCTGTATTTTTCTGTGGAAATTCTTCCATGCCATCCACCCACCAATCCATCCACATTTATCTATGGTTGTTTGGGCTGCTGTGGCACAATTAATCATGGCAGATTGACTAAATATAGGATATACAGTGTGCCCTCCATATATATGTGGGGGTTCCGTTCCAGTGCTCAGAGGAACAGATCAACAAATGAACGCACTGCTAAGCTTGCTTCTGTTTCACAAAATCTCTTGCTTCTCAATCAGTCACAAGTAGTCAAGACAAAATGAGGTAAGCTGCCTGTGCCTACAGACTCACATCCCTGCTTTCGTGAAATGCAGTGTTCAGTCAGCTGTTCTGAACCAGATTTTTTTTCTCACTGTGAAACCGAACTGGTTAAGTAGTGCAGAGGTGTGAGCAAAGCTCAAGGTACTACAGTTATACCCTTGCAAAAGGAAGTTCAGCTCTTGATGTAAGATCTGTCAGGCACTGCACTCTTTTGGCATGTGCCATACAAAACTGTTCTTTTAGATGCAGTCATTTTTAGATAAACATAAGGGAGGTATATGCTCTTCCCTTGACATTATTGCACATATTCCAATACAATAATTCCTACACAAAGCTTTGAAAGTATTTGAAAATAAAATAATAAAATCAAACTTGCTAAACCAGATAACATTAGTTACGACAGTGGAAATTTTTCTGGAAAATTTTCCTTTTTCCCAGAAGACCCACATTACTGTGTATTTAAATCCAAAACTCTGTGATAGTGAAACAGGATCATATTACCATATGTAGTGGACATGTAAACAAGCAAGCATGTTCTGGCAAAAGATATATTCAGGATATATTAAAGATAAAATATGAGATGACACCTGAGCTATGTTTATTGAATATAGTTACTGATCTTAAGGATTTAAAGAAACACAAAAAGATTTTGTTATACTTGATTACGGCCACCAGATTGTGTTTTGTACAACATTGGAAGGACGGGGAAACTCCATCCATAGAGGAATGGGAAGTCAAGATCACTGATATGATGGAAATAGATAAATTATCATGCCTGTTGAAAGATAAGATGATCCAACAAACAGAAAGAGAATGGAAACTGATATCAGACTGGATAAAGAAAAGATAGATAAAGGGATAAAACAGACACAGAGATAAAAGATAACAATATAGACCAAAGACAATGTAAGCAATTAAAATATTTGATGTATAGACATATATCATATATAGATAAAATGTATAGATATGATATATAGATAAATATAATTATTTTTAGTAATGATAGTTATTAATGTACAGATTAGAAATGAATATTTACGGGAAATGGACAATGAGAATACTAGGAATAAGGTGTGACTTTGGGAAAACGCAACTTAAGGAATATCAGGGAGAATACAAGCAAAGAACGAGAACATATGGGGATATGAAGAAATGTAATTTTAACAGATGATGTAATTTTACTAAAAATATATAATAAAAAAAACAAAACCCAGAACTCAGTCATTTTAACTGAGTGATTCTGGAAGTCGTACTCTGGAAAAGAAAATTTTTTCCAAGCTCTGTTAAAAATACAGTCTTGGATTTTGAGCAGCCCAGCTTCCGGATGCTCAAAAATGGGGCTGGTGCGCCCTACCTCCCCTGAATACCAGGAAGGGCTATTTCACAGCTAACTGCTTGGATGTGCTTAGACAGTTCTGTGAAGTCCAACATATCCTAATCTGAAACTCAGAACAACAGTTCCTTCTTCTTATGAAAAGACTAGTCGTGCCATAACCACATAAGGAGTAAGAAATGGGTTTGTAAAGCAGGTTAGAAGACCCAACCTACTGTTTGACTTGGCCAACCATGGACACTCGGGCAGATTCAAGGTTTCGTATCTGTCCACTTTTCACACTAAAAGAGAGAAAGAGGAGAGAGAACACATCTTTTAGAAAAGCATTTATTAATAGCTTTAGCAGTGCTCAGTGTGGTTCATTTGTATCCCACCTTTCTTTCAATGCATAAATCAGGAGGTGGGGATTTTCCCAGTTAGTCCCTTATCTGGATCCAAACTCACTAAGCCTCAGAAAGGCAGTCGTGTTATATAACTACAAACACAGACTTTTGTGACAGGCTATGTACATTTACAAAAATGCTAAGTTACCTCCACTCAATGGCATTCTCAAGAGATTTGAATGTTTTGGGGCGACTCCGAAGGAAATTTTGCATGCTGTTCAGCGCATCCATGGCTGTTCCTATAAATAAGAAAGAAAAGAAGCCCAGGGATCAAGAAAACCAGTACTTCTCAAAGGCCTCCGTAACTCACTGAAAAAGATGACGATGCTCACTGAATTGGAAGGCAATAGGAGAAGTCAGTTCCCATTTTTAGAAAAAACACTCTTCTGGGACTGGAACAGCCCAGAGGGACCTAAAAATATAGCACCCCTCTCAATGCTTCCTAGGGTGTAGTAGGGACATTTGGGGGCCAAAAAGTTTGTAAAATGAATGGAAGTAGCCTTCAAAATTCTGGTATGGGCAAATGCAGTCTCCCAACCACCCGAGTTATTCTGTCCCATTATCCATGTCACGGGAAGGCAAAACAAAACAAGGACTGTGGAATGATGCTAAGACTTACCTTCCACCACATCGATCATGCACAGGCCCAGTAAACTGGGTACCAGGTTGGAGGCAGCTGTGTGCACTGCAATTGCACCTCCCATGCTGTGTCCGATCAACATGATGGGAGGGGAGAGGTTTCCATACATGGCTTCTACCACATTTCCAATGTCTCTACAGGCAAGAAGGAGGGGAAAAAAACACAAGAAAGTTGATCCCTACCATATGCTTAGGTCACAGCTTGGAAAAATTACTTTTTGGATCTCATTTCCAAGCTCTAAGTACACAGAGCAATGTACATGTTGCCTAATTTCCCTTGTGCTACATCTTTTCCACTGTATACACGTGGCTATGAGTTGAAAAAGTCAAAAAATTAAGCTTAAAAACCTGGGTCAATTTATCCACAAGTCAATGCTGCTCCACAGGAGTTGAACTTGCCAAAAAGGAGTTTCATGAGGTCTCTGAAAGACCATCCAGGCCTCTGGGAAATCCATGCTACTTGGGGCAGGAGGTTGAAGCACATTGTCATAAAATCCTCCAGGCTTGAGGCGTGCAGAGACCGGTCACTTAGCTTGGAGGAGAGGTGAAAAGGCTTTAGAGTCCTAGAGCTGCTCCAGCCATGAGGAGTTTGTTGACAACCTGCTCTCTCAAACCCCTTCCCCAAGCAGCAGGGGTGAGCCTGGAATTTATTTATTTATTTATTTATTGGGACTAGACCTGGATCCTTTTTCAAGAACCTCTGGGGAGCCCATTCTGCTTGGGGAGTGGGTTACTTATACATGGCTCATAGCAAATTCCTTCATTTTGGGTCCAAAACCTATCCCTGAATTATTCATGAGATTGACTTACAGTCGAGTATATACTCTGTGTGTGTGTGTGCGTGTACGTGCATGCGCGCGCACACATATATTTACTGTTTTGAATGGTTAACTTGTAGCTTGATGCTCCCACCCCGGAAATAATTTTCAACAAACTCTTTCCTTTCACTTTCTCTGTGCAACTCTTGGGATTTCCCAGGGCACTGCCCACATCCAAGAATCACAAGTGATAAAGTACATCAGATGCAATTCATTCCCAGCAACTTGTCCAGAGGAGGACAACTAAGATGGTAAAAGGTCTGGGAACAAAAACCTATGAGAACTGGCTTAGGGAACTGGAGATGTTTAGCTAGGGGAGAAAAAGACAGTGGCTAGAATCTGCTGGTTAGTCCCAACTAGAGTAGACCCATTCAAGGAACTGTTGACACGCAAGGACATCCTACTGACTCAGTGGGTCTACTTTAGGTAGAACTAGCAGCAAAATTCAGACCAGCCATCTTTACATATCTGAAGTGCTGAGAAACAGAAATCAGAATAAGCTTGTTTTTTGCTGTTCCTGTGAGTAGGACCTAATCCAGTGGATTCAAATTACAAGAAAAGACATTTCAACTAAAAATTAGAGGGGAAAAAAATCCAGATGGTAGGTGATGAACTCCTCTTTCTCTGCAGCTTTTCAAAATAAGGTTGGGCAGCCATCTCTTGGGGATGTTTTAGCTGTAGACTCCTGCACGGAAGACAACTGGACCAGATGGCCTTTGAGGTTCTTTACAATTGTGCAATTTGTTCATTTAGTCATTTTATTCATTCAATTCATTCCTGCTTATCTCTCAAAACAGGAACTCAAAGGCAGCTCACAAGAAGATAAAAACAGATACATATAAAAGCACAAAGTTATGTTATACCAAAATGAAACCAGAGTAATAGAACACAGGTACATTCCACACCATTTGAAAGCATGTGCACTAAAAAGGGAGAGTGTTTGTACCCATTCTCAGCAGCCAGTCAACTGCCAAAGGTCCTTCACCTTCTCACTTCTCCTTATCTGGTTTTTGGAATAAATGGGCAAAAAAAAAATGCATTGATTTTCCTACAAATCTACATTTTACTTGCTTTAATTCTACGAACTGTGTGACCAGGGAAAATGCTCTGAAAGGTTAGCCAGAGCTGGTCTTGATAACAGACACTAGATTTACTTGAAGAGGCCAATGGGGACAAGTGGGAAATTGCAACAAAAATTCATTGTTCTGCAATGATCATTTTGACAAAACTCAAGATCCCAGCCATGCCAGGAGAGTGTGGCCGGGAAACCTTTGCATTTGGGATCACCACAAGATCCTGGCACACACATACCCAAAAGCACACTACAAGCTGATGGGGTATTCAAAGCTGCTCCAAGGCAAGGAGTGAACCATGGGATCACAGATGGTCTCCCTGGAAGGAGCCAGATGCCTCTCTGCCTTGAATGAAGGATTCTGTCACCTTCACAACTCAACTACATGGAAACGAAGGATACCAGTTCTACAACGTGGATGCATTTTACAGGGGAAGTCCAGAAGTGGGACATTCTGCTGGGTACAGAGACAAACATTTTTGCCCTCAGGAGTCTGTCCAGAGCTACCCTAGGCCCAAAGATAAGGTTTCCAAAAAGCAAAACCACTCAAGACCAAAAATATACTTCCAGTTACGATTTTGGGATCATTTCTTAAAAGGGATTGTAAGGGCTGTGTCTTGGTTCAGACCAGAAGCACCGTCCCTGGCGATATCCCAGGATTGCTCCTTCAACCACTGTTTTTAAATCTCAGTTTAAAACACTGCTTTTTGAAGTCTTTAGAATTTCATTCTGTATTTTATTCTTACAATTTTGTATATTTAGATTATATGTATTTGGATAACTTATTCGCTAACAGATTTGTATTTTTTTCTATTTGTATGAAACCCTTTTTGTTCCTATATATATTAAATTGTACACCTTTAGCAGGGCTGTCTATTTTATTGTTATTTATTTATTTATTGTTTTACTTTCGTATAGTACCACATATATTAAGGGTACTATACAGTGCAATTAATACATGTGTTGCTGTTCTGATTTGGACATAGGGAAGTAAAGAACTAGCAAGATAAAATGGTTGCACCTGAAGGCCAATCAGATTCTGGGTCACACGGTTTCCCTGCCAGCCAACAGGTGGTGATGGACCGAAATTCAAATTGCATAGATTCCCCCTATCTCACTTTCACAGGTCTTTCATTCAGGATTCCACTCTCGAGGCAAATGTGATGCTCACCATCAGTTTTTGGCTCACAATGAAAGCCACAGCAAAGTTACTCAACAGCTGCCATCTGACTTCACATGGAACTGTAAAGTTTCAAATGCCAGAGAACCAGTCTGGAGTCGCATGATTCACTTGTTCCCACAAATCCGGCTGAGATCTAGCACAGTGAAGGACTGGATTTGTGTATAGAGAGTCTAATTGCTGGAAACACCAAGTTCAACGCAGTAACATTTATGGAAATTACATACTTGGACATCGTTTCTGCAGAGAGGTCCTCGGGATTCCTCACTTTGGTCTCACCTGAAAAGAAAAGCCGATCATATCACACAAATGCAGAGGGTTGGCTGGTGGTACACAGATCTTTTGGGCCTGACAACTGGCCTAACAATTTCAAACATTTATTTTGGGGGAGTTCAGAGGAGCTTTGGGGGTGCCAACATGGCCATCTGGGGCTGCATATAGTCCACACAACCATCCTGTCCTCATTCCTGCACTAGAGATACTGAACCCGGAAGCTGCTGCAAGGGGTTTTTCCCATGGAGGCACCTCACAGGTAGATGTATTGAAGTACAGCTCCCACACTCCTCAGTCAGCACAACCCTTGGGATTATGGAAGATGGTCCAACACCTCTGGAGGGCCTCTAGTCAGATGGTGCTGCAGGAGTCATGATTCTCAATCTTTGCTTTGCCAGGTATTTTTAACTTCAACACCCCCAAAGTCCCTGCCAGCAAGGTGAATGATCACAGATTCTGAAAGCTGAAGTCCAACTTCATCTGGAGGGTCAAAGGCTGAGAATCCTCTGTGTAGGGTACACTTGCATCATGACT